>CAJQZJ010000838.1:2861252-2878334 GCA_907164525.1 Lophiomys imhausi
TGGAGTTCAGAGAACATCTGTGGGTGAGTGCACATGCATGTGTGGAGGTCAGAGAACAACTGTGGAATTGGTTCTCTCCTACCATGTGGTTTCTGGGGATTGAACTCAAGTTATAGGCTTGGCAGCAAGTACCCTCTGAGCCATCTCACTGGCCGTAAATTGATCTTTAATAAACCTCAACTCTGCTTGATACTGGCTTATCCTCAAACTGTTTTCCATTTTGAAACCAATGACCTGGTTTACCTGTGTGAAGGTCCCTAAAAGATTAAAGGAACCTATTGGGCTTCAAAGGCGGTGGCATGGGGCAGTTTCTCTCTCCCTGCCACCACTGGTCCTCCTCCCTTAGCACCCTGAGTTCTGGGATTACAGGTGTGAGTCACCATGCTTGGCTATTAATGATGGTGTTGGCAAAGAAGAAAAATCCAGTCCTGGCGTGATATGAACAAAAAAATAGATATCTATTAAGTCCCTTTATTAAAGGTCTAATTGGCTCCTTTAGTGAGCATTGAGGTGACCTGCAAACATGGTTCATCATTCTTTCAACCTGAAGACCTATAAAATTGTGCAAATCAAGAGGGGCAGACAACCACTGGAGAGATGTGAAACAGAATATTTTTATTTAAATCACTTTAGTTTATTAGTACTTAACAAATATCTATAAAATACCTTATGGTAGAGTTAGTGAAATAGTTTAGTGTCTGCCAGCATAGTATTATAGAAATTTGGCATCTCAGGAAAAAGATGGGTGTATCCAATTATGGCCATGTTTACCATTGAAAGGCATGCCTTGAAAGCCTGCGATAAGCAGATGACGTCTTTGATCATGGGACTTTGGACAGCGGCATTCCCTGAAAAAGCCTGCCAGGAACCATGGCAACGAGAGGCTGGAATCCTCGACGAGACTCTTTTTTTTTTTTGGTTTTTCGAGACAGGGTTTCTCTGTGTGTATCCCTGGCTGTCCTGGACTCACTTTGTAGACCAGGCTGGCCTCGAACTCAAAGAGATCTGCCTGCCTCTGCCTCCCGAGTGCTGGGATTAAAGGCGTGCGCCACTACGCCCGGCCTCTCGACGAGACTCTTTATGACACAAAGGATTTAAATCACAAGCCCACATGGCCTCACAGGCCTTCCTCATCTTGCTGAGAGGCTTCCCCGCGTTCTGCTGCTTATCACCATTTTGTACCGGCCTGCTGAGAATCCACACTGGTGGAGAAAACAAATGGAAAAAAAAAATCCTCTCCCTCTAAACCAGCACATCGAAACAGCTGGAATTCCAGGGCACTAGGACTGAGAATCCATCAGAAATTTTCTTCTTGGAGCTCCAGAACCTTGGTATGGCAGGACTGCAAAACTTTTAACCTTGAAATAATTGGGTCCTAGGACCTTGGAGCTAAGTCTTGGCTCATTAAAGGATCACCCTAAATTTATAAACTAGCCTTAAAAACTGCTAAAGACGTATAAAATTGTGCAAATCTAGAGGGGCAGACAACCACTGGAGAGATGTGAAACAGAATATTTTTATTTAAATCACTTAAGTTTATTAGTATTTAACAAATATCTATAAAATACCTTGTTCCAGACTTTAAGATTGAAAGATTGGTTGGAAACCAGCCACCCATACAGATCCACACTCAGAGAATTAACCTGAGAAAATATCCTTTTAAGAAACTTAAGTTAAGCCGGGCGTAGTGGCGCACGCCTTTAATCCCAGCACTCGGGAGGCAGAGGCAGGCGGATCTCTGTGAGTTCGAGTCCAGCTTGGTCTACAAAGCGAGTCTAGGACAGCCAGGGCTACACAGAGAAACCCTGTCTCGAAAAACCAAAAAAAAAAAAAAAAAAGAAACTTAAGTTAGTGTTAAGTGTTTGTTTTATAGGTATTAGGGTGTTTTAGATACTAGGTTTTAGAGTTAGGGTTTGGGTTTTAGGATTTAGGAACTTTATAGATAATTGTTAAGTATTAACAAATATATAAGAAAAAAATTACTGTTACAATATCTACATCCTGAAACCTAATACCTAAAATCTAAAACCTATAAACATTTAATATCTAAGAATATTTAATCAACCCCACTTTAATTTTTTGAAAGGATATTAAAATTCTCTAATGAAGGTTCATTCAGGCGTCTTGGTTAAAAATACAATACTGGCAATTATGGCAGAATTATCTTCAGCTCTGTTCAGCTCCCTCCAGTACTCGCTGTGTGTGATCAGTTTCACAGTCTCATCCATCCGTGTTATTCATGGGTAAGGATTTAAAGTCTATAACAGCAATTCCCTGGTGTCTGCCAGTCTTAACTTTCTCCTCTGCCCAAGCTCATTTCAGTTTTCTCTCATTCGTTAGCATACCTTACGCAGTTTTGATCCTGCTGTTGACTGCTATCAGTCCTGCAGCTGCTGCTTAGAGTTCCTTTCTTTGCTATTTTATCATGGCCTCAGGGAATAAGGCCTCCATTGCTTTGTATCCTATTCCTTTTCTCCGTCATGTGGTAAGAGTCATGGGAAACCCCCAAGTTTATATAGGGGGTCGTCTCGTGATCTTCTGAAATGTCCTGTGAATTCTTGAACTCTCTGGAGGACATTGGCAATTCCTGTGACTTCTGTGGCTTTGTAGCCATGCCTCTACCGGCTGCCCTTCACAGGCCCCTGTCAAATTTGGACTCTGCCCACTTCATAAGGCTGTTAGCAGCTGATAACCAATTGCTAGTCATAAACCCTGTTTATAGTCCATATGCTGCCACGCCAGGTGCCCACAAGTACCAGGTTGATTTTCCTACACTTGAAGAATCCTACTCTTGTTCTAACCTATTACAGAGATGGCTCAGTGGTTAAGAGCACTGGCTGCTCTTCCAGAGGACCTGGGTTCAATTCCCAGCACCCACATGACAACTCACAACTGTTTGTAGCTCCAAGACACCCTCACACAGACATATATGCAGGCAAAACACCAATGCACATAAAATAAAAATAAATTATAAAAAAAAGAGGGCAGACATAGCCAGGACTTTAATCCCAGCACTCAGGAGGCAGAGGCAGGTGGATCTCTGTGAGTTTGAGGCTAGCCTGGTCTACAAATTGAGTCCAGGACAATCAAGGATACACAGAGAAACCCTGTCTCAAAAAAACAAAAACAATACAAAAACATTTTGTTAACTCTAAATATATACTTTTCTAAGGACAGATTGAAAAAAAAAAGGGAGAGGCAGACACCTGTTTGATGGGGTGGTGTTAAGCATTCTAAATGTTAATTGGTCCTGCTTGCTGTCTGTTACTTACATTGTCTCTGATTGGTTAAATAAATGCTGAGGCCTGGAGATTGGGTAAAGACGGAGGTTGGCAGGACTATGGTGCATAAGCTTCAGAGACAGAGAGCATCTTGGGAGGAAGAAGCCTCTGGAGAGAAGCCAGGAGCAGGAAGAAGAGTGACACACGCCATGGGGTAGATTAAAGAAGATCCTTCCACGTGGCCTGGAACATCAGCTTAGCATGGAGAATAATAGTCCAAAGGGATGTATGTATATGTGGGGTCATATTTGGGTAATAGAATCATGAGCTAGCTTAGATGGGCTAGGATTGCACAGTTCAGGCCAAGGCTTGTTAAAATCCATCCGGTGTCTGTGTGTATTCATTTATAATGGTGGGTTAAGGATTAACACCGCCGACCAATTAATTATAATATAAATACTGGTTAAATCATTTAATTAGCCATTTTTATACACCCGTTTCTGTTTCCAAGGTGTAGCCAGATAAGTGTAGTTCACACCCTCACCAAGAGAGCTCTGTGCAACAGATGGAGAACACACTGGTTACACACTACCAAGTGGTCAGCCCTCAAATGATATACATGCAAGTAACATTATACAGAACTAGCAGGTTAAATATGTGTGTGTTGTATGTATGCATGTGTATATGTGTATAAATGTAACAACAATTAAAAAGAGATTATAAATTTGAAAGCTATAAACCAATGCATATAGGTTGAAAGATATCACTCTTAAGTTTTGGGCATGACAGTAACCTCAGCCCTTGGGAGGCAGAGGCAGGTAGAGATCTCTGTGAGTTCAAGGGCAGCCTGGTCTACAGAGTGTGTTACAGGCTACATGGTGAGACCCTACCTCAAAATTTAAAGAATGGCTAAAAAAAAGCAGAAGGCAGGAGGGTCTTCCACAAATTCTAAGCAGTGAGTTCCAGGCTGGCTAGGAACACACACACATGGTAGGTAGGGGGAGAAAGAATATTATTTTAAAAATTAAAAGCAAAAAAGTAAAAGACAGCTGGGCAGTGGTGGCACCTGCCTTTAATCCCAGCCCTTGAGGCAGAGGCAGGTGGATAGGTGGATCTCTGTGAGTTTGAGGCCAGTCTGAGCCAAGGGCTATTGCACAAAGAAACCCTGTCTGGGGAGGGGGAAAGGATAAGACTGTTGGTTATTAAAAAGCAACCTTCCCCCCCAAAAAAAAAACCCAAATGTTTGACTTGCTGTTTGCTGTGCAATATTCTAGGCCTTTACCATTTTCTGCTTATTAGCCCCTTTTACAGAGCAGACATGGAAGCTAGTCCAGTGACTGGTCCAGGACAGACACTTCAGGCCTGGAACACAGCCTGCTTGTTCTCTAATTGTCCTCCCAAAGAGCTGCTGCCTTGGAAAGCCATTCCTGACCTCCCTGACAGGAAGTGACCTCCCCAACAGGAGTGTCCCACATACCTCTGAGTTATAGGCTGTGAGGAGCTAAGGCTTAGCTTTCAGGAGGTCTTTCTTTTCTACTTGAGAAGTCAGGCCCAACCTCAGCCCCTTTTTCTTCTGTGCATCTCAAGGGCCGGGAAGGCCAGCCCTAGAACAAAGAATGCACTTCATGGGAAGATTTAAACCAAGAGATCTTTGTCCCCATGCAGCTGGACGCCTGAGCATCTATTCCAATCCCAGCAGATGTGGGAGAGCATTGGGACCAAGCACCAACACATCCTGGATTCCACCAAATGATCCTTTCCCTGTGCCTCAGTTTCCTCACTGGCAAATTGAGGAGCTTGACTAGAAGAGTCCTTAGGTATGTGAGCCCTATGGGAGTGAGTCTTCCAGAATTTTTTTTTTCTCAGGGAAGTGTTGGGGTCCCTGGATATGCAAAAAGCTACCAGCCTTTAATCCATTCACTTGGTGATGGAGCACTGGGCAGGTGAAGTCAGTGTTTGAGACATAGGGTCACTTCAGAGAGAGACAGCCAGTCACTTTGGACCTCAGCTACCTCCATCGTCCACCCACCAGATCCGCAGGTGTCACAGGCCCCCAAGAGCTCTGTGGAGAGGATTGAGGGCTTGGAAGAAAGATTAGGAAGAAAGAGATTCTGTTTTCCTTCCAGCTCTGCCTTAACTCTCTGGTCATTATAGCCCTCCCCTGCAGGAATGTTCTGAATGTCTTTGTTCCTACCAAATTCATGTTTTAAACACCAACCCTTTAGTTAGGTGTGGTGTCACACACCTGTACTTGCACCAACCGCAGGAGGCCTGCCTGGGCTACATAGTAAGACCCTGTCTAAAAAAAAAAGTAAGCCAGGCATGGTAGCAGAGGTGGAGGCAGGTTGAAGGCCAGCCTGATCTACATGGAGTTCTAAGCCAGCTGGGCTACCTAGTGAGATTCAGTCCTAGAAAACAAAAAGCAGTATACAGAACTCAGTGCCACACACCCATAATCCCAGTGCTCTGGAGGTTCAGACCAAAGCATCTTTGCAAGTTTAAGGCTAGCTTAAGCTACAAAATGAGACCCTGGTAAACCTCGGCAAGAGCTGAATCTGCTGGCATCTTGTTTGGAGGCTTTTCTGCCTTCAAAGCTATGGGAAATAAACATTGTTTAAGCCACCCAGGCTACAGTATTGTGTTGGTGGGAATGAGGTCAGGGTATGTGGTCCACTGGCCCTGGGAGTCTATCCACCTCTCAGGGAAGCCTTGCAGGATGGTTTAAGGTTAAATGCTACCCCGCATCACTCCTCGCCTGCCACGCCCTTCTGAAGATCAAAGCAGATACAATTTCCTTTCCTCTTCCTCTGGGGCTGTGGTCTGCTAGGAGGAGACTCCTGTGGACTGTCCACCCTCTACTGGAAGCCACAGGTCTAGGGACTCAAGTTCCAGTGAGACTTACAGGCTGAAGTAGGGACTCTATGCCCTAGCCTCCCCCATAGGTGTTTTTTGGGTGACATCATGCCCAAGCCTCCTCCATCTTGTTCCTCTGTGGAGTTCACAGACTAGCTTAATGAGCCCCTCAGGCCCGTATCAGGCCAGCGGCCCTACCTGATGTCTGGGAAGCAAAAATCATTCCAAGAAATGGGCAGCCGTGCTAAGCCGT
This sequence comes from Lophiomys imhausi, assembly GCA_907164525.1. Lineage (NCBI taxonomy): Eukaryota > Metazoa > Chordata > Mammalia > Rodentia > Muridae > Lophiomys > Lophiomys imhausi. The sequence goes on from CAJQZJ010000838.1 coordinate 2,867,580, forward strand.
GCTAGGCCAGCTTATTCCATTTCAGCCTTTGCCCTGAGGGCTCTCAGAAGCAAGATGACAGGGTCCAGCTCCATGTCCACTCTTACCTACCCAGACAGTTTACATTAGGAACAGACATCAGTGATCCTAGAATCCAGACTCAGTACAAGTCTCAGAAGAGGGAATGCACCTAGCCTGGCAGTACTGTAGAACAGGGGAAGGGCTTTCTCCTCATCCCACTCCTCCCCTTCAAACAACTCTTAAACTAGGCCTGCTTTTACCATCCCGGCAACGGGATGAACACACTGAAGTTACAGCTGTAAACCCCAGACAGAGCACCTGGGTCAAACCCTCCAACTCTAAGACCCAGGCTGGCTTCAGGACCAGTTCTAGTGATGGCAAAGGATTGCTGTGCTCCAGAACTGGTCATTACGGACATCACTAATAAATCATGGCATGGTAAACACTACTAATCAATTGCAGTCTCATTTTTATTTATTTTACTTATTTATTAAGGGGGGATGACAATTGGAATGTAAAATTTGCAAATTTTTAAACATTTATTAAAATAAATTTAATAAAAATTTTTAAAAAGACAGTGTCTTCTTTTTTTTTCGAGACAAGGTTTCTCTGTGTAGCCCTGACTGTCCTGGACTCACTTTGTAGACCAGGCTGGCCTAGAACTTGCAAAGATCCACCTGCCTCTGCCTCCCAAGTGCTGGGATTAAAGGTGTGGGCCACCACCACCCAGCTGACAGTGTCTCTTATAGCCCAGGCTAGACCCCAGCTCTCTGTGTAGTCATAGATTTCCTTGAACTTCTGATCCTCTTGCCTCTTCATTTCACAAGTGCTGGGATTATAGGCACCTGCCACTGTGCCCAGATTTAGCACTTACTAAAAAAATATAAATTTGAGCTGGGCATGGCGGCTCACGCTTTTAATCCCAGCACTCGGGAGGCAGAGGCAAGTGGATCTCTGTGAGTTCAAGGCCAGCCTGGTCTACAAAGTGAGTCCAGGACAGCCAGGGCTACACAGAGAAATCCTATCTCGAAAAACCAAGGAAAAAAAAGTGTTAAAAAAGATAAATTTGGACATAAGGATTCTTTTTAAAAAATTCGGAACTTATTCTGTAGACCAGGCTGGCCTTGAACTCCCAGAGATCTGCCTGCCTTTGCCTCTCTAGTGCTGGGATTAAAGGCATGTGCCACTACGCCCAGCCACTACAGAGAGCTGTGAACCGCCATGTGGGTGCCGGGACTTGAACCTGGGTTGTTTGGAAGAGCCATAGCCTTAACTGCTGAGCCATCTCTCCAGCCCCTTTAAATTTTTTTTTTTAATTTTTATTTTGGGAGCTTGAGAGAAGGCTCAGTGGTTAAGAGCACTGGCTGTTCTTTCAGAGGACTCAGGCTCAATTCCCAACACCCACATGAGTGCTTACAAATATCTGAAACTCCAGCTGCAGGGAATCCAATGCCCTCTTTTGGCCTCCGAGAACACTGGGTATATATGTAGTGCACAGATACATACGCAGGCAAAATGCTCATACACATAAAATTAAATTTAAAACTTTTAAATTCATCATCATCATTGCTGAGACAGGGCCTATTGTGCAGCCCTGGCGGCCCTGTAACTCACTCTGTAGACCAGGCGGGCCTGTTTCCATTTGCTGGAATGTAAAGATGTGCAACCCCACACCAGCTCCGATTGCTTATTTTTGTATTTATGCCTCCCATGTTGGTCTCAGAGAGTTTGGAATGGTCGTATTGTCTCAGTTCTTTTGTCAAGACTGGGAACTTTTATTTTTAGGATTTCTAGTTCTTACCATGTAGCCCAGGTTGGCCTCAAACTCATGGGTGATCCTCCTGTCTCTGCTTCTCTAGTACAAGCACCACATCAAGCACAGCCAGTCCCACGCCTGGGAATTTGCTCCGTCCTACCCGCGTCCTGCACAGATAAGGAAACCGAAGTTCAGAGAAACTGAGTCACTTTCTCAAAGCTGCACAGTGCCAGTGTGGACTGTGAACCTGTGCTCCCCTGGAGATAACAGGGGCCCCTTCACGTACCCACACCCCGTATCTCCTCTAGCCTCTGCCCCTCCCTGGCAACCTGCCAGCTCTCCCCAGGATTCCGTTTTGTTGTTTCTACCTTCCACAATCCTTCTTCCAAAGAAGGGCCCAACCGGAAGGCAGCTCATGTTAGGAAGTTCCAGCCGCGTGAGCAAGCAGGAGCCAGGGATTCTGAGCAGCCCCAGGCTTTAGGAGAAACTGAAACTGAGTGTGCTGGGGGCGGAGTGGTCACCGGGGATTTAAAGAGCCATCACTTCCTTGGGCCTCCAGAGGGCACTGGGAGGGAACAGCTGCTGAGGGGACACCCAGGACCGGACTGAACCTCTGTCCCCCCTGCCTAAGCCATGCAACTCTCTGGGAACTGTGTGCTGCTCCCCGGGACAGTGAGTACAGGGGACTAGGAGAGAAACATTATGGAGAGAAAGCAGCCAAGGATCCCAGGTCCACACCGAGGTCGGTCTGTGTGACCTGGGACTGGGCTCCACACTGCGTCTGTGGGTTCAGCTCCTCCCTCCGGGGCATTGGGATGAAGCTTTCCCAGCTCTCACAATGCAGACCAGCCTCCAGCTTTGAACCTGCTTACTCTTGATTCATTTGCTCTCACCTTGCTGCCTTTTCCAGATTCTTCCCTTCTCCCTCAAATCCCAGCTTCTGTCTTTTCTCACCATCTCTTCCCCCTGCCTCTATTCTGATCCTCAGGGGTTTGAAGTTTGCCCTGAGGAGAATGTAGCCACTGGGTAGACACAAACCAAGGAACATGCAGAGTCCTCAGCAGAGTAGCTGGCTCTTGCCTGAGGAAGAGTGACAGAGACAGGGTCTAGCTCTAGGCGTTTGACTTCAAGGTTCCATTTAAGTTTTGTGGTCTCATCTGGGCGTGGCGGGACACACCTTTAATCCCAGCACTCAGGAGGCAGAGGCAGGTGGATCTCTGTGAGTTCGAGGCCAGCGTGGTCTACAAAGTGAGTCCAGGACAGCCAGAGATACACAGAGAAACCCTGTCTCGAAAAAAATTTGTAATCTCCAAGGTTGGAAGGTCCAGCACTATCAGCCACAGTCCCCTCTCCGTCAGATGCGCTCTGTTAATTCTGGGCAGCTGTCCCACTTCAGTGTGAGCGTGGAGTTTTGCTGACCTCTTCTAAGCCAGGCAAATACTCTTTCACTAAGCTACATTCCTACTTTCTTTGTTTGAGAAAAGATCTCATGTATCCCATGCTGACCTCAAGCTGACTATGTAGCAAAGCCTGGCCCTGAGCTAATCCTCCCACCACTGTATTAGGCCATGTTGCCTGACTACTACTACTACTACTACTACTTCCTCTCCTTCTTATTCTTTTTTTTTCTTCTTTTTCCCACTTTTGTTCCCTCCTAGTTTAGCATCTGGTACATGGTAGGTGCTTAATAAATGTTTGTTGCAGGGCTGGGGAGATAGCGTAGTCAATGTCCTACTTGCCTTGTAAGCATGAAGCCCGGAGTTTGGTCCCTAACATCCATTTTTTTTTTTTTTTTTTTTTGGTTTTTCGAGACAGGGTTTCTCTGTTTAACAGCCCTGGCTGTCCTGGACTTGCTTTGTAGACCAGGCTGGCCTCGAACTCACAGAGATCCCCCTGCCTCTGCCTCCCAAGTGCTGGGATTAAAGGCGTGCGCCACCACGCCCGGCCCTAACATCCATTTAAAAAGCTTAGTGGGCTGTCCAGCGCTGGGGAAGGAGAAACAAGCTGATCTCTGCTTGCTGACCAGGCAGCCTAACCTTGTTGGTGAGCCCCAGGCCAGTGAGAGACTATGTCTCAAAAATAAGGCGGGGGCTGGAGAGATGGTTATCGGTTAGGAGCACTAACTGCTCTTGGAGAGGACCTGAGTGTGATTCCCAGTACCTTCAGGGAGTACCTCACAATCAAACTACCTGTAACTCCAACTCCACGGCATTTAACACCCTCTTCTGGTCTCCAAGGGCACTTATACGCACATGTGCCTACATGTCACCATCTTAAAACAAGGTGGATAGCATCTGAGGGTGAATGATCCCTGTGGTTGTCCTCCTAAACTCTATACACATGTCGGTCTACACACACTAAAAACTAAATGTTCTTGGAGAAAGTGAATAGTAGCACTTTGAGACTGAGTTGGGCATGAGTGAATGGGACGTGTCAGGCCCTGACCCTGCTGTTGTGGAGTTCTGGGGTAGGAAGATCAGCCCTTGCATGACAGCAATGGTGGCTCACTCTGGGGTGTCTGCTCCTCTCCCCCACACTCTGGGAACAGTTGGGAAGGCACCATGTCCCTCTGTTGTACCATTGAGAAAAAGTCAATGCTGGCTTTTGAGAATGTGTTTGAGGTTGCTGTGGTTCGAATCCCCACCTCCCTACTTATGTAAGGTGTGAGCTGGACACTGGGTAGGCCTGGCTTTACTGTAAGGAGTGCAGTGTCTTCAGGGGAACAGTGGGTGCCATGGAAGGAGACAGACTTTGGGAGAACGGGTTCTCAGGGACTAGACTTAAAAAAGATAGCTTTCCAAATAGCTGATCAGGGCATGGGTGGCAAGTCACTACCAAGACCCTAGAACCCTCTGCCTCATGTCTCATAGGACCCTGAGAAGTCTCAGAAGCAGCTGAAGAAGAAGCAGAAGAATCGGCTGGCTGCCCAGCGTAGCCGGCAGAAACACACTGACAGGGCAGATGCTCTGCACCAGGTAGGAATGTTCTTCTTTTTTGTGGGTTTTTTCTTTCAAAATATTGAGTAACCTATAGAAAAAAAGAGTTCTCTTTCTTTTTAAAAGTTTGTTTTAGGGGGCTGGAGAGATGGCTCAGAGGTTAAGAGCACTGGCTGCTCTTCCAGATGTCCTGAGTTCAATTCCCAGCAACCACATGGTGGCTCACAACCATCTATAATGAGATCTGGTGCCCTCTTCTGGCCTGCAGGCATACCTGCAGACAGAATACTGTATACATAAAAACTAATTAATTAATTAATTAATCTTTTAAAAAAAAGAAACTAAAAGTTTGTTTTATTTTATGTGTTTGGGTATTGGTATTTTGCCTGCATATTTGTCTGTACACAACATGTGTGTCATGTTCACAGGGGCCAGAAGAGGGCAGTAGATCCCCTGAGACTAGAGTTACAGATGGTTGTGGGTGCTGGGAATGGAGCCTGGTCTTAACCAATGAGCCATCTCTCTAGACCCAGTAAAGAGTTTCATTTATCTCATGGTTCTAAGGGCTGAAATCCAGAGCATGACCCTGCATCTGCCCAGCACCTATTGAGGACCTCTTGGGGAGGTGTGGCAAAGTGAGGACATGACATGGTAAGGAAGGAGTATGCCAGAAACACAACCCACCAATCCGTGAATGGATCAGTCCCTCCTTCACAGTGGCCTTCATAACATACTTCATCCACACTGTTCCCTTGAGTCTATTAACATGTGGGCAGATCAGTCATTCTTCACAGTGGCCTTCTCTTGCACCCCGCACATTGCTTCTCTCCTGAGACTGCAGGCACCATGAGGGTAGGGAAGTGTCCCATCCCATTCCACTTGCAATCACCTACAACACTGGCAGAAAAAAAGAGGCCCCACAATTTACTGGCATCAGGATGAAGAGCTCTAGAAGCGCATTAGGAGGGACACACATTCACTACTGGGGCCACCACACCAAGCACCACCGATGGCTTAAACGACACACACCTCAGCATCTGTCTGGTGTAACAAGAGGCTTTTATTATTTTTTGTTTTATATTAATTATACATTCTAATTTATTTTACTGTACTTAATACCTCTACCTCCCTTCCACCCCTTGTTCCTCCAGCCCCACAACACTGTGCAGGAGAGAAAGAAGGTTAGAGGTGAAAGGGGGCATAGTTCTCTTTAGGCTACTTCCTGCTGATTAGGGTCGAATGGAGCCTGATCCCTCTGTAAGAGCAGCCAGTCCTCTTAACCAATGAGCCATCTTTGTAGACCCAGAAAAGAGTTTCCTTTATCTCTGGTTCTAAGGGCTGAAATCCAGAGCATGTAGAAGTCAGGCAAACCAGGAAACAGCAGCAGGAAGAACAAGCAGCAATTTGGGGGAGCACCAGCAGCTGGGAGAGCAGCAACCACTTTCTTCTTTGTAGCCCTTTCTCCTACTTCTTTGTAGACCCCTCTCTTCTACTTCTTTTAGAACTCCCTTCTCCTTGGGATTCTGTTTTTTTTTTTTTATTTGTTTGTTTGTTTTTTCGAGACAGAGTTTCTCTGTGTATCAGCCCTGGCTGTCCTGGACTCACTTTGTAGACCAGGCTGCCCTCGAACTCGCAAAGATCCACCTGCCTCTGCCTCCCAAGTGCTGGGATTAAAGGCGTGCGCCACCACGCCTGGCTGGGATTCTGGTTTCTTATCCCTTTCTCAAGTTCTCTGAGTTAAACTTGCTCAGCTGGCTAAGCCTAGCCCATGCTAGCTCACGAGACAGTTAATACTTTACACCTGTGTCTTAAGCAACCTCACAGCTGGGATTAAACAAAAACATTCTCATAATTGGTAATTTGAATAAACTCACACCACAGTCTGGTGTTCAGGATGCCGGGAGCACAACCCAGATCAAGGTCATGGTACTGGACAATAGGTACTACAGCTCTCTATGACTGAGCTACATCTACAGCCTGTGTGTTTGCTTGTTTACTTATTAGATTTTAATTGATCGTTAATGTGTGTGGGGGCATGTGTACCACATCATGCATGTGGAAGCCAAGGGACAACTTTGTGTAGTCAATTTTCTCCTTTTATGTTTGCATGGGTCCCAGAGATCAAATTTAGGTCATCAGGCTTGTGTGGCAAAGCACCTTTACTTGCTAAACCACATCACACTAGACTCACACTAGACTTGTTTACCTTTTATTATTATTATTGTTATTTGGGCTTTCTCTGTATAGCTCAGGCTGTCCTGGAATTCACTCTGTAGACCAAGCTGGCCTGAAACTCACAGAGACCTATCTACCTACCTCTGCCTCCCAAGTGCTGGTATTAAAGATATGCATTATCATGCCTGGCTTTTTTTTTCTAATTTTTTTTGTTATGTATATGTGTGTGTCTGTGTGTTTGTAGGTACAGTGCTCACAGGGTCCAGAGATGTCAGATCCCACTGGAGTTCAAGGTGGTTGTGAGCCTCCTGACATGGGTGTTGGGAGGTGAATCTGGGTCCTCTGGAAGACCAGTTGACTATCTTAGCCACTGATCCCCCTGCCTCTGCCTCTCTGGTGCAAAGATTACAGGCCCATTCAGGACTTCATTTACACTAGGTGAGCCCTCTACCAACTGAATTATGTCCCCAATGAAGATGCTGTAGACATATCCTTTCTGGGGCTACAGAGAGAGCTCAGCAGGTGAGCATTTGATGCCAAGTCTGAGGACCTGAGTTCAGTCTCTAAGAGTCGCACAGTGAAGGAGGAGCTGACTCGAGAAAATTGTCTTCTGACCCCACATTTACACTGTGGTGTGGGTGTGCCTGCACTACATACACACATAAATAAAATGTGCTTTAAATTTCTGTACGGAAAAAAAGAAAAGTGACCTTTCCATCTGCAGAAACCATTGAGCAGATGGTGCCGCTGATGGCTCTGAGGCCTTTCAGAAGCAAGGCCAAGACCTACACCATATTTTATGTAGAAGGCCCTTGAAACTTCTCCTTTTAAAGTTTCCCCCAAAGGGGACTGAAGTTTGAATTATTCAGACTTGCAAGATGTGAAAATATAATTCCCTCTGCATCTTCACCATTACTGTCACCATAAATGGTATTCAGAAGTGCAAGTGTGGAGTGGAGGGAGGTGGGATGTCTGAGTGGGTAAAAAGCCGGATCTCTGGACTCCATGTGGTGGGAGGAAGCACTTACTATCACTAGTTGCCCTCTGATCTCCACACATAGGTCATGGCACATACCACTTCCTCAAAAATGTTAAAAAAAAAAAAAAGAAGCACAGTCCTTGCATGGTGACACATGCCCAGATGGGCTCTACTCCCAGAGAATCCATAGCCTTACAAAGAGAGGTGGTTGGCCATGTTGTCATGTCAGGAGTTAAGAGTCTGGAGCTAGAGTTCAAGGCCAGCCTGGGCTACATGCAACTCTCAAAAACAAAATTGCGTGTTGATGATTGTCCTGCAGGTTTTCAGAACCTAGCATTCAGCAGAACAGAACTTAGAAAATGCTGGCTCAGGGGTACCCGTCCACCTGTGCAGTAGCACTCTGAATCCCTTATAATGTCTTATTGGTGCCTTCCAGGGACCCAGAGGCTGAGCCCTGGCCTTTAGCAGACTCAGTGTATCCAGGAAAACATTACATTGAAATTGTCCTGTAAAGGCTGTATGGAGAGCAGCAAGGGGCAGTGTTCAAAGGGTCCAGGCAGAAGGGACAGCAGTTGTGTGAAAGAAGCAGATTTCAGGGGAAGGACAGGAAGTAAGAGAGAAGCTTTGAGCCCCACAACATCCAAATCCTGGAGTCTTGGGAACCTTTAATGGTTTCAATCTACAATTAATGGCACAGGAGGGCATGGTGGTACATGCCTATAATCCCAGAATTTGGAAGACCAAGGCAAGGAGGGAGTTCTGCAGCAAGTTTAAGGTTAGCCTGGGCTATAGAGGAAGACCTTGTCTCAAAAAACCTGGATACTGGGGAGATGCTTCAGTAGGTAACAGTATTTGCTGTGCAAGCATGAGGACCTGATTTCAAATCTCTAACACCATGTTAAAAATGCTGGGTGTGGCCAGGTGGTGGTGGTGCACACACCTTTAATCCCAGCACCTGGGAGGCAGAGGCAGGCCGATCTCTGTGAGTTCGAGGCCAGCCTGGTCTACAAAGCAAGTCCAGGACAGCCAGGCTGTTACACAGAGAAACCCTGTCTCCAAAAACCAAAAAAAGAAATGCTGGGTGTGGCCACCTGAGCCTGTAACTGCAGCACTAGGGGCAGAAACAAGCCCATCCCAGGAGCTCACTGGCCAAAATGTCCAGCTCCAGATTTAGTGCGAGTTTCAGGCTCAAGGAATACAAGGCAGAGACCAAGAGAGGAAAGTACCCAATGTGTTCCTGTTACTTCATTGTTTGTTTACAGTGTCTCCTCTCCAACCAAAAAAAAGATGCAGTCCAAATCCACAAAACAAAACACTCACTGAATGGGCCAATGAAGTGACAGGGGTAGGGGTGGAGGGGAGAAAGACAATTAGAAGCCAGATGGAGATCCTGAGTGAGAAGTGGTGTTTCTCAGAGGAGTCATAATGGGCAGAGGGCAAGGTCCCCAGCTCTATGGAGATGTGGGGTAGGGGAACATGAGTCTGCCAGAGAGTAGCCAAGAGGTTCTATCCTGACATTCATCTCCCATAGCATTGAGGACCCTCCTGATGCTGACATCCCTCCCTGCCATCTGCTTCTCCCTCAGCAGCACGAGTCCTTGGAGAAACACAACCATGCCCTTCGGAAGGAGATCCAGGCCTTGCAGGCTGAGCTGACACAGTGGGGCCGGACACTGCATCTGCATGAACGCCTGTGCCGAATGGACTGTGGTCCCTGCCCTGCTCTGCTGCCCTCTGGATGCCTAGTCCAGGCCAAGCAACTCTCAGGACAACATGCCCCCCGTGGATACCATGGCTGCCAGGAACAGCTGAGCCTGTTCCAGACTCCTGGCTCCTCTCCCCCAGCCCAGCAACTCTCTTCAGATCCATGCTATCATGAGTCTCCTGGCCTCCTCCCTTCCCCGCTGCCCTCACTGTCCTTTGACCCTGTTATGGCAAGGACACCTCTAGCTCAGCTATCCCCCAGCCCTGTCCTGTCTACATCACCCTCTGGTTCCAGCCCGCTGGGATCTTTCTCTAAGCCTGATTCCCTCATACCCAGCCCTGCAGACCAGCTGGTCCCTCCACAGCCCCTTAGGCCAGAGCAGCCCACCGGCAGGAGGCTGGCACCCTCCAACTCTCCAGCTGCTCTGGGACCAGAGTGTCCACAGAGCAGAGAGCTCTTGCCTGCACTGTCCGGCTCATATTGGCAGAAGCTGCCCATGGCCTCTAGCTCACATGCCCTCATGGCCTTCCCGCTACTCTCTTCTGCAAAAGTCCACTTCTAGCCTCTGCCTAGAGGGGAGTGGCCTTCTCTGGTTCCTGAGGCAGCCTGAGCACTCAGGAAGCTCCTCCAGCTCTGCCCTTCAGTCACTGGGTGCCTACCACTGTGGACTGTGCAAAGCCATCCTCTCCCTCCCCAGAAGAAAGGATAATGAGGGCTGAGTGCAAGAGCCTTGAGCCTGTGTACAACATTGCCTGTGTCTTTCTTGGTAGCATTCCCAGCTCTGTGCAGTACCCACACCCTACCCTAGAGCTCCCTTAAAGTGACTTCTTCATAGCTCTTGGGACTGGGGCCATATCATCTAGGAGAGTAGATGGGAACTCTGCAGGGGTGTCAGGTCTGAAAGGGCGGACATTCACACTCAGCCCCCCCAAAGTGCCTTGAGCTCTTCCCCAGGTTTTCGCCCAGGGAACTGAGTGAGATGATGTGTCAGAAGTGGACTCACTCCTGCATCAGAACACACATCTCGGCACATGTGATGGTAAATAAAGTGTTTCCCGGGTCTCTTTGCTTTGCTGGGTTGTTAAGAACTAGCTTACAATACACACACACACACACACACACACATACACACACACACACAACATACATAACATATGTATGTATGTATGTATGTATGTATGTATGTATGTATGTATGTATGTAT
>CAJQZJ010000838.1:2878344-2890338 GCA_907164525.1 Lophiomys imhausi
TATGTATGTATGTATGTATGTATGTATGTATGTATGTATGTATGTATCAGCTGGGTGTAGTGGCGCACTCCTTTAATCTCATCACTTGGGAAGTAGAGGCAGGTGGATCTCTGTGAGTTCCAGGACAGCCTGCTCTACATTGTGAGTTCCAAGACAATCAGGGCTGTGTTGAGAGACTCTGTCAAAAAACAAAAAAATCAACAAAATTATGTGGATGAGTGCATTTACCTGCATGCATGTATGTGCACCACATGTATATTTGGTGCCTGTGGAGGTCAGAAGAGGTCATCAGACCCCCTGTGACGAGTTACAAATGGTTGTGAACCACCATGTGTATGTTCAGAATTTAACCTAGGCCCTCTGCAAGAACAGCAGTGGAGAGATGGCTCAGCATTTAAGAGCACTGGCTCCTAAGGACCCATGTTCAAATCCCAGCAATCCACATGGCAGTTCAAAGCCAGGTGTGGTGTCATACATCTTTAATCCCAGCACTCCGGAGGCAGAGGCAGAGGCAAGTGGATCTCTGTGAGTTCAAGGCCAGCCTGGTCTACAAAGTGAGTCCAGGACAGTCAGACGTACACAGAGAAACCTTGTCTGGAAAAGCAAAAAGACTCTCCAGCTCACACAATGTAACTGTCGAAAGCACCACACGGTCTTTCCAAAAAGAAAGAAGAAGCCAGGCGATGGCCCAGTGGATAAACCGCCTTCTGTGCGTGCTGCAATCTGCATTTGAGCCCAGGAACCTGTATGGTGTGAGGGAGGACTGACTCCATAATGTTGCCCTCCACGGTATTCCAGCAGCCGTGACACATGTATCTTCCCTAGCCCTTCATAATAAAAAGTTTTTAACGAAAAAGAGATCTAGATCTTCAGAGACACATTCCTCATGGACTACCTAACCTACTTCCAGTAGCAGCAGTGAGGGAGCAGGGCTGGAGATGGTGGGGAGAGGCTCAGTGGGTACCACACTTGTCCAACATAAAAACCAAGTTCAGATCTCCAGACCAAGGACGGCCAAGCCCAGGAGCATGTGTCTGCAGTCCTGTCACTCCCACCGCAGGATGTGGAGACAGAAGAAGCCATGGAGACTGCTTGAAGAGCCAGCTAGCCTGGACAGAGCAAGAGACCTTACGTCAAACAAGATGGAAGGTGAGGACCAACATCCAAGGTTGTCTTCTCACTCACTCACACACACACACACACACACACACACACACACACATGAACACAAACACGCATACACATGAACATGAACACCACACACAGAGTCTAAAAGCAAGAACAAGACAGCAAAGCAGAGATGAGATGGATTTGCTCAGGCATATTAGCTGTCAGAGTCCCCACTGTGGCCCATACTTTCCCACTATGTAGCCCAGGTTAGCCTTAAACTTGCATCTGTCCTCCTGCCTCAGCATCCCAATTGCTCAGACTGCAGACATGAACCACCATGGCTGCTGCTTCCCTGCATTCTGATTGCAAGCCCTGGGCAGAAGAGCAGACACATGCTGCTAGACAGGGACTGAGAGGGTAACCCTCAGTCTTCTGCTCAAATATGAAAGGGCTATGCTTAGATCACTGTCATTCAGCATCTACTGAAGAGCTTCCAAGAATAAAGAATGTTTTGGATGGCCAGCAAGATGGCAAAGGCCAGCACTTGGGAGGCAGAGGCAGGCGGATCTTTGTGAGTTCGAGGCCAGCCTGGTCTACAAAGTGAGTCCAGGACAGCCAGGGCTACACAGAGAAACCCTGTCTCGAAAAACCAAAAAAAAAAAAAAAAAAAAAAAAAAAGATGGCCAAGGCACTAAATTGCCATTTAAGGCTAGTGACCTGAAATCACCTAAAAGTAGAAGAGAACTGACACTACAGAGTTGTCCTCAGGTCTCCACAGCTGTGCCGTGTGGATCCTCTTCCCACAGGTACGCCTCTTGTACACAGTCAAAAACCAGAGTGCTTTGTAGGTAGTTACATGAGAGGAGATGGCGTTTGCAACATCTCAAGCAGAAAAGTTAGAATCCAGTGCTAGAATTGTCACTGTAGTTTGGTCCTGTGCTTTCTTAAAAACAAACAGAATGAAAGTGGTGTGAGGTAGCACTGGGCTCTGAGTGGGGATGTGAGAGCAGCTGGCTCTCTATCTGTGCATCTCCAAATGTGTAGACACAGCTAGCTGGCTGGTGCGAGCCTTCCAACAGACGCGAAATATCCTAAAGTTTGCACGGGGCATGCTTGTGATCTGTTGCTATGTGACAAATGGCTCCAAAACTTAGTAGCTCAAGCACCAATAGCTTGTTCTTTTTTTGTTTTTAAAGACAGTCTCATACTGTAGTATATGCAGGCCTTGAACTCAAGGTACTCTTTCTGTTTCTGCCTCCCAAGTGCTGGGATTACAACCCAGCAGTTGCCTTTTTCCCCCCTCTTACTATGTGAGTGCTCAGGGTGGCTTATTTATTTATCTTAACTTTAAAAATTTTCAATTGCCAGTAATTGTGTATATTGTGGGATTTTTGAGCATCATTTCAGCACAAGTACCCAGCATGTAATGAGCAGATGAGAGTGAATATGATCCATCACCTTCCACACTCCAATTCTCTATGTAGGGAGCACTCAGAATCAGTGAAAGGATTCTTTTTTTTGGGGGGGGGGTTCAAGACAGGGTTTCTCTGTGTAACAGCCTGGCTGTCCTGGACTCACTTTGTAGACCAGGCTAGCCTCGAACTCACAGAGATCCACCTGCCTCTGCCTCTCGAGTGCTGGGATTAAAGGCGTGCGCCGCCGCTGCCGCTGCCACCACCACCACCACCTGGCCTCAGTGAAAGGATTCTATGATTGACTTTTTAAAAGAAAAAAAGTTATAGGGTGGGGTGTGGTGGCACATACCTTTAATCCCAGCACTTGGGGAATTAGAATTATGTGGATTATCTCTGAGTTTGAAGCCAGGCTGGTCTACATGGAGAACCCTAGGCCAGCCAGGGATATATAGCAAGACTTTATCTCAAAAATACAACAAGAAGCCAGGTGTGGTGGCACATGCCTTTAACCCAGCACTCAGGGACACCTCAAGAGGCAGAGGCAGGTGGATCTCCATGAGTTCAAGGCCAGCCTGGGCTACAAAGCAAGTCCAGGACAGCCAGGGCTATTACAGAGAGAAACCCTGTCTCAAAAAAAAAAAAACCCAAAAAATCCCCAAAACAACAAAGAAGGGGCTGGAGAGATGGATCAGCAGTTAAGAGTTCACACTGTTCTTGCAAAGGAGCCAAGTTTGGTTGCCAGTGTCATGTCAGACAGCTTATAACCACCTGCTGGGTTCAACTTGAGGGGATCTGATGTTGTCTTCTGAACTTTTTGTGCAAATCTCACGAGCACACACATATGCACACATATACATACATAATTAAACCTTTAAAAAAATAATAACGGGTCAGGGATGTGGCTTAGTGATGAGTGTTTGCCTACCATACATGAAACCCAGAGTTCAATCCATAGTATTTCAAAAACTTTACTAAATATGAGTCTGGGAAGATAGATTAGTTGGTAAAATGTTTGCTTTCCAAGCATAAGTGCCAGACTTCATTCTGCAGATATCACCTTAAACAAGCAAGAAAAAAAGGTGGTGTGTTGTAGAACATGCTTCTAATCTCAGTAGACGTAGAGACAGATCTCTGAGACTCACTGGTCATCCAGCCTAGGATATTTGGTGAGTTTCAGGCCAGTGAGAGACTCAGAAAAAGACGTAGGAAGCTGGGTGGTGGTGACGCATGCCTTTAAGCCCAGCACTTGGGAGACAGAGGCAGGTGGATTTCTGTGAGTTCGAGCCAGCCTGCTCTACAGAGAGAACCCAGGCCATCCAGGGCTACCTACACAGAGAAATCCTGTCTTGAAAAACCAAAAGGAAAGAAAAAAAGAAAGGAAGGAAGAAAGGAAAGAAAATGATAAAATGATCAGAGTTCAAGGGAAGGAATCTGGGAATCTCCAGGGATGTGTCATTTGTGGCCAAGCCCTGGGTGATCACAGGGAATATGCCGTGAAAAAACTTGGGTAGGAATGTCCCAGGCAGAGGTCAAGGAATAAGTGAAAATTCTGGGGTTAGAACAACCTAATTGCATTTGAAGACAAGAAAGGGGCCTGACCCCTTTCCAGATGATCCAGAGTTCCATCAATAATGAGGGTCAAGGCAAAGACAAGGCTGGATCAGGGACCACGAAGTTATGAAGCCCATAAGAAGACTGTGGGCTCTTGTATGCAGTAATGAGGAGCCCCTGGAACACTTTAAGCTGTTATGTTTTGTGGATGTTGATTAACTAAAGCACACACACAGAGTGGTGGCGCTCGCCTTTATCCCAGCACTCGGGAGGCAGAGGCAGGCGGATCTCTGTGAGTTCAAGGCCAGCCTGGTCTACAGAGTGAGTCAAGGACAGCCAGGGATACACAGAGAAACCCTGTCTGGAAAAACCTAAAAAAAAAAGAAGAAGAGAGAGAGAGAGAGAGAGGGTCTCAAGCTTAAGCTGCCCTCAAACTCACTATGTTATCCAGGCTGGCCTTGATCTTCTGATCCTACTGCCAACCACTGAAACGGGAAGGTGTGTCCTACTATCTCATGCCCCACTTTCTTTTCGAGACAGGGTTTCTCTGTGTAGCCCTGGCTGGCCTGGGCTCTCTCTCTGTAGAACAGGCTGACCTTGAACTCACAGAGATCTGCCTACCTCTGCCTCCCAAGTGCTGGGATTAAAGGTGTGCACCAGCATGCCCGGCTCCCACTTTCACCTTAAAACAATTTATTGAAGGCCATCAAGGCAGCTCAGTAAGCAGAAGCTGTAGTGACAAGACATGACAATCTGAGTTGAGTCCCCAGATCTCTCAGAAGGTGACAAGAGAAAACCCACTCTCAGGAGTTGTACTCTGACCTCCACATGAGTTTCCTCACACATTCAAACCTGCTCGCAGTCGTTCTTTCTCTCACACATAAGATTAATTAATTAATAATAAAAAACTATTGACATTCCTACAATCCCAGAACTTGAGAGACAAAGGCAGGAGGATCGCCAACCTGGTCCCCTATGAAAATTTAAGGACAGCTTATGCTATGTGAGACTGTCTGGACAACAAAAAGTGGGGTGGAGGGGTGGGGTGGGGGAATGGAGGCAGATGAATAGGTGGGTGAAATAAAAACATGACTAATCTGAGTTCAGTCCCCAGATGCCAAGGTGGAACAAGAACTGACTCATTGAGAGCTGTCCTCTGACCTCCACATGCGACCTGTGGCGCATGGGCACCAGTCTGCACAGCTCACACATGCGACCTGTGGCACATGGCCTGCACAGGTCACACATTTATATACTATGTCTCTCTTTCTCTGCCTCCCCAAACAATTTTGTATTGACTGCTTCTCCATGCCAACACTATGCAGGGCACTGGAAATAAGAGAGAACAAAGCACCTTAAGTGCCTGTCTGTATGATCTTGCATCTTAGCAGCATGAGGACAGAGGTGACAGAAAAGAAAAAAAGAATCAGGAGTGTCAGGGTAGGGGATTTGCAATTTTTTTTTTTTTCGAGACAGGGTTTCTCTGAATATCTCTGGCTGTCCTGGACTCGCTTTGTAGACCAGGCTGGCCTCGAACTCACAAAGATCCGCCTGCCTCTGCCTCCCAAGTGCTGGGATTAAAGGCGTGTGCCACCACCGCCCGGCTGGGGATTTGCAATTTAAAATAAGGTAATTAATCCAGGCATGATGGTTCAGGGCTGTAATCGCAAAACCTAGGAAGATTAGGATCACTAATGTCTGTCACCAGCACCTGTGGCTTTCCTTCCTATGTGACACCTTGTTTTCCTGTTTCCAGCTACGGCAGCCACAAGTTTGGCATTCCATAAACACTCTGTGTGTGTGTGTGTGTGTGTGTGTGTGTGTGTGTGTGTGTGTGTGTACTGAGGTGGAACCTAGGGACTTGCACATGCTACATTCTGGGCCCCATGGATACTTGTTGACAGTCCTTGCTGTGGGAAGCAATACACTGTAACCTAACCACTGGAGAGCTCAGGTTCCCATGCCAGGCAGGAGTGGGGTCTTTGCTTAACTATTTCCTGGTTTCATTGTGTGTGCCTGTGCACATGTATGTTACCATGGGTGTTAATGTATCTGCTTAATCACATTCCACCTTCTTTTTGAGACAGGTCTCTCACTGAATTAGCTAGTCAATGAGCCTCAGGGATTCACCCGTTTTCCGCTCTCCACCCCCTAATGCTGGGGTTATAG
Organism: Lophiomys imhausi; assembly: GCA_907164525.1. Classification (NCBI taxonomy): domain Eukaryota; kingdom Metazoa; phylum Chordata; class Mammalia; order Rodentia; family Muridae; genus Lophiomys; species Lophiomys imhausi. The sequence goes on from CAJQZJ010000838.1 coordinate 2,884,590, forward strand.
GCATACACTACTGCTCTCAGCTTTTTGCATGGGATCTAGGGATCCAAACTTAGGTCCTCATGGTTCTAGTTCAACGCCTTCAAGACTCAGAGCTTTTTTTTGTTATTGTTGTTTTTGGTATTTTTTTTTAGCTTGTAAAATATAAACGAAAAGAAAAAGTATCCACCTACCACCCATTTTGTTCATATGTATATAACATACACATGTATTTGTATATGTAAAGTAGACATGTATAAAGTGGAAACATATGTTCACCCCCAAAAAAAACTGGAGTGGAGCTCGTCGTGGGGGTGCACGCTTGTACTCCTGGCACTCCTAGGTATGTCCTAGCACTCAGAAAGTGGAAGCAGAAGGATGAGGAGTTCAAAGCCAGGTTCATCTACATAGAAAGAACAGGGATTTTGCTTAGGATACCTGAGACCCGGTCTCTAAAAGGAAATAACAATAATAAAAATACCAATGTCAGCAATATTGCTGATGGGAGAAAACTGGAATCAACCCAAATACCTAATACCCATCAACTGAAAATCAGTGAACTGGAATATTTTACCTGGGCAATGCTACACAGCAATGGGAATGTGTGGTAGGATTAAGGAAATTGAGCATAGGGATTTTCAAATAACATAAGACAGGCCTCTCAGGTAAAAAGATATTAGTGGATCCAGTTACATCTTCATATGATTGACACTGAAGGGCATGCCTTGAAACAAGCCTACCAGGAACCATACCAACAACACTGTGGAAAAGAACTTCATATTTTCAAGACAGATCACGCAATCTCCTGACCTCCTGCTGCTCCTGGACCCCTCTGCAAGGAAAGCTATGGTGGGACACATTGCCCAAAGGCATGACTTGGAAGTGCACGAAAACTTCTGCCAAAAATCATGCTGCCAATTCATTATGATAGGTGAAGAGATTTAAGTCAAGACTCACGTGGTCACAGGTCACTTCTCCTGCGTCACCCACAGAGAGACCTCATCATCCTCTTGTGCTCCTGTCAGTGATTCACATAGGTGGAGAGTGTGACAAAATGCGCCTTTTGGCAGACTTGGACCGGTCCAACTCGGAAAGCTGCTGCAGACTTTGGAGTTCCAGAGTAACTGAGCCAGAACGAGAGTGCCCAGAATGCAGAAATGGTGAGAAAGTGGCGGATTTGGAGGCGGTTTGGAGGGGTTTTCAATCGTGAATTATTTAGGCCTAAGACAAGTCTTGACTGATTAAAATCAATCATCTTACTTCAATGATTGAAACAGATCAAATTTATAAACTGATCTTAAGATCTGACGAATAAGACTTGCAGACTATAAGACTGAAAGACTTGGCGGAAATCAACCACCTGTATGGATCCACGCCAAAAGTTAATATGAGAGAATATCCTTTTAAGAAACTTTAGGTTAGTGTTAAGTGTTTGCTTTATAGGTATTAGGGTGTTTTAAATTAGGTTTTAGAGTTAGGGTTTGGGTTTTAGGATTTAGGATTTTTTTTTTTTTTGGTTTTTTGAGACAGGGTTTCTCTGTGTAGCCCTGGCTGTCCTGGACTTGCTTTGTAGACCAGGCTGGCCTCAAACTCACAGAGATCCACCTGCCTCTGCCTCCCGAGTGCTGGGATTAAAGGCGTGTGCCACCACGCCCGGCCAGGACTTAGGAATTCTTAAGCATTAATAAATACATAAGTAAAAAGCTGGGCATAGCGGCATACACCTTTAATCCCAGCACTTGAGAGGCAGAGGCAGATGGATCTCTGTGAGTTCAAGATCGAGGCCAGCCTGGTCTACAAAGGGAGTCCAGGACAGCCAGGGCTATTACACTGAGAAACCCTGTCTCAAAAAACAAAAAACAAAACAAAAAAAATATATATGTAAAAATAAAAATTTACTGTTACTGGAATGAATATGGTATACAGCTATCTGGGACAGTATGGATAAAATCCCAAATGTCAACATAAACAGGGATAGTAGCACTACCCCAGGTTTAACCTAACAGCTCGAGTCCCCTCATTTTTTGAGATCTCAACATAGGTAAAACTGGATCCTTGGTGCCTCTGTGGAAAAGAACTTCAGAACTAGCCAGTATGAAGCACAGCTGAGGTTTATTAAAAATATTTTAATATAAACTTTAAGGGTGAGGGTTAAGAGGAAGAGAGGCACTCAAAAAGAAAGACACACCCCAGAGTGTGGGTACAGGGTTCTCAAAGAATCATCTTATTTTATTGTCTCCATAATAACCATACATACTATTTTGGTTGTGTTTGAAGCTATTATCTTCAAAGAGTTGTTATGGAACCTAAATGAGATCACAGAGTGGTTCCCACGGTTTCTGACAGGATTACAATTGATACTGTTTACAAAGGGAACAAAACGGTTGGAGAGATGGTGCCAGAGGACCCAGGTTCGATTCCCAGCATCCACATGGTAATTCACAACCATCTGTATCCTCAGTGTCAGGGCATCTGAAACCCTCATCTGACTTCCAGAATACTAGGCATGGATAGACAGGTATACAGGCAAATATCCATACAAATAAAACAAAAAATAATTTTGGTTTTTTGTTTCGTTTTTCAAGACAGGATTTCTCTGTGTAGGGACAGCTCTGGCAGTCTCTGACTCACTCTGTAGACCATGCTGGCCTCCAACTCACAGAGATCTGCCTTCCTCTACCTCCTGAGTGCTGGGATTAAAGGTGTGTGCCACCACGCCCGGCCTAAACAAAAATTTTTTTTTTTTTTTTTTTTTGGTTTTTCGAGACAGGGTTTCTCTGTGTAACAGCCCTGGCTGTCCTGGACTTGCTTTGTAGACCAGGCTGGCCTCGAACTCACAGAGATCCGCCTGCCTCTGCCTCCCAAGTGCTGGGATTAAAGGCGTGCGCCACCACGCCCGGCCTAAACAAAAATTTAAGGGACAAGAACAGAAGGTTATCTTGACTGTAAACCAAGTTTATAGTCTTGCTTGGGAGTTCCAGAAACAAGGCCCTAGTCAAGGTTATATACATGCTGGCCCTAAGCCTGGCTCTCTGCTATCTTAATATAAAATAATATCTATGTGCAAAGCAATAGCATGAGCTGAGCGTGGTGGTGCACATCTTTAATCCCAGCTCCCAACTCAGGAGGCAGAGACAGGCGGATCTCTATGAATCCAAGGCCAGCCTAGTCTACAGAGTGAGTTCCAGGACAACCAGAGGTGCACAGAGAAACCCTTTCTCAAAAGAAAAAAAAAAGCTGAGTGAGTTGAAGGCATATTTTAAAAATATTTCTTTATCGTTATATTAATTTCTCTATCCACCTTCCAACCTATCAACCTGAGATACAAGAGAAAGGATATTAATAGAGGATGTAGACCTTTTTAGTTGTAGGTCCTTAGGGGATTTGTCAGCAGTACAGCCAAAACGGCATCAGCAATAGGAACACAGCTAACCAGGAAACCAGCAGCAGTTTCGGGGAGCACCAGCAAGGGGAGCACCAGCAAGGACAGCCGAAGAAGCAGCGGCTCTTTAAGCCCTAAACAGGGCCCAACCTTGTGGTAGGGTTAGCGAAGTTAGTGTAGCGTCCTGCAGCATACGGATTTTGGAAGTTTGGCATCTCAGGTTAAAGATATGGGCAGATCCAATTATGTCTGGATCTGTTTACCACTGAAGGGTATGCCTTGAAAGCCCTCTAAGAGCAGATGACGTCATTGATCATGGGACCACGGGATGCGCTGTTGTGGAGTGTGCCTTGGAAAGCCCGCCAAGGACTATGGTAATGAGAATGCTGGAATTCACAGCCAAGATCATTATGACACAAGGGATTTAAATCAGAAGCCCATGTGGCCTTGCCCGGTCCTCCTCCTCATCTTCCTCTGTCAACACATACTAAGATACCTCACCACGCTGCAATACATCACTGTTTTGCATCGATATGCTGGGAGTCCATGCTAGTGGAAAAAGTAAAGACAGATCCTCCCTGGTGCTCCAGAATGTCAGAACAGATAAGTATCTCCCCACGGAGCCCCAGAGCATCGGAACAGTGAGCGGGCGATTTGGAACTTTTTTTTTTTTTTTTTTTGGTTTTTCGAGACAGGGTTTCTCTGAATATCTCTGGCTGTCCTGGACTTGCTTTGTAGACCAGGCTGGCCTCGAACTCGCAAAGATCCGCCTGCCTCTGCCTCCCAAGTGCTGGGATTAAAGGCGTGCGCCACCACCGCCCGGCACGATTTGGAACTTTTAATCTTGTAAATAATTGGGCCCTAGGACCACAGAGGCAATTCTTGGCTGATTAAAAGGCTGCTCCACTCCAATGGTCTAAACAGATTAAATTTATAAACTGGCCTTAATATCTGACAAATAAGACTCACAGACTTTAAGATTGAAAGACTTGTTGGAAACCAGCCACCTGTACGGATCCACGCAAAGAGAATTAGCCTGAGAGAATATCCTTTTAAAAAACTTAAGTTAGTGTTAAGTGTTTGTTTTTTATAGATATTAGAGCATTATAGATATTAAGTTATTCTTAGTTAGATTATAGGTTTTAGAATTAGGGTTTGGGTTTTAGGATTTAGGAACTTTATAGGTGATTGTTAAGTATTAATAAATATATAAGTATAAATAAAAATTTTCTGTTACACAACCTGGGCTCAGTCCAACCTGGGCCATGATCTTCAGTTAGTCTCAGCAGCAGCAAACTTCAACAAAGCATTGTCTGGAGTCTTTTGTACTTGAGCAGCAATGAAAAGCAATGAGAAGTCATGCCAAGCAAAAACCCCCTCCACATTTCCGGGGTTTCCATTTATATCTCCTCAAAATCTGCACAAGGATGCTTTCTAATTGGCCAACTTCATGCCCTGCACATGAGGTATTTCCTGTTGACCAAGATCATACACTCTCCAAGGAGCCTGTCCATCAAAGGGTGTTTTCCATCGGAAAGCATGTATGCCACATGTGACGGTTTCTGTCTGGCAAAATATCATGCACTGTTCCATCAGGAAGTTTTGCATGCCCCTTTCACGAGTCTGGTGTGTTTTTTTTTTTTTTTTTTTTTTTGGTTTTTCGAGACAGGGTTTCTCTGTATAACAGCTCTGGCTGTCCTGGACTCGCTTTTGTAGACCAGGCTGGCCTCGAACTCACAGAGATCTGCCTGCCTCTGCCTCCCAAGTGCTGGGATTAAAGGCGTGCGCCACCACCGCCCGGCTGTGTTTTTTTTTTTAAATGTTTATTTATTACTTCAAGTTACATCTCCATCACTGTGCCCTCTTTCCACCCCTCCCAGTTCCACCCTCCCACCCTCTACCCATGTTTTTCAACAGTGGACATATCCCCATATCCCATACTTGAGACCAAAACAAAAACATATTCATTCAACACAACTGTGTTTCTAAAGAAATCAAAACTTCTACCAGTGAGTAGTCCCAGTTAGCAGCCTCTGGGGATCCTTCATCCTCTTCTTTTTCTTTTTCCTTTCCTTTTAAAAAACTTTTTGTTGTTGTTGTTGTTTGTTTTTTCGAGACAGGGTTTCTCTGCGTAACAGAGCCCTGGTCTGGACTCTCTTTGCAGACCAGGCTAGCCTTGAACTCACAGAGATCCACCCAGCTCTGCTCCCCGAGTGCTGGGATTAAACGTATGTGCCACCACGCCCAGCTAAAAAAGTTTTTTATATTTATTTATCGGGGGCACCCACACACACAAATAACAATTGCTCAATAAATGTTAGAGCTTCTCTGCTGCCCCCTGCACTGTGTGTGTGTGTGTGTGTGTGTGTGTGTGTGTGTGTGTGTGTGTGT
>CAJQZJ010000838.1:2890348-2933917 GCA_907164525.1 Lophiomys imhausi
GTGTGTGTGTGTGTGTGTGTGTGTGTGTGTGTGTGTGTGTGTGTGTGCGAATGTGTTGTGGAGTGTGAGAAAGAGTCTCCTTATGTACCTAGGCTGGGTTTGAATTTCTGGGGGGCTACACTCCCACCCATCTCCCACTTTCCCAAAAGTAGGAGTTACACATGTTGATCACCACTGCAAGCTTAAATGCTAATTCTAAACAGTTGTGTGTATGTACATGCCCTTGGAGGGCAGAAGAGAGTGTTGGATCCCTTGGAACTGGAGCTATAGGAGCTTGTGATCCACCACATGGGTGCTGGGAACAGAACCCCGGTCCTCCATTGGAGGAGCAAGTGCTCTTAACTGCTGGGCCATCTCTCCAGCCCCTCCTTAAATGCTAATTCTTAAGAATGAAGCCAGGCTTCCTGCTCATGCCTGTAATGCTGGCACTTGGGAGGCAGAGGCAAGGGGATGGCTGTAAGTTGTGGGCCAGCCTGGTCTATATAGTGACATCCTGTTTGTACCCCACTCCTCCAAAATCTGGGAGTGGTGGTATGTGCCTATAATTCTGGCATATGGGAGGTGAGGCAGGGTAGTCAGGAGTTTGAGACCAGTCTAGGCTATGTGAGATTCTGTTTAAAAACAAAGCAAAACAAAAAAAAACCCTAAATAATTCAATCAAACAAACACACAAACATATTAAAAAAAAAAAAAGAAGAGAGAAAGAAAAGGAGATGAGTACACTAACTCTAGTCAGGAATAGTATTTGGGAGGTAGTGGCAAGCAGCCTGAGCTCCAGAGCAATGTCTTGTCTCCAAACAAGGACTGGAATATTTGCCTAGCATGCACACCATAAATGAAAGGCAGGCAGAGAGGAAGGAAAGGGATGAAAAATAGAAGGAAAGTGGGGGTTGGCAGAGAGAAACACCAGGGCCTTGTTGCCAAGTGGGCATTATTAGCAGTCAGAACCATGGACAGATCTGAGACTGCATTTTGAGAAAAAAAGTTTCGGGTCTCACAGAGGTGACCCACATCAGGAATGATCCAGACCTTCCTTTGGACAGAGTTTATCAGTGCCTCTAGGGTCATTCCCATCCAGCAGCCAGGAGAGAATTTCTTAGGGACTGTGTCTGTGTGCAGATTTTCATTCCCTTGCCAAAGGGTCTGTAGCCCTTCGTCTTTCTAAACCAGTGAATGTTGACCTCTTCCTAGGGAGGCTTGCCCTGGATCTCACAGATCCAATGTTCCCACCCTTGAAGACTTTTCTTCCTATCTGTCATAGGCTTGTGTTTATCTGCCATGGAAGAACATGGCAGAAACTCTCAAATTGCTTAGAAGCAGAGTCATGGCCAGACCTCTGAACCTCACTCCTAGGCCCTATGTGCCATGGGCACATCTGAGCCTTTGCAAGGTTCTCCAACTTTCTGTGTGTAGGGATTTCCTGGCCAGTTATTCATCTTTTTAGGAATTTCACATTCTTCTTGGTTTCTTTTTTCCCCAAGACAGGGTTTCTCCGTGTATCTCTGGCTGTCCTGGACTAGCTTTGCAGACCAGGCTAACCTTGAACTCACAGAGATCCACCTGTCTCTGCCTCCTGAGTGCTAGGATTAAAGGTGTGCACCATCATACCTGGAAGTTACAGACAACTGTAAGCTGCCATGTGGGTGATGGGATTTGAACCTGGGTCCTTTAGTATGGAGCATGACTAAATCCATCTTGAAAAAGGATTCCATTTTGTAGTAAATTTGACACATTGATGACCTCCAGTTCCAGGAACAATGACAAAATGAACCTTGCATTCCAGGGATGTTTCCTGGTCATCACTAGATAGCTCACTCTGAAAAAGCATTCAAAAATCTAAACAAAGCCGGGCGGTGGTGGCGCACGCCTTTAATCCCAGCACTTGGGAGGCAGAGGCAGGCAGATCTTTGTGAGTTCGAGGCCAGCCTGGTCTACAAAGTGAGTCCAGGACAGCCAAGGATACACAGAGAAACCCTGTCTCGAAAAACCAAAAAAAAAACAAAAAAAAGTCTAAACAAATTTTCTGGTGATCAAACTGACCGAAGCTGGTTAGTCAGTAACAATAAGCCAATCAGAAATGGACATGATTAGTTGCCCAAATGTCATCCAATCATATGATAGAAAACCTGTTTCTGCCGGGCAGTGGTGGCACATGCCTTTAATCCCAACACTTGGGAGGCAGAGGCAGGAGGATCTCTGTGAGTTCGAGGCCAGCCTGGTCTACAAAGCGAGTCCAGGACAGCCGGAGCTGTTATACAGAGAAACCCTGTCTCAAAAAACCAAAAAAAAAGAAAACCTGTTTCTTTGTCTAAGTCTCTATATAAACTTTATGCTTTCTGGGCTAGGGGCTCTCAACTCAAACCACTGTGTTGGTGAGTCTTGAGAGACCAAGCTCTGAGCTTGAATAAACAACCCTGTAACAAAATATTTTTATTTATAAATACTTATATTTATTAATATTTAAAAAACATCTATAAAATACCTAAATCCTATCTATAATCTAAGAATACCCTAATACCTAAAAACACTCTAATACCTAGCTAAAAACACTTAACTTACACTATTTTAACTTTCTTTTTTTTTGTTTTTTTTTTGTTTTTTTTTCGAGACAGGGTTTCTATGTGTAACAGCTCTGGCTGTCCTAGACTCACTTTGTAGACCAGGTTGGCCTCGAACTCACAGAGATCCGCCTGCCTCTGCCTCCCAAGTGCTGGGATTAAAGGCGTGCGCCACCACCGCCCGGCTATTTTAACTTTCTTAAAAGGATATTAATATTCTTAGCGTAGGTCCGTTCAGGATAGCTTGGTTTATGGCAGTCCTGGAAGGCAGTCTCTTTCAAAGCTTAGTGTTTGTTGGGCCTTACTTTGCAAGTTTGCAATGCCAGTTTATAAAGTCAGTCTATTCCAGCTGCCAAACTGAGGCAGGCTTTGTTCATCAGCTGAAACTCCCCTCTAACAGTCTCCTTGACCCGGCCAAACCTCACAGCAGAAGGCCTCTCCAAGCAGCTTCTGAACTCTGCTTGCCTTGTGCACTTTTCCAGCGCTCTGGGCCCCAAGACAGATGATGCCTTTAAACTCTCTCAGTAAGTTTTATGCCATGCCTTTACTTTAGGCTATAACAGTCTAAATTCTGTTAATGGCGCACCTTCCTGTGCAACTCTCCAGTGTGACTTTTCAGTCCATGAGGCCAGGAGAGAGAGACCACATGGAATTCTCATCTTATATATCACATTACATCTCGATACTTGGCAGCTCAAGGGTCCACGAGATTTCTCATGATGTCCAACAGTCCCGTTGCTTCTCACAATAACTGACGTCATCTACATGGCTTGAGCAGTTTCTTAGCCACGCACCTTCAACAAGGCTTATCATCTGGCCACAACTGGCTTTGTCCATATCAGTAAACCAAAGGGACGCCAAGCTCCTCCTGATGTGCTGCCAGATGCTAATCTGAACTGCCTGCTAATATCACTAAAAAGACTTAACTTCTACCACACAATCCTCATGCATTTACATCGGAGTTGGCTCCTGGGTGGTCTTTGGGGTCTTGAGAACCGGGCAGAACATCAGCACCAGTGCTCTTAACCGCTGAGCCATCTCTCCAGCCCCTCTTCTTGGGGTTTTTTGATTCCTGTCCGGTGCAGCCACCATCTGCAGGAACCACCTCCACTCCTCAACTATACACAAAGGCAGCCAGGATCTGGAGAGAGCCTCAGAGCTGTAGGAGGCCACTTTAGGCAGTCCTGTGCTACCCCATCCCTTTTCTAACCCATACATCTCAAACCTGGATGGCTAGCAGGTTTCACCCACTTATGGTGACCCAGAATTTCCAAAATAGAGAGGAGTGCTGTGTGGGCTGACTAAATAGCAGTCTCTACCCTCAGAGACCCCCTGCTCCATATCCAGGCCTGTCTTTCTGAGCCAGCCAGCTTTGCCCTCAGTGGCCCTGCCAGGCCATAGTCTGGCTTGCTGGCTTTCCTGAGCTGAGGGCTGTTGCTTGGCAAGTAATTGGCCCTGGGAAGTCCAGAGGGAGATTGGGGAGGAGTTCTAGGTGTGGTAGGAAGTGAAGCTGTTAAGACTCCTCCCTCAGCTCTAGGGACCCAGGAGCTACACAGGCTGCAGCGATTCTTAAAGGAGACCTGCACTGTTCTGGCCCTTCCTCTCTCAAGAGGATCCCAAGTCTTTGGTGTATTGCTCCAAGAGCCCTATAAGGCAAAAGAATCTCTGATCTAACACTCTACCCCTCCTCCCTACAAGTCCACCCCTTTCCAAGGACAAGATTTGTCCTGGGAGTCCCTGTGACCAAAGAATCAGGCTAGGGTTAGACTTAGGTTTAGGCTAAAAGGAGATGGGATAGCAGGCTGGTCTTGAACTCAGATATGCCTATCTGTGCCTCCCTCTGCTGGGATTAGAGGTGTACTAGCATGAGCAGCCTTCTGTTTTTTGAGGCAGGGTCTCGTGTATCCCAGGCTGGCCTCAAAGTCCAGTATACTCAAGGATGACTTTGAACTTCTGATCCTCTATTGAGTACAGGGTTACAGGGGAGCTCTAGTACACATTCATACATATGCACAGCTGAAGCCTTGTACACAGTGGGCAAGCACTCTACCAACTGAGCTACATCCCCAGCCCATGATGTCCCCTTTAGATGAAACAAGTTCACCACTGAGATTCAGTTTCCTAAGCCACTAGGTACTTAATCTCTCTGAATATGACGATGACGCATGTGGAAGAGAGAACGGCAGGTGAGCCGAGAAACATAGGGCTTGGGCAACCAACACAAGGCCATGGGTCATCTGCCACAGACCCAGGCCGAGCACCACCAATCCAGCATACTCTGCTTTGTACACGTGGATGCCAAACTACCTAATGATTCGGGACACAAAACCTAACTAAAAGGAAGTAAAATGGCCCACAGACCCATGACTGATCAAGCACCCTGTCTCTACAGGTCCTTCCATTTCCTGGTTGTTTTAAAAACAGAATATTAAAGATCTGCCTTAAATGAAGATATTTAATCTGGCAACGAGGATTAAAGGAGAACATATACCACAGAGCTCTGCATAGTACCTGGCACACAGTAGAGACCTCAAAGTGGCTTCTGCCTCACTGGACCGTGCCCAGTGTGGAGCAGATGGGAAAGAAACAATTCATGGAGAAATCTCAGTGTAAAATGCGCCTGGGCCCCTGGCCCGTTATAGCCTTTGTTGTTGGTGGTGGTTGGTTGGTTGTTTTGGGGACAGGGTTTCTCTGTGTAGCCTTGGCTGTCTCAGACTTGCTTTGTAGACCAAGTTGGCCTCAAAACTCATGAAGATCCATCTGTCTCTGCCTCCCAAGTGCTGGGATTAAAGGTGTGCGTCACCGAACGCTCGGCAATGGAAAAGATTTTTTAAAGAAACAAACAACGACATAAAAAAGAGAATTCAAGCCGGGCGGTGGTGGCGCACGCCTTTAATCCCAGCACTTGGGAGGCAGAGGCAGGCGGATCTTTGTGAGTTCGAGGCCAGCCTGGTCTACAAAGTGAGTCCAGGACAGCCAGGTCTACACAGAGAAACCCTGTCTCGAAAAACCAAAAAAAAAAAAAAAGAGAATTCAAAAGCACACTGCAGTCAACTCAGAGAATTCATATGGTGGGATAGGTCACGAGGCTGCCTGTGAAGCCCAGAGGCTTTGCAGAATCTGCAAAATCTTGCACAGGCTTTAATTTTTGTGAAACCAATCCTGCCTCAAATTTGCGCATGTGCACAAGATTTGGCAGGAAGTCCAGGCTACGCTTGCGCAGACTATTTGGCGGGAAGTTCCAGGCTGCGCTTGCGCAGATCTGTCTAGAGGCCTAGTTCAATAGCGATAGACGCGAGGCGTAGTTCTTAGCCTGCGGTCTTTTGGGGGTCAGCGGCCTCTCTGAGAAAAGGCTTCTGAGAGGAAACTCAAGTGTCACTGCCTTCCTGAGGTGCTAGAGGACCCCTAGTCAGTGTGCAAGCAACAAAGCGTGGCCTCGCCTGGGCGCTCCAAGGTAAGCGCCCCCCCCCCTCCGCTGCCTGATATTTCTGTGAGCTTGGCTCTGAGTGGTTTTTTTCTTTTGAGGGACGTTTTGGCCCCGGCCTCATTCCTCAGCCTTTGTAGTGATCCCTCGACCCTGAGGTCACCTTCTGAGGCCTGGCTTGGGGATTATTCAGTGTAGAGTGGCCTTGAAGTGTAGGCTGGGCTCCGGTGCAGATTGGAGGCTTGATGTGGAGAGCTGGGGTGGCAGTGAGTGCGGAATGGTGGCCATGAGCACTGACCCGCTACCAACTCTCAGCCAGCCTCCAGGGCCCCCTGACTCCAGCTGGTGACCAGCTAAGAGTGACGAGAACCTTTGTCTTCTGTACTACTAAGGAATGTTCTTCAACCCCATCACACCCAGGGTGGTTCCATGTTGCCCATGATATATCAGTTTTCCTAGCTTCCCCACCAACTGTTCTGTACAGAATGTCCAGATAGTCAGTGTTCATTCTGGTTTATAACCACTCCTTAATCCAGGGTTATTAGTACACACACACCCACACCCACACCCACACAGCTTCCATTTAAATGTTTGTCACAACATGTCTCTTTTTTTTTGCCTTCTTTGTTGTTTGGTGGTTTAGTTCTATTATAATTACTATTATTATTATTATTTTTGTTTTGTGTTTTGAAGTCTCATGGAGTTAGGGTCTCATGTAGCCCAGTCTGGCCTGAGATTCAGCATATAGCTAAGGATGACCTTAAACTTTTGATCCTCCTGCCTCCACCCCCTGAGTGGTAGATCAGAGGTATGGGCTACTGACTTATTTTCTGGGGCTGGAGAGATGACTCAGAGATTAAGAGCATAGCTGCTCTTCAAGAGGAACCACGTTTGATTTCCAGCACCCATATAGGAGTTCACAGCTGTCAGTAACTCCAGTTCCAGGGGATCTGATGTCCTCTTCTGGTCTCTATGGACACCAGGCTCGATGTGGTGCACAGACATACATAGAAACAAAACACACATACACACAAAATAATAATAGCAAAAATAATGTAGAAATAAATAAATTATTACCAGTATTTATATTACAGTTATTTGAATATCAGTGTTAATCCTTAACCTGCCATTATAGATGATTGAAACCGTACTTTTTAATTATTAAACATTTATTAACTATATCTATTTATAACAAATACACTTAACTACTATTTCTACAAATTTCTACAACCCCTATGAATGCCTACAACCCCTAAGACCTAACCACTAAACCTATTGATAACTTACAACTATTTTCATAACCTTTTAGAAGGATATAGTCTCTCGGGCAGGTCCTCAGTCTCCAGGAAACCAGTCTCTGGGGTAGACCCTTTAATGCACTTAGCAGTCTTTATTCTGGAATATCTCAGACGCAGGTTCGTCAGGGTAAATTGGCTAACAAAGTCTCACTTTAAATAAGGCTTGAGGCTTTCTTCTGTCGGGGAAACCTCAGCTGTCTGTAGGCCAACTTATTTCCTTTGTATCAGCAACTCTGCCACTCTGCCTCAGTCTTTAAAGCTGGCCACAGTTCCGTTCAGGCCGCTGTTTGGACAGGTCAAACCCCTCTAGGCAAAAGCTGAGCCACAGGGTTTAGTCCTTGGCCTTTTTGCTGTCTTGCCAAGGCTTTCTTTGCTCACCAGCTTCTTTCTGCCTCAGGGAGATCTGGCCATCAGTTCACCAGCATTTTCTTCAGCAGGACTCGCTAGCATCGGAGCTCTCTAGTATGGGGGCCCTTTGGCTCCATGTACTTGTCCTTAAATAGGATCGTTCCTTGTTCCACCTGCTTCAGCTTAATTTGGGCTCTGCAATTTAGCAGTTGAAAGCAATGCCAGGCCATAAAGTCTGTCCTTGATTCTCCTGGCTTCAACCTTGTTTTTCAGTCCATAGAGACTCCCCTCATTTCACGTGACTTCCTCCATAAACTGATAAGCTAATTGCTCACAGCCAAGTTGATCTTCATGCCCCAGATTGAGACTGTATCAGAAAGCTAGATATTTACTAAATCTAATTTTTTTTTAAACTCTTTTTTTTTTTTTTTTTGGTTTTTCGAGACAGGGTTTCTCTGAATATCTCTGGCTGTCCTGGACTCGCTTTGTAGACCAGGCTGGCCTCGAACTCACAAAGATCCGCCTGCCTCTGCCTCCCAAGTGCTGGGATTAAAGGCGTGCGCCACCACCGCCCGGCTCTAAATCTAATTTTTATATTAATCTATCTCCCTACAGATGATCACACTGAGACACCTAATGGATTTTATCAAGGCTTAGCTTGGATTGAGCAATCTTACTCCATCATCTAAGCTAGCTTTTAATGCTATTCCCCAAATAAAACCCCAATATATACATACATCCCTTTGGGATGTTATTCTCCATGCCATGCTAATGTTCCAGGCCATGTGAAGATATTCTATCTGACCCATGACCTGTCTTCTCCTTTCTCCTCCTGACTTCTTCCCATGATCCACTCTGTCCCAGAAGCTGGCCAACCTTTTTGCTGCCTACCTCTCTTCCACCCAGTCCAGACTCCAGGATTATATTCAACCAATCAACTTTAAATTACATAGAGCAAGGTTTAGATGACAAAGACAGATATACATGGTGCACACCTTTAATCCCAGCACTTAGGAGGCAGAGGCAGGTGGATCTCTGTGAATTCAAGGCCAGCCTGGTCTACGGAATGAGTTTCAGGACAACCAGGGTTGTTACACAGAGAAACTCTGTCTCAAAAAACCTAAAAAAAAAAAAAAACCCAGATATACATGACAGTGTCCTTTTCTGGGTAGCAACCAGATTCTGGGGCCAGTAATTAGCAACAAAATACAAGCAGCTTTTAGGTTACCCCAACAATTCCCCCTTTTTGTCTAGTAAAAAGGCTATATACAGTTTTTTTTTTAAACATTTATTTATTTAGTATACAGTATTTGGTCTACATATATGCCCAGGCACCAGATCTCAATGTAGATGGTTGTGAGCCACCATGTGGTTGCTGGGAATTGAACTCAGGACCTTTGGAAGAACAGCCAGTGCTCTTAACCTCTGAGCCATCTCTCCAGCCCTATATACAGTTTTTTTAATACCCTTTTTATTAGACAAAAAGAGGGAATTGATGGGGTGATTTGTTTTGTATTCTAAATGTTAATTAATCTGCTCCCAGAGTCCTGCTTGCTATACCAGGTCATAAGTGCAACAAGTGATGCTAATAAATGCTGCAGCCTGGATTGGGTAGAAGAGAGGTAGGTGGGGCTAAGGTTAGAGGGGTTGAGGAGCAGAGAGGAAGATGGGAAGAAGCAGACTAGAGGAAGAAAGAGGCACACCATGGTTAGAGATGGAAGAACATCATGTCACATGGCTTGGAACATCGGCATAGCATGGAAATCCAGGGATGTATGTATATATTGGGGTTTTGTTTGGGGGATAGAATTAAAAGCTAGCTGAGATGGACTAAGATTGCTCAATTCAGGCTAAAGCTTGTTAAAATTCATCAGGTGTCTGTGTAGTTATTTATAATGGCAGAGTAAGGATTAATACTACCAACCATTATAAATACTGGTAATTTTTTGTTTCTACAAAACAGCAATAATATTAAAAACAAAACAAAAACCCCTCAAAGAACGCACTTTCCAAGACTCCCTTTTTCCCCAGGAAGGGCACTATATGTCTGGTTAAGTGTTCAAGTAACTGGGGATCTCTCTTTGTTTGCTTTTTTCTTTTCAACATTTATTTTTCTGTTTTCATGTGTATGTGGTGTGTGTGTATTCACATGTGCACAAGGCCTGAAGTTGATGTCGAATTAGTTTCCATTACTCTCCCACCTCATTAATTGAGGTGAAGTTTCCCAGTCAAACCCAGAGCTTGTCAAAGTCTTGCTAGCTAGGTTGCCCTGAAGATCCCTTTCTCTGCCTTCTGAGGCTGGGATTATAGGCCATTAGGCATTTACATGGGGTCTAGAGTCCCTGATTCTGGTCCTCATACTTGCATGCAAACCCTTTAATCCCTGAGCCATCTCCTCAGCTCTCTTTCCTTTTTTGGGGGGGGGTTTTCGAGACAGGGTTTCTCTGTGTAACAGCTCTGGCTGTCCTGGACTCGCTTTGTAGACCAAGCTGGTCTCGAACTCACAATGATCCGCCTGCCTCTGCCTCCCAAGTGCTAGGATTAAAGGTGTGCGCCACCATGCTCGGCTCTTTCCTTTTTTGAGATAGAATCTGTAACAGAATATTTTATTTATCACACTTATATTTATTAATGCTTAACAATCACCTATAAAATACCTAAATCTTATAACCTAAACCGTAATCATCTATAATCTAAGAATACCTTAATACCTAAAAACACTATAATACCTATATAAAACACTTAACACTATTTTAAGTTTCTTAAAAGGATATTAATACTCTTGGTGTAGGTCCAAGCAGGATGGCCTGCTTTACGGATATCCCATCAGGTATTCCAAGTGTAAAGTCTGTTGAGCCTTATTTGCCAGTTTGTAAGGCCAATTTATTTCCACCACAAGGTTGTGGCCAGTTTATAAAGTCCATCTGTTTCGACCACCAGTGGAGGGCAGAGAAGTTTTAAACTTCTCCAAGCACCTTCCGAACTCTGCTTGCCCCACACACTTTCATACCTTGATGTGCTTTTCTTCAGCGTGGCTTCTCAGTGGGTGAGGACAGAGAGAGGATTGAGACCAAGTGGATCTTTGATTGAAATCTCATTGCATGCTGTGATCAGTGTGGTCCCATGATTCCCGTTGCTTCTCACAGCTAATGACATCATCTGCATGGCTTGTGAGGTTTCTTAGCAATGCCTTTTAAGGGCATACCATCTGGTCATAACTGGCTCCGCCCATATCAACAAGTAAAGGGATGTCAAATTTCTCCCTATTTGCTGTCAGATGCTAATCTGAACTGTCTATTAATTTTACTAACTTCTACCACAAGGATCTGACTCCTGAGCCCAAGCAGCCTTCAGTCCTACAGCAGTTCTCCTTCATCTACCTGAGTGTTAGTTAGCCTTACAGGTGTGAGTCATGATGCATGGCTATGGGAGTCATCCTTGACAGTTCTTTTTCCTTCACCTTGTCAAGGCACCAAACCATGAGTGGGCATCTTTCAAGTCACTCTACATTTCAGCTCTGCTTTTTTTTTTTTTTAAGATTTATTTATTATGTATACAGTGTTCTGTCTGCAGGTATATCTGCAGGCCAGAAGAGGGCACCAGATTTCATTATGGATGGTTGTGAGCCACCATGTGGTTGCTGGTAATTGAACTCATGACCTCTGGAAGAGCAGCCAGTGCTCTTAACCGCTGAGCCATCTCTCCAGCCCCTCAGCTCTGCTTTTATCACTAAAGACCGTGCCACTGTTAGCTTCTGTCTGGGGCTACAGGACTCTCTTTAATCTGATCCTTTTCATTTTTTCTTGTTCCAAGTTCTCTTAGTTACTGTTCTTTTGCTATGAAGAGACACTGACCAAGACAACTCTTACAAAGGAAAGCATTTAATTGACTTGCTTACAGTTTCAGAGGGTTAGTTCATTATCATGGTGGAGATTGTGGTGGCAGGCAGGCATGATGCTGGAGAAGTGAGTGAGAGCTACATCCTGATCCACAGACCAAAGGCCAAGAGACACACAGCCTGGGCCTGGTGTGGGCTTTTGAAACCTCAAAGCCCACCCCTAACAACACACTCCAAGGCCACACCTACTCCAATAAATTCACACCTCCTAATCCTTTTTATCCTTCCAAATGGTTTTTCAACTGGGGATCAGACATTCAAACATACGCACCTATGGAGACCATTCTCATTCAAACAACCACACAGCCTGTTTCCTACATCACATGTCCAGTAAACTGGATAGCTGTAATCCCAGAACTTGAAAGGTAGAGGCAAGAGAATCAGGAGTTCAAGATCATCCTTAGGTACAGTTAAAGGCCAGCCTGGGCTACTTGAGAACATGTGTTAAAACAACAAAGACAAGCCGGGCGTTGGTGGTGCATGCCTTTAATCCCAGCACTTGGGAGGCAGAGGCAGGCGGATCTCTGTGAGTTCAAGGCCAGCCTGGTCTACAAAGCGAGTCCAGGACAGCCAAGGATACACAGAGAAACCCTGTCTCAAACAAACCAAAAAAAAAAAAAAAAACAAACAAACAAAAAACCCCAACAATCATATAGTGTGTGTGTTTGTGTATGTGTATGTCATATACATTTCAATATGAGGGTGTGCACAAGTGAGGGCAGATGTGCATGCATATGTTTTCGTTAAGGCCAGAGGTTTTTATGATGCTTTCTTTCTGATTTCAGATAGGCTCTGTGATCTATAATCAACCTTGTAAGGGGGGGCCTTTGTCCCTTTTCTGCACTTCCTCTCTCGATGATCTCATTCCTTCTAACAACTTCAAGTGCCACTAAAACACTGATGACTCAATTTTGTGTTTCCATCCTGATTTCCATCCCTCACACAGTAGGACACTGCCTCCTCAGCATAACCATTTAATGTGTAAGTTCTGTCAGACTTCACACAAACAGAGCTGTGGGTTCTATCTCCCAGAACTCTTTCTCCAGAATCCTCAGTAAAGAGTAAGCACTGTTGCTTACCCGATTTCCAAAAGCCATCCTTGATTTCCATATCCTTTGTTTCCATTAATGTAAGATGTATCTCAAGTCCAATTATCTGTACAAAAGCAGGTCCAAGTTATCAGCAGCTTTCTAACTGCTTCTCAGCTTCTGTTCTTGTCTCTTACAGTTCTTTTCTTCTTAGCATCCAGATATTAAAATTCCTAAAGCAGGGCCAGTGAGTTCCATCTGCGGGTCCCTCTCGGCAGAACTGACCTCTGACCTCCCTGTGTTTGCTGTGGCACATGTATACCCACAAACAAAAGTAATTCTGAGAATAAAGATTTGTACCACTATGGGCTGGAGAGATAGCTCAGCCGTTAAAGGCTAGGCTCACAACCAAAAATATAAGATTTGTACCACTATATGTGACTGCTTGCCTAGTCTTAGCCTTGGTATTGAAGTTTGCTCAAATCAGATGGCCTCATGGCAGACCTGTCATTTGTGTGTCTAGTAGAGTAGGGATGAAACTTGGGGCTTCATACGTGCTAAGCAAGTACTGTACAACTGAGCTGTTCTCCTTCTTCACTTCCCGTCTTAGCTGCAGAAATTACCATACTCCTAACTGACCGAAATTTAAACACAACCTTCATTGATCCTGCTGGAGGAGGTAATCCTATTCTTTTTTTTTTTTTTTGGTTTTTCGAGACAGGGTTTCTCTGTGTATCTCTGGCTGTCCTGGACTTGCTTTGTAGACCAGGCTGGCCTCGAACTCACAGTGATCCGCCTGCCTCTGCCTCCCGAGTGCTGGGACTAAAGGCGTGCGCCACCACGCCCGGTAGTAATCCTATTTTTTTTTTTTTTTTTTTTTTGGTTTTTCGAGACAGGGTTTCTCTGAATATCTCTGGCTGTCCTGGACTGGCTTTGTAGACCAGGCTGGCCTCGAACTCACAAAGATCCGCCTGCCTCTGCCTCCCAAGTGCTGGGATTAAAGGCGTGCGCCACCACCGCCCGGCAGTAATCCTGTTCTTTATCAACACTTATTCTGATTTTTTTGGACACCCAGAAGTATATATCCTAATTCTCCCAGGATTTGGAATTATCTCTCATATAGTTACCTACTACTCAGGAAAAAAAGAACCATTTGGATATATAGGAATAGTATGAGCTATAATATCCATTGGCTTCTTAGGGTTCATTGTATGAGCCCATCACATATTTACAGTAGGCCTAGATGTTGACACACGAGCTTACTTCATATCAGCCACTATAATCATCGCTATTCCAACCCGGGTCAAAGTCTTCAGCTGACTAGCTACTCTTCATGGAGGAAACATCAAATGATCTTCCACTATACTATGAGCCCTAGGATTCATTTTCCTATTTATAGTTGGAGACCTAACTGGTATTGTTTTATCTAACTCTTCACTTGATATTGTTATTCATGACACATACTTCGTGCCCACTTTTGTGGTAGGTTTAGTGTTAGCATATATAGCATAGGGAACTTGGAATAAGGGGGGACTTTTAAGATAAAAGACTTCATCCTAAGTGACATGTCCTTGGGAACTTACCAAGGACCAGGACCTCTTTGATCTTGGGGCTGGGTGCAGACATGCCCCCTGGGGTGCCCGCCCTCCTGAGGTCTGTTGTCATTTCACAGCTCTCTGTGAAAAGCATCAGAATGACATGCCCTGAGGCACCTGTCCACATCCATGGACTGCCTGTGAATTCTCCCCTCTGCAAAAAGCTTTTTTGAAAAAGACTAACTTTAAAAGTACATAAAAGCAGGCCAGGCGTGGTGGCACACGCAGAGGCTCTGTGAGTCTGTGAGTTCAAGGCCAGCCTAGTCTACAGAGTGAGTTCCAAGACTGTCAGGGATGTTATACAGAGAAACACTGTCTGGGAAAAAAAAAGTTTAACTTTGACTTCTGATTTATTGAGTTGTCTACTCAGGCTTTTTAATTCATTTTCAGAGTATCTTTGCAATTATTAAGTTTGCCCTTCCTGCTAAACAAAACCAAATCCAGCACAGCTCTAAAGGCAAGTTGTTTTTTGGGTTATTTTTTCCACACAAAGGCCAATTTTAAAGGTTATGCTTTACTAGAAAGAGTAGGAAGAAACAGGTAAAAGATGAGAATGATCTCAGTAAGCAAGGATGCATCCTGGAATCTGGAGTAGACCATCAATCTCTTCCTGTTCTATATATATATTTTTTTTTAAAGATTTATTTATTATGTATACAGTGTTCTGCCTGCAGGTATATCTGCAGGCCAGAAGAGGGCACCAGATCTCATTATAGATGGTTGTAAGCCACCATGTGGTTGCTGGGAATTGAACTCAGGACCTTTGGAAGAGCAGTCAGTGCTCTTAACCTCTGAGCCATCTCTCCAGCACCCCCTGTTCTATATTTTAACACATTCTTTTTCTTGAGACAAGGTCTTACTACATAGACCAGGCTGGCCTGGAATTTACAGAGATTCATCTACCTCTGTCTTTGGAGAGCTAGGATTAAAGATGTGTGCCACCATGCCTAGACTTAACACTTTTTGTTTGTTTGGGTTTTTAATTTTGTTTTGTTTTTTGGTTTTGTTTTGTTTTTACAGGAAGACTCAATGTTTTATTGACATCTGTTCAGCAGCTGGCAACCCCGGCCTTCCCTCCATGTCCTTTAAATGGGCATGCAATTTTTTTGTTGGTTTTTGAGAAGGGTTTCTCTGTGTGGTCCTGGCTGTCTGGGACTCACTCTGTAGATCAGGCTAGCCTGAAACTCAGAGATCCACCTGCCTCTGCCTCCTAAGGGCTGGAATTAAAGGCCACCACAACACCTGTCTAGGAAGCATACTTTTAGCAATCTAGCCTAAACCTGTTTCCATACAGAACTCTGCAACTGTAAAAGACATTTCCTCCTTTGGTGAAACTGCTTCCCTCCAATGTCCTCTGAAATTAAATACTTTGAACTGTAAGTGCCGTGTCTTCCAGTCTCTAGCTGAAAATGCAGGCTTTTAGGGATTCCGAATCTACTTCAACTATAACAGGAAGATCTCTTGAGACTAT
Source organism: Lophiomys imhausi (assembly GCA_907164525.1). Taxonomy (NCBI): domain Eukaryota; kingdom Metazoa; phylum Chordata; class Mammalia; order Rodentia; family Muridae; genus Lophiomys; species Lophiomys imhausi. The sequence goes on from CAJQZJ010000838.1 coordinate 2,905,969, forward strand.
TAGGGTCTTTGGAAAGAGAAGGAGAAAGTGGCCATTATACCCTTGACCTCAATCCTGAAACATGGATGATGGATTTGTAGCATCAATAGGATTCTCTTATATTGTTGCTACACTCATTTATGGTCTCAGTAGCCTGCCAGGTTAGAGTTGCTGCATAAATGTATTTTGAATATACATTTACTCTTCATTCTCCACTGTTGTAGAGAATTTTCTCCAGATACATTTAGTGACTTAGTGACTGCACCTCCGTACTGTCACCTCCCATGGTAACTCACTGTTACCTCATTAGCATTCAGTCCCCATCAGGTTGTGTGCTGACCCAGATGTTTCTTTATGTGAGACAGATTACTCAAACCCTGAAAAATCTTTCTTCGGTTTCTTTTAAATCTAATACTTGGGAAACTCAAGGGTGGCTCACGTCAGATCGTGTGTCTGTGTTAAAGCTAAGAAAATAGCTTTGCTCTCTTAAATTTGCTTTTCTTGTAAAGCATTAAGAGAAAACCTCTTCAATAGTAAAGGATGGAGGGGGTGACTCAGTGGGTAAGAGTGTTTGCTCTGGAATCATGAGGATGTGAATTTGAATCCTCTGTGCCAGGCATGACAACACTTGCCCATAAGCCCAGCATTGAGGTTATGGGGGTGGGGACAGAAGGATCCCTGGAGCTCAATGGTTAGCCAGTCTAGCCAAAACAGGAAGCCTCTGGTTCAGTGAGAAACCTGGTCTGGTGGCAGAAAGGCAGAAATCTGATATAGGAAAACTTCCACATTGCACACACAGGAGCACCCACCTGTACACTCACATGTGTGCACCATACACAGATGCACGCAGAGGTCTATCATTAACAGCTGATGTTTATATGGTATTTTAGGGTTTATGAGGTGGCTATTTACAACATTATTTCATTTAATCCTGCAATTCCAAGACTAGGTGGATTCACTGCTGTGTTGCTGTAGAAGCTAAGAAATGAAGAGGCTAAGTTACTTTTCAGAGCCTAATAATTTAAATGAAGCAGAAGAGAACTCAGACCTGATATTTTAGCACATGCTTTAGCCCCAGCACTTGTGAGGCTGAGGCAGGAGAATTTCGAATTCCAGGCCAGCCTGGGCTTCATAGTGAGACCCTGATTGGGAAAAGAAAAAAGCAATTCAATCTGTGGTCTCCTAATCTTATCTCTTATGTCTTTTGCACGATGCCATACTTCCTGTAACTTTTCTTCCTTTGTTTTTTTCCAGCATGATTTGTAGTCACTTACAGATGGGTTGAGAATCTGACCTTTATTCTTTAAGATCCCATCCATTTAATAACAGTTACTAGTGTCACCATGACTACAGTGGTCAGAACTGGAAAATAACCCGTGAGGTACTTGAGCCACTACTGCCTTGTGTCTGTTTTGGACGACGCTGTCTAATCTTTATTTTCAAATGAGATTATTAGTGTGTAACGTTTGTACAAAGCAGCCAGCAATGAATAAGAATAGGCCTTAGCTACAAGACAGTTCTTTTCTTCTCTCAGCCAGCTGTGGTGCAGCACATGGAGTCTCCTCTGTGGACTGTCATTTTAAACAAATGTCCTTCATTTCTCTTGCTCAGGCACCACCAGACCTTAGGCTCTGGGGAGGTTACTGTATCTACAGATCTCTGAATAACTGAGGTTTTTTCTTTTGGTTTTTGTTTTTTGAATAACTGAGTTGTTGTGGCATCAACCTAAGACTCAGCAAGTGGGCTCCTTGCTTACTTAGAAAAATCATCAGGAACCAAAACTGATCAGCTTTACCTTGGATTCCTGCCATGCCTTGGGCAAGGGACATTTACCATTTTTTTTCCTCAGGATATGGACAGCATTTCCCCTCTGGTAACTTTGTAGTTGGCAAAAAATTACTTTTCATTTTTGACTGAAATTCTAGTCTAAATAGTCCCTGACTCCATCCTCTTCTCAAACAGCCAAGATCAGATACTGGGGTATCTCCTTACTGACAGCCCAGACTTGAACTTTGGAAAATTCAGGAAATTCAGTTTCTTTGGCTTTAATGATGCTGTCATACAAGATTTTCCTCCGCTGGATAGAAATGGAGTAAGATAATATAGAGGGGGGAAAATGAAAATAGTAGAGCATGTGATAGTGCATGCTTGGAATCCCATCACTCTGTGAAACTGAGGCAGGTCTGCTCACTTTAGCCACAGGAATGGCCTCAAGCTTTGCTGGGTACATGTGGGAATACTAAGGTGTCCCACGCCTTTCATCCCAGAACTCAGGAGGTAGAGGCAGAAGGATCTCTGAGTTAAAGGTCAGCCTGATCTTCAGAGAGTTTCAGGACAGCCAAGGCTACACAAAGAGAAACCCTGTCTCAAAAAACTTGGGGGCAGGGCAGGGACAAAACCAGAAAAATAAATAAGAAAATCCTTTATGTGAATGTCTATATGGTATTTTTCTACTTACAAAATGATTTTATGCTTATTATCTTGGTTTCTTCCTCTTTATAACTTGGAGTTAGGCTATCAGTAGTTGATGAACATACACTTCTTCATTAGTGCTTTGGTTTCCTCGTCTGTTAAATTTATACTACTAATTGTTGCATGGGCTTCTGACATGTGAGATAATGCATATTCAGCACTTAGAATAGGGTGTAGCAAAAGTAGTTGTTAGCTGGTCACCATGATACACCCTGTAACCCCAGCTATTCAGGAGGCTGAAGCCAGAAGATCACCTGAGCTCAGTAGCTCTGGGGCAGCCTGGGTAATATACCAAGACCTCACCTTCAAAACAAAACAAAATACAACAAAAGAAAACCCTGTTTTCCCAGCCCTTACGATTTTGAGGACTAAGGATCTGTCCAAAGTCATCCCAGCTACATGGGATGTTCAAGGCCAGCCCTGTGTTCATTATCCTACCTGTATAGTGAAGATACATATTGGAATCACATCTATATAAAGGCGAAAATACAACATTCAAGTTTTTATTGTTTGTTTGGTTTTGTTTTTTCAACACAGGGGTTCTCTGTATAGCCTTGGCTGTCCTGGAACTAGCTGTGTGACAAGGGTGACCTTGAACTCAAAGATAACCACTTGTTTCTGTTTCCCAAATGCTGGGATCAAAGGTGTGCCCCACCATTGCCTGGGCCGATCTTTAGCTTTTTACTGATTAATATTTCTGCTTTTCTTTTTTTTTTTTTTTTAGGCTACCAACAAGAAACAATGAGTTTAAAACCGTTCACCTACCCATTTCCAGAGACAAGGTTTCTTCATGCAGGACCTAGTGTGTATAAGTTCAAAATCAGATACGGCAACAGTATCAGGTAATGTGGTATGAGTTTATTAAAATAACCAATTGTGAGGGCTGGGGAGATGGCTCAGCCAGTGCTCTTAACCACTTAAAGCAGTATAAAAGATTACAAAAGAGAGGCAAAGTCAGTAGTTTCAGAAGGGCAAATGGCAAAAAAAAAATCCTCAGTAAGAGAGAAAGCATCTTTTAATGTTGAGCTGTCAGCCCTGTGTCTTTGAGATACATAATTCAAGGACCTTAGAGGCAGAAGAAAGGAACATGGAAGTGTGAAAGAAAGCTCCCAAAAATATACAGCTTTGCTCTTGGCATGAAACAATGGTAGAGGGGCTGGAATGATGGTTCAGAGGTTAAGAGCACTGACTGCTCTTTCAAAGGACCTGGGTTCAAATCCCAGCACCCACATGGCAGTTTACAGCTGTTTGTAATTGCTGGGCAAACACAGACAGATCTCTGCAAGTTCAAAGCCAACCTAGTCTACAACGTGAGTCCAGGACAGCCAGGGCTACAGAGAAACACTGCCTTGAAAAACCAAAAACAAAATAACCAATTGTGAGAATGTTTTTGTTTAATCCCAGGTGGGCTGTTGAAGACACAGGTATAAAGTATTAACGGTCTTGTGAGCTAGCAGGGCGTGGTTTAACCAGCTGAGCAAGTTTAACTCTGAGGACTTGGGAGAGAGGAATAAAAAGTCAGAGCCCAGGCTGGAGAAATGGCTCAGAGGTTAAAAGCACTGGCTGTTCTCCCAGAGGTCCTGAGTTCAATTCCCAGCAACCACACATAGATGGCTCACAACCATCTATAATGAGATCTGATGCCCTCTTCTGGCCTACGGGCATACATGCAAACAGAACACAGTATACATAATATATAAATCTTTTTTTTTCTTTTTTTTTTTTTTTTTGGTTTTTCGAGACAGGGTTTCTCTGTGTATCCTTGGCTGTCCTGGACTCACTTTGTAGACCAGGCTGGCCTCGAACTCACAAAGATCCGCCTGCCTCTGCCTCCCAAGTGCTGGGATTAAAGGCGTGCGCCACCACCGCCCGGCTTTTCTTTTTTTTTTTTTAAAGATTTATTTATTATGTGTTCTGTCTGCAGGTATATCTGCAGGTCAGAAGAGGGCACCAGATTTCATTATGGATGGTTGTGAGCCACCATGTGGTTGCTGGGAATTGAACTCATGACCTCTGGAAGAGCAGCCAGTGCTCTTAACCGCTGAGCCATCTCTCCAGCCCAATATATAAATCTTATTTTAAAAAAAGCCAGAGCCTCAGGAGAAGGGGGGTACAAAGAGAAATGAGAGAAGGAACTCTACAAAGAAGTAAGAGTAAAGAGCTCTACAAAGAAGTAAGAGAAAGGGGTGTTCTACAAAGAAGAAAAAGGGGTTCTACAAAGAAGAAAAAGGGCTACAAGGTAGAAAGTGGTTGCTGCTCTTCCAGTTGCTGGTGCTCCCCCTAAGTGCTGCTTGTTCTCCCTGCTGCTGTCTCCTGGTCTTCTGGACTTCTACTGAGACTGGTATTACCCCCAAAGAACCAAGGACCCTCATCAACAGGAAGTAGGGTTGGAGGGTTGAAGGGAACAAGGGGTGGAAGGGAGGTAGAGGTATTAAGCACAATAAATCAAGTACAGTAAGATAAATTAAAGTGTGTAAGTATACTAAAAGCCACTTGCTACAAGTGGCCCCAGACGTAAGGCAAGGCATAATGGGTAATTTCGTATCTAATGCCGTGGAGGAGACGGCAGGATTTGAAGGAGTGAACAGTGTATTTCAGGACATCAGCAAAAGGTTTATAATGGCCACTGCCACTGGGTTCTCTCCTACTTTGTGCCGTGAATGGATTTTTTTGTATGTTGTTTTTCCTTCTGTATGATATTTCAAAAAAGATGGGGAGAATGCTTGAACAATTTGAAAAGTTGCAAATGGATAAGGAGGGGTATGATAAGAGGATTGCAGAAATGGCTATGCAATTACAGAGTTTTTGAATTGAAGTTGAAGGGCTTAGGAAGCAAAAAGCGCTGGAGAGAGGAGAACACACAGGTTTAGATCTGGTGAAAGAGAAGCAGCCTATTCAGAGAGAAAGGGTTAATCTCAAGATAACTTTGCCCCCAGAGGGGCAAGCGCCCTTGGGTTACAAGATTACAACCATTAGCTTTCCCAGTAACCACCAAAAGCCTCAGATATCAAAACACTCAGGTTTTAATTGTGGTAACTTTGGCCATTTACAAAGAAATTGTAAGGCTAATGGCCTCAGAGGCCAAAATGTTCAGTAAGGTGAGAAATACAGTATTTTTCAAGCCAGATGTCAAAATGGTCAGCATGAGCCAGGCGTGGTGGCACACGCCTTTAATCCCAGCACTCGGGAGGCAGAGGCAGGCAGATCTCTGTGGGTTCAAGGCCAGCCTGGTCTACAGAGTGAGTCCAAGACAGTCACGGATAAACAGAGAAACCCTGTCTCGAAAAACCTAAAAAAAAAAAAATACTGTGCGTGTGAACTCTGGGAAATACAGTAACAACACACAAGCAGTTTCTAGTGACAGAAAATCAAGATTTTCTAGAATTTGAAAACTTTTTGGGAGAAGTCAGCATTGTACAAATGAATATATGTCTAAAAGGGACATACAAGGTAATCTTTTGCAGTCAGGAGGAAACTTTGAGGTCCTACCTCAAGGCCCCACAGCAAAATATTCGAGCCATTTCATTTCAGACAAGAGCAGCTGAGAGTTGTTCCTAAGAACAGCGGAGAGTTACCAGGTTGTAAAAATAAACTACTGATACAAAAAGCATCTAATTCATTGAAAATGTCTTTGTACTCATTTAAAAATGCAATGTTTAGTTCCAGTCCATTTGAAAGCTACTATTGAAGATTGTATAGGATAATTAAAAAACGCAAATTAATAGTCAGTCGAACCAATAGTTTTGTTAGATATTAGTTTAGTTAATTGCAGAAATATGCTGTATTTATTCTCTTGTATATGTTTTTGAAGTTAAGTAAATAGTACATAGATGAAAAAAACAAGCAATGTTTGTCTATTTACATAGACAGATAGATGATAGATGGTTTTCAAAAACCTCAGAGACCTACAGAAAATGGCATTTAAGATGTTTTAATAAGAAAAGGTTTATCTGACAGACATCTGCTCCTGGCAGCACCCTGAATCTACTTGATAAAAGATGATGGGCATTAAGGAAACAAATGTGGTGATAGTCACTGGCCAAAAAACTGCTGATAGCAGGCTGTCTGTCTAATCTGTGAACAAGCAGACACTGAAAAGTGGGCTGACCAACATTACAGAGATAAGGCAGGCCAGTCCTTTAATATTCCTGCTTCACAGAAAAGTTTTTTTGATATTTTGGGCCAATAGGCTGAAGACTTGATACCCCAACGACTCAGAGAAACCATGGGTGACTGTTCAGGTAGCCAGCAACCTGTCATTACTATAGTTTTTGAAGTTGCTTGCTCTACACTTCCTACATACTTAGGTAATAATTTCCTTCTAAAGTCTCTGATGGGGTTGAAGACTAAATAATTATAATCTTATAGTTAAGCTTAGTTGTAAAGGATTTAAGTAATGTTTTAAGTCTAAAAGATTATAGGTTGATTAAGTGCAAATAAGAATAGAAAATGGTAGGCCGGGCGGTGGTGGCGCACGCCTTTAATCCCAGCACTTGGGAGGCAGAGGCAGGTGGATCTCTGTGTGTTCAAGGACAGCCTGGTCTACAAAGAGTCCAGGACAGCCAGAGCTGTTATACAGAGAAACACTGTCTTGAAAAAACCAAAAAAAAAAAAAGAAAAAAAATCAAGAATAGAAAATGGTATTGGTAAGCCCAGCGTGGTGGTGCACGCCTTTAATCCCAACATTTGGGAGGCAGAGGCAGGTGGATCTCTGTGAGTTCGAGGCCACCCTGGTCTACAAAGTGAGTTCAGGACAGCCAGAGCTACACAGAGAAACCCTGTCTCGAAAGACCAAAAAAAAAAAAAATGGTATAGGTACAGAACTCTAAGCTAGGTATAGATAATAGGTGCTTTCTCCAAGGTTGCTAAATACAAAAAGACTGGACATTGTAAATATAATTCTTGATAGAGCTGATAAATATCTTTATATGATCTATATATACATATATATACACACACACACACCTTTTTTGTAACTAAAAGGAGGAAATGTGATATAAGTTTATTAAAATAACCAGTTGTGAGAATGTTTTTGTTTCATCCCAGGTGGGCTGCTTAAGACACGGGTGTAAAGTATTAACAGTCTCATGAGCTAGCAGGGGCGTGGCTTAACCAGCTGAGCAAGTTTAACTCTGGGGACTTGGGAGAGGGGAAAAAAAGTCAGAGCCCAAGGAGAAGGAGCTCCACAAAGAAGTAAAACAGAATGGGCTTTACAAAGAAGTAACAGTAAAGAGGCTCTACAGAGAAATAGGAGAAAGCTCTACAAAGAAGAGAAAGGGCTACAAGGTAGAAAGTGTGAAGCAACTGCTGCTCTCCTGGCTGCTGGTGCTCCCCCAAACTGCTGCTTCTTCTTCCTGCTGCTGTCTCCTGGTTTGCTGAACTTTTTTTTTTTTTTTTTTTTAGTTTTTCAAGACAGGGTTTCTCTGTGTATACTTGGCTGTTCTGGACTCATTTTGTAGACCAGGCTAGCCTTGAACTCACAGAGATCACCTGCCTCTGCCTCCCGAGTGCTGGGATTAAAGGCGGGCGCCACCCTACTTAACCATTACAGACAGCTGTGAACTGCCATGTGGTGCTGGGATTTGAACCCCAGTCCTGTGGAAGAACAGCCAATGCTCTTAACTGCTGAGCCATCTCTCCAGCCCGGTTTGCCAGACTTCTAATGAGACTGGTATTACCACCAAAGAACCCAACATTACCCTACTCAGCAGGAAGTAGCCTAAAGAGAACTTTGACCCCTTTCACCCCTAACCTTCTTTCTCTCCTGTATAGTGTTGGGGGGTTGGAGGAACAAGGAGGGGAAGGGAGGTAGAGGTATTAAGTACAGTAAAATAAATTAGAGTGTATAATATAAAAATAATAAAAGCCACTTGTTAGAAGGAGGTAACTTGAAAGGTAGGAAGATAGCTCATTCAAGTGCATTCCCTCAGGTCATCCTCTCTCTGGCTAACTCAGTCCAGGGAAAGGACTGCAATAGCACTTAGTTAAGCCTTTCCCTGGTACTTTTATATTTGTTATTGATATCCCTATGTTAGGGACAATATGCCTTTGAAGAGATACTTTTCAGAATTTTTTTGGTTTGCTCTTGTCTCAAAACGTAAATAAATAAATAAAATTGTAAATAGGGCTGGAGAAATTACTTGTCAGTTAAGAGCACTGATTTCTCTTCCAGATTCCAGTTCTGTTCCCCAAACCTATGTGGTAGCTTCTCTTGTAACTTTAATTCCAGTGGATTTGATGGCCTTCTAGCCTAGCCTCCATGGGCACCACATGCATGACAGGCAAAACCCCTATATACATAAAATAAAAACAGAGACTGAAGAGATGACTCAGCAATTGAGAGTTTTTATTACTCTCCCAAAGGACTAGAATAACATTCCCAGAACCCAAGTCAGGTGGCTTACAATTGCCTCCAAATGCTCCAGGGGTTATGACACTGCTTATCTCTGAGGGCACCCACACACACATCCATACGCTAACAGAGACATATATATTTACATGTGATTAAAAATAAATCTTTTGCCGGATATGGTGGTGCACATCTTTAATCCCAGCATTTGAGAGGCAGACAGGTTGATCTCTGAGTTTGAGGTCAGTAGGGTCTAAAGAGTGAGTTCCAGTACAGCCAGGGCTACACAGAGAAATGCTGTCTCAAAAAAAAACCAAAAAATTAATCTTTCGGAGGCTGGTGGGTCTCTATGAGCTCAAGGGCAGCATGGTCTGTGGAACCAGTTCCTGGCTAACTAAGGCCACAGAGTGAAACCCTGTCTCAAAAGTAAATAAAATAATAATTATTATTAATTAAGTGAAAACAATTTAAATAAAAAAATGAAAAATCCAGATTGCTCACTTTTCAGCACTTGTACTCAGCTTAACACTGGAGTTCTAGCCCAGCACTTAGACAAAGTACAGTATACAAACTGAAAAGAAGCAAAACTGTCTTGATTTGAAGATGACATGATCTTATTCATAGAAAACCCTAAAGAACATATATCCACACACAAATTTTTCATTAACAAAAATATTAAAACAATTCCCTTTATTTTATTTATTTATTTTGTTTTCCAGACACTTTCTCTGTGTAACAGCCCTGGCTGTTCTGGACTCACTTTGTAGACCAGACTGGCCCCAAACTCACAGAGATCCTAACTCCTGAGTGCTGGAATTAAAAAGGCGTGCGCCACCACACCCAGCAATTACAGGCAGCTGTGAACTGCCATGTGGGTGCTGGGATTTGAACCCAGGTCCTTTGGAAGAGCAGCTAGTGCTCTTAACCTCTGAGCCATCTCTCTCCAGCCCCAATTCCCTTTAAAATAATGTAAAAAACATCAAAGTACATACAATAAATTACACCTTGAGAATTATAAATCATTGCTGAAAGAAACTACAACTTCATTTAGTTGGAGATGTAACTCACTGGTAGAATCCTTAGTTCACATACAACACTGGGTTTAGTACCCAGCACGGAAAAATTAGACTTAATAAACGTTGTGTTCACTATTTAAAAGGCATGTCATTAAGATGATAAAATTGGCTGGGCATGGTAGCACACGTCTTTAATCCCAGCATTTGGGAGGCACAGGCAGGTGGATCTCCGTGAGTTCAAAGCCAGCCTGGTCTACAAAGAGAGTTCAGGACAGCCAGAGGGGGGAAAAGATAATAGTGGATAAATGACCTACAAATTTAGAGTCATTTCTGTCAAAATGCAAGTGACATTTTATTCAGAAGTAGAAAAGTCTACTCTAAAATTCGTATTGAGTAACAAGGGACTATAAAGAGCCAAAACAATTGTAAAAATAACCACGTTGGGTTCGTCTTTTCATACTTTATTTTGTTATTGTCTTTGTTGTTTGGACCAGGTTTCTTTTGTTTCTCTGTCTGTTCTGGACTAGCTTTGTAGACCAGGCTGGCCTCAAACTCACAGAGATCCACCTGCCTCTGCCTTCTGAGTGCTGGGATTAAAGGTGCACACCACCACACTCAGCCATATTTTTTCTTTGTTTTACTTATGGTTTTGTTTTGAGATGGCTCTTGCTCTATAGCCATAGCCTCAGATATGGTCCTCTTGTTTTAGCCCCTAGATGCTGGAATCAAAATATATGCCACCATACCTAGCTTTTTAAAAAAGTTTTTTAAATTATGTATATATTGGGGGGCATTGTGCATATGGTGGATGATTCTTTAGAACTTGAGTCAGTCAGTTGTGAGATGCCTAACATGAGTGCTGGGAACTGCTGAGATAAAAATTTTGAAAATTAAACCAAAGAGAACCTTTTACATGCCTATAATCCCAGCACTGAGGAGGTAGAGGGAAAAGAGTCGGGTATTGAAGGCCAGCCTAGGCTACATCAGATCCTGTCCCAAAACAAGCAAGCAAGCAAGCAAACAATAAGAATTAAGACTATAAATGATCAAGTCTTCTTTTGGGTTTGGATTTAATTTTTAATTTGGCATTGGTTTATTAAATAAGACAAACAACAAAAAAATAAATTGAGTTGTTTTTTTTTTTTTTTTGGTTTTTCGAGACAGGGTTTCTCTGTGTAACAGCCCTGGCTGTCCTGGACTCACTTTGTAGACCAGGCTGGCCTCGAACTCACAAAGATCCGCCTGCCTCTGCCTCCCAAGTGCTGGGATTAAAGGCGTGCGCCACCACTGCCCGGCTGAGTTGTTTTTTTTTTTTAATTATTTAAAAAATGTTTGAGACCCTGTCTCACTATGCTGCCCTGGTTGCCCTGAAACTCTCTTTGTAGACTAGAGCAGCTTATTTTGTTTGTTTATCTTTTGTTTTTTGAGACAGGGTTTCTCTGTGTATCCCCAGCTGTCCTGAACTCACTTTGTAGACCAGGCTGACCTCGAACTCACAGAGATCCACCTGCCTCTGCCTCCTGAGTGCTGGGATTAAAGGCATGCACCACCATGCCCAATAGAATAGACCCACTTTGAACTGATGGAGAGATCCTCCTGCCTCTGCCTCCCCAGTGCTGGGATTAAAGGTATACGGCACCACATCTGTCTATTTTTTTTTTTTTTACTTCTCAAAGAGTATTTTAACAGTAATTGGAGAAAATATTTACAAATCATGTATCTGTCAGGTTTTTAATATCCAGAATGTATAAAGAAGTCCCAAGGGGTTAGAGAGATAGCTTGGTGGTTTAGAGTACTTACTTCTCTTGCAGAGGACTGGAGTTTGTTTCCCAACACCCACATCAGGTGACTCAAAACCACCTGTAACTCTAATTCCTGAGGACATAACATTTAGTGGCCTCCTAGGACATGTACATTCATATGATATACAGAAATTCATACATGTACATTTCTACAGATCTCATTAATGCCCAGCATAATAGAAAATTCTTAGAAAACTGGGGGGATGGAGAGGAGGTTCAGTGGTTAAGAGGACTTGCTGCACAATTAGGAGGACTGGAGTTCATATTCTAGCACTTACATAATGAGCTGGGCACCATACAAGTGCCTGTAATTCCAGCTCTGAGGGATCTAACACTTTCTGCTTTTTAGTGTGCCCAGGCAGATGTGGTCTCATTTATGTGCACCTATATTCATGCAGACACATACAAAAATGAATAAAATCTTCAAAAGATGAACACTAGAATATTGTATCTGCTTCAGCATTCAGTCTTGAGAATGTTTTGGTTTGGGGATAATATGAGAGAAAGTCCAATTCTTGTAGATCTGCACCTACTAGGGAAAAGTGGGTATGGTGGAGGTTTGTATTTTTTTTCAAACACAGTTATGTTGAATTAATATGCAAAAGTGTGGGAGTGCTCCTGAAAAACAGTCTCATAAAAGGGACTTACAAAACAGCCTTAATGACTTGCACCTGGGAGAACAAATGATCTTGGAACAGGTGTACCTCAGGAGGGCATAAAGTTATTCAAAGAGAAGGCATCCTGCTGCATAATCATGGAGAGAGTATAAAAAGGAAGGCCTGGAAAACTCAAAATGGGGCTTTTTGCTTGGCATTGCTTCACATCACTGCTCAAAGACTCCAGACAGCACCCTGCTGAAGGGTGTGGCTACCAAAGCCCCAGATCCACCAGAGACATCAGTGAGGGGGCAACAACTGCCAGCATTGAGGCCTCATAGATGGAAAAGACCCGACCTCAAGCAAGGGGCACCAATGGCCTGTATCTAGCCCAACAGACAGTAAAGAGATCATGGCCTCAAGTGATGGTGGGCACCAGGTGAGTGCAACATCTGAACTTGCTGGCTGGAGCTTTGGGGGTGGCATGCATTATGCTTTTAACCTAGTCATAAATACACCTAACATGATACAACTATTCCTTGCACAACTGCAGATATATTATAAATTTTAGAATAGGTGGCAATTACCTTGACATTCTTTTAGTATCTCAAAATTACATATGATAATCACTGATGTTCTCTTTTTTTAATATTTATTGAAAAAAAGTTTTATTTTGTGAATTTCACATCATGCACCCTGCTCCCTCCCATCTCCCACTTCCCCCCAAACCCACCCTCCACCCTTGCACTCTGTCCCAGCATAAAAAATAACAGCTCATTGTGGAAGCTGCCGTGTATCTCCGTATGTCCCACAATACTCCCCTTTGTCCACACATTCTGCTTGCAAATGTTCATTATAATGACCCCTTGGTCTGGTATGAGGCCCTTGGTTTCTGCTACTCTGCCAGTACTGGAACCTCACTGGAACTCCTCTCAGATATGTGGTAACTGTCCTATGTCATGGAGACCCTACAGTCCTAGGTTGTGGAACTGGTCTCTTCTTGCACTACAGCAGTTCATCCATGGGGTAGATGTTGGGGTTGGCCAACGCAAAGCCCTGATTCTGGATCTGCAACCCCCACTTGCATGGCCAGTTCTACTATGGAAAGGTACAGGGCCTGCTCTCCTGCTCTTGTGACCCCATCTGGGCCAGATCTCATGTCAGCCAATGGTGGTGAGGGCAAAAGGGAGGAGAGGGCATCTCTCCCTAGCCAACCAACACTACCACATAGCAGACAGAAGGCAGGGCTGGCTCATCCACAACCCCTACATCCAGGGCCAGGCAGAGTTCTTCTAGTTTCTGGTTTCCTGTCCTGGGAGCCCATCTGGTGCTTGCCTGGTCCTGGTCTGATAGTCATCACAGGCTACCCCATGATGCCAAAGTGGTGTTGATAACCAGCTTGCTTTTTTTCCCCCAGGAATGTTAGGCTACTGTTCATTCAGATGTTCATAGGTCAGAACACTGAATGTAGATATAGCCTCTCTCCTCTCTGCCACCTACTGATGCACATGTGACATAGCAGTCACATCTGCAGTGCCTCCAGGGGCAGTTGACTGATTTCTCTTAATTGATTCTTATTACTTGATAAATCAAGGCAAGAAAACACAAATAATTGTACAAACACATTCTTAACAAAATATGACAAACACTCATGTCATTTATAATCTTTGTTTATGCAACTGGTCACATTGCCTTTACTGGAATTTATAACTACTTTCCTCTTACCCATTCTGTATATCCTCCACCCTCAGCAAGCTCCTCAGGAGATCTAGCTCTATTCTTGGTGGAGTGACCCACTGTAACAATTTTTATTTAAAACACATATCTATTAATACTTAACAAACATCTATAGCCCAATACTTAAAACCTAATATCTATAAACACTTAATATCTATGAACACCTAACCAACCCTATCTTAATTTTCTTAAAAGGATATTAATATTCTTAGTGGAGGTCTATACAATAAAACTTGATTCTAGCAGTCTGGCAGTCACAGCAGGCAGTCCCTCTCATGCTTAACATCCGTTGGGCCTAACTTTGCCAGTTTGTATGGTCCTCACCACAGCCTCTGAACTCTGCGTGTCTTGGTCAGTCTGGCACTCTCAGGGCCCTGAATGGACATCTTTAATGTCCAGTTTTTGAGAACTCTCAGCACATTGTATGCCATGCCTTTTCTGGGATTTGCTGTAGGCTATTTCTGCTTAAATGCTGATGAATGGCATACCTTGCTGTATACTTCTCCAGGGTGTGTTGTCTTCTCAGTCACCTAATTGGCATTGTAACAGTATCTTCGAAGGGCCATTCCATCTTTGTATCAGGCCAGCTGCTTCAGGATGGTGTAGAACATGGGCCCACTGTGGCACTCCTGTGGCTATTGAGTTCCTTGGTCAGAATCAAAACTGTATGTAACACCGTAACAGTGGATAAGGCATTCTGTAAGTCCATGAATGGTGGTTTTGGCAGAAGCACTGCATGTAGACAAGACAAATCCATAACCAGAATAAGTATCTACTGCAATAAGGACAAGCATTGTGGTTTTCATGGAGGAAGTAATCCAATGTAGTCAACCTGTCACCAAGTCACTGGTCACTCCAGGGAATGGTGCCGTTGTATCTGGGACTCAGTGTTGGTCTCTGCTGTTAACTGATCTGGCACTTGGAAGCAGCTGTAGCCAAATCAGCCTTGGTGATTGGAAGTCCATGTTGTCAAGCTTATGCATAACCTGCATGTCTGTCACTATGGCCCCTTTATTCATGGGATCATTCGGCAAATACAGGGATGGCTGGGAGAAAAGGCTGACTGTCCATAGAATAGATCATTGTATCTCCTTGATTATGAACTCCTCCTCTGCTGAAGTCATTTTTGGATCAGCATTTACACGGGACACAAATATCTACACATTCCTTCACCCATTTAGAGAAATCTATACAGAAATTGAGCCATTTCCTTCTTCCCCAGATGCGTTTCTCATCAATTTTCCAATCATGCTCTTTTCAAGTCCCTGACCATCCAGCCCATCCCTTGGCTCCAGTCCGTGAGTCAGTGAACCACTGCACATGTGGTCATTTACTTTTCCAAACAAACTTTACAACCATATGTGCTGCCTGATATTATGCTCACTGTGAAGATCCCTTGCTGGTGTCTTTCAGGATTTTCCCATAAAGGGGTTGTAATGCTGCAGCTGTCCACATTGACGTAGTACCTGTATAACATGCAGTTTACATCAGTAAACGAGGCTATCCTCTGATGGCACCTATGTGTTACCAACAAGTCCAAAGTGATTGCTACCTCCTGCTCTCTTGGTTCAGTCAGCAAGTAAAACTGTGAAGGTATATGGCTGCCCTTGCCAGCCAAAAGCAAATTACTTCTGGTGGTCCTTATGGACAGATACTGAGAAAAAGACATTTGCTACAGCAATAGCTACATATTACCAGGCAATATGTTAATCTGCTAAACTAAGGACACCACATCTGGTACGGCAGCTGCAATTGGAGTCACTACTTGATTGAGTTTTTGATCAACTCTCATTCTCCATGATCTATCTGCTTCTACACTAGCCAGATAGGAATGTTAAAAGGAGATATGGTTGGAAATGACCACCCCTACATTTTTCAAGTCCTTGATGGTAACACTAATTTCTGCAATTCCTCCACAGACATGGTACTAGGTTTTTTTTGTTGTTGTTGTTGTTGTTTTGGGTTTTTTTTTTGACAGAGTTTCTCTGTGTAACCCTGCCTGTCCTGGACTCACTTTGTAGACCAGGCTGGCCTCGAACTCACAGAGATCTGCCTGCCTCTGCCTCCTGAGTGCTGGGATTAAAGGCGTGCGCCACCACGCCTGGCTTGTTTTTGTTTTTTCAAGACAGGGTTTCTCTGTGTAGCAGAGTCCTGGCTCTCCTGGACTCTGTAGACTAGGCCTCAAACTCAAAGAAATCCACCTGCCTCTGCCTCCTGAGTGCTGGAATTAAAGGTGTGTGCCACCACACCCATCATGATGTTGTTTTTGATTCACTATTTTTCCTAGCAGAGGCAACTCTAAAGGCTTCCATTTAGCCTTTCCAACCATAGTAGACTTCAGTCCATAGGTCAAGGAATCAATGTGAGAATTCTGCCAATCTTTGAGTATTATTTGTCCCAATTATACATTCTGAAACTGGGGAAATAACCACAAGATGAGTTTGGGGAACCACTGAACCTACTGCAAGTTAGATTTCAGCCAAAACTCCATGAATAACTTGGCCTCCATAAGCACCTTCTTTAACTTAAGGGCCACAATGTTTCTTGGACTCCCTCAGAATCAGCATCAGTTTAGAACCAGTACCCAATAGACCCCAGAATATGATTGATTCTTTCCCCCAGTGTATAGTTACTCTTTTAAAAGGATGTGGGATCCTCTGGAGAAAGTCTAACAGTAAAACTCTTAGGTATTTTATCAAGGTCCTACCTCAGGGAACCCGGTTTGTTGGAGAAGGTCTTGGGCACTGTGTTTTCAGATGTTGATTTCAGTGCCCTGAGATCTGGTTACTGCTGCCATGGGCATTGTTATGAATGTTGAACCATCTCCTGTATCCCATGTGATGCAGAGAATGTTCCCAGTTATCCCTGATTGGATAATAAAAGTTGCTGACAGCCTGTAGGAGAGCAGAGAGAGAGAGAGAGAGAGAGAGAGAGAGAGAGAGAGGAGGAAGATGGGACTTGGAATTGGGAGGTGGGTCTTGGAGGAGACCACAGAGAGGAAGAGAGAAAGAAAGCCTCCATGGGGTAGTATGGATCCTGAGCATGTGGCCAAGTGCAGCTTGTTCTGAGGACTGGCCTGATGGAGCCACAGCTACCCAGGAGTCACCAGATTGGCCAGTGATGGGCATTTATTTGGTTTTTTTGTTTGTTTTTTTAAGGTTTTTCTTTTTTTAAGGATTTATTAGTTATGTATACACTGTTCTCTCTACAGGTATACCTGCAGGCCAGAAGAAGGCACCAGATTTTATTGTGGATGGTTGTAAACCACCATGTGGTTGCTGGGAATTGAACTCAGGACCTCTGGAAGAATAGGCAGTGCTCTTAACCTCTGAGCCATCTCTCCAGCCCATTTATTTGGTTTTTAAGGCTGGTAGTATTATTATAACTCACATCCTCCCCAGCTTACTCAGGAACCAGCAGGTCTTAAGGGGCATAACAAACCCCCAAATAGTTAATTTCTACTAACTGGTTGTTCTTTTATTCAAGGGATTCTGAGTCTGCAAACTGGCTTGAAACCCAGCCTTTTTAATTATTCAATACGTATTTATTGATAACTATATTCAATTATAAACATTCACTTAACTCCTAACCCTAAGAATGACTACAACCCCTATTACCTACCCACTAAATCTATTGATAACTATTACAACTATTTTCATAACCTTTTAGAAGGAATCAGTCTCTGGGGCAGGTCCTCAGTCATCAGGAACACAGTCTCTGAGATAGACCCTTTAATGCACTTAGCAGTCTTCTGGAGTATCTCAGACTTAGATCTGTCAAAGGTGGAAAAGGCAATATTTCAGGGGATGGGGGTGAGAGTACATCTTCTTCCAAAGATGAAGAGACTACTTCCTCAGGTGAGATAAACTCTTGAGAATCTGAAGATTGATGTGATCCTCCCACACATCTCCATCTCAAGTTATAGGATCCCATTTCTTAACCAATAAGTGCCCTTCGTTTAACTGTTGATACCCTCCAAACTAGGACTTGAATTTTTGCTATAATTCACCAACCTTATAATGAAGTATGGTAGAAGTTAGGCCTTTTTAGTGAATTAGTAGGCAGTTCAGATTAGCATCTGGCAGCACATAAGGAGGAGCTCCATGTCTCTTTTACCTGCTGAAATGGACAAAGTCGAGTTGAGGCTAGATGATATGCCCTGTTGAAGGGACGTTGCTAAGAAACTGCACAAGCGGCCGGGCGGTGGTGGCGCACGCCTTTAATCCCAGCACTTGGGAGGCAGAGGCAGGCGGATCTTTGTGAGTTCGAGGCCAGCCTGGTCTACAAAGTGAGTCCAGGACAGCCAAGGATACACAGAGAAACCCTGTCTCGAAAAACCAAAAAAAAAAAAAAAAAAAAAAAAGAAACTGCACAAGCAGGCTGGAGAGATGGCTCAGCAATTAAGAGAAATCGGCTGCTCTTCCAAAGGTCCTGAGTTCAATTCCCAGCAACCACATGGTGGCTCACAACCATCTATAATATGATCGGATGCCCTCTTCTGGCCTGCAGGCATACCTGCAGACAGAACACCCATATACATAAATAAATCTTAAAAAAAAAGAAAAAAACTGCACAAGCCACGCAGATGACTTAGGCTGCCATCTCGTGACTGCTGGACATCTTGAGAGACTTTGTGGTCCTTTGAGATTGCCAAGGATCGTGAGATAATGTGATATATAAGCTGGAAAGTTCCACAAGGTGCCTTCTTCCTCCTGCCCTCACTGACTGAGAAGTCACACTGGAGAAGTGCACAGGAAAGTATAGCATATTCTAGACATGAGGCCTAAATGGTCATAAACTGAAAGGCAGAGTCCAAGAGAGAAAGACCCTTTGCTCTATGTAATTCAGCCGATTAAGGTTGGCAGCAAAGTGGGTAGAGTTTGGAAGCTGCTCAGAGTAGCTTTAGGCTGTGAAGCCTATGGAAAAAGCTGACCTCAATTTGGCAGTTGGAACAGATTGACTTTATAAACTGACCACAATTTGATGGTTGAAATAAGTTGGCCTTGTGAACTGGCAAAGTAAGACCCAATGGACTTTAATCTTGAAAAGGACTATCTGGTGGGACTGCCATAAACCAAGTCACCCTGCACGGACCTTTGCTAAGAATATTAATATCCTTTTAAAGAAAATTAAAATAGTGTTAGGTGTTCTTAGATAGGTATTAGGGTATTCTTAGATTTTAGGTTTCAGGTTATAGGATATAGGTGTTTTTATAGATATTTGATAAATACTAATAAATACAAGATTTTAAACAAAAATTTTCTGTTAAAATGAAGGCTTTGGTTTGATTTTCCACAATTTTGAGTTCTGTGGCTGCTGGAAAGAAGAGTTGCTCATGCCTTTAATCCAGAGCTTGGGAGGCAGAGGCTCTAAAAGGATCTCTGACTT
Organism: Lophiomys imhausi; assembly: GCA_907164525.1. NCBI lineage: Eukaryota > Metazoa > Chordata > Mammalia > Rodentia > Muridae > Lophiomys > Lophiomys imhausi. The sequence continues at coordinate 2,925,308 of CAJQZJ010000838.1, forward strand.
CGAGGCCAGCCTGGTCTACAGAGTTGCCAGGATGCCAGAGTGAAACCGAACCTTTTAAAATTATTCAACAATTTATTAGTAACTATATTCACTTATAACAAATATAAACACTTAACTAACCCTACGAATGACTACAACCTCTATTACCTACCCACTAAACCTATTGATAACTATTACAACTATTTTCATAACCTTTTAGAAGGATACAGTCTCTGGGGCAGGTCCTCAGTCGCCAGGAAACCAGTCTCTGGGGTAGACCCTTTAATGCACTTAGCAGTCTTTCTTCTGGAATATCTCAGACGTAGATCTATCAGGGCAAATTGGCTATGGTGACTTCACCTTAAATAGGCTTGAGGCTTTCTTCTCTCTGGGAGACCTCTCAGCCGTCTGTAAGCCAACTTACTTCCTTTGTATCAGCAATTCTGCCGCTCTGCCTCAGTCTTTAAAGCTGGCCACAGTTCTGTTCAGGCCGCTGTTTGGACAGGTCAAACCCCTCTAGGCAAAAGCTGAGCCACAGGGTTTAGTCCTTGGCCTTTTGCTGTCTTGCTGAGGCTGTGTTTGCTCACCAGCTTCTTTCTGCCTCAGGGAGATCTGGCCATCAGTCCACCAGCACTTTCTCCATCAGAGGAGACAAACTACTCATTGTTCTTTCTAGCGTGAGGACTCCTTGGCATCGGAGCTCTAGCACACATCCACTTGGCTCCATCCATTTGTTCTTACATAGGATCTTCCCTTGTTCCACCTGCTTCAGCTTAATTTGGGCTCTGCCCACTTAGCAGGTGAAAACAATGCCAGGCCACTTGTTTTTAGTCCATAAAGTCTTTCCTTGTTTCACCTGACTTCATTCTTGTTTTTAGTCCATAAACTGATAAGCTAATTGCCCACAGCCAAGTTGATCTTCATGCCCTGGATTAAGAGACTATCAGGGCTGGAGAGATGGCTCAGAGGTTAAGAGCACTGGCTGTTCTTCCAAAGGTCCTGAGTTCAATTCCCAGCAACCACATGGTGGCTCATAGCCATCTATATTGAGATCTGCTGCCTGGGCATATATGTAGAGCAAATACTGCATACATAATAAATAAATGTTAAAAAAAAGAGACTGTATCAGAAAACCCTAGATATTTACTAAATCTAATTTATATTAATCTATCTCCCTACACCAGAGCTACAGAGAAACTCTGTCCTTTTTTGTTTTGTTTTGTTTTCTGGAACTCACAGAGATCCGTCTACCTCTGCCTCCTGAGTGCTGGGATAAAAGGCGTGCACCACCACACCCAGAGCCTTTTTTAAAAATTTATTTACATTTTAAGTGCATTGGTGTTTTGCTTGTATGTATGTCTGTGAGGGTGTCATATCTTGGAGTTACAGACAGTTGTGAGCTGCCATGTGAGTGCCGGGAATTGAACCTGGGTCCTCTGGAAGAACAGTCAGTGCTCCTAACTGCTGAGCCATCTCTCCAGCCCCTAAAACCATGTCTTAAAAAACCAAAAAAAAAATTTTTTTTTGAGAAACTCTGTCTTGAAAACCATATAGTCTAATAAATTGGTTAATAAGTTTAATATTTACTATATATTATATATAGTCTAATAAGTTAACCATTACAGCAGAAATATAAGATCTTGGAAGTTTAAGAGAGAAGCCTTTGGGGGCAACCCTGTACCAATGCTTAAACCACACTATGTAAGGTGAGCACTGGGTCAGCCACAGACTGAGGTGTCTTGTTTCAGATACAGGACAGGGCTTGCTTCTTATGGTACTTGTGTTTTTACCTTCTAGAGGAGAAGAAACGGAAGATAAGGAAGTCATCATCCAGGAGCTGGAGGTAAGTAAAAATGAGACAACTTCTAAAGAAACTATTTACACCTTAAGTCAAGGATGAATCCGTATCCAAACTTCTTTTTGTTGTTGTTGTTGCTGGTTGTTTTGTTTTGTTGAGACATGGTTTCTCTGTATAGCCCTGGATGTACTAGAACTCACTTTGTAAACCACACTGGCCTTGAACTCAAAAATCTACCTTCCTCTGCCTCTGAGTGCTAGGATTAAAGTTGTGCACCACCATCACGTGGCTTCACACTCAGACTTCTATTATTTCTTACAAACTGAGTCACAAAGTCCACCTGATAAGTTAGTATCTCCATGCAAAGAAGCCACTGTTTTTCCAGGAAAATTTAAAGTCAGTTTCCTTTCTCAATTCTCACTAAAGTATGAGCGCCATTGAGATTGACTGTTGTTTGTTTCCACTGGGGTTTCCAGACAGGGCAGCTCTGTTGTGGCAGTTGGTACAAAGAAGCTTCGGGAGGACTGCTGCCTTCCAGGATTCTGGAAATGCACTACCCCGGCCACCCACAACCTGGTGTTTGACATTCAGGAAACTGGGCAGTAAATACACTGACAAGTGGCCTTGTCTTCATTTTAATTTGAAACATTTGTCATTGCTTTGTTCCACGTTCATGTCCATTTCTTTTCTTCACAGCTCTGCTTGTTAGAGATTTCCAGAAAGATGACTGAACAGGGATACAGCTGTGTAAACTTTTGAAAGCATTGGGCCAACAGTTAGAATTCTGGGGGTCTGGCCCTGTATTCTAGTCTGTTCCTTCACCTGTCAAATGAGGTTAATCTGTTTCCAAAATTGTGTGGTGTGGGTTTCAAATAGATGTGTCCAATGCTTGGCACATATGCAGGTTAGAAAGCATTTGCATACACTTATGTGCATAGTAAAGTTTGCAAACTATTTTTTGTTTGTTTGGTTTGGTTTTGATTTATTTTTGGACACAGGGTCTCACTATATATTCCTGCCTGGCCTGGAACTTGTGTAGATGAGGGTGGCTTTGAACTTTCAGAGAGCCTTCTGCCTCTGCCTCCCAAGTACTGGAATTACAGGTGTGAGCCTCCACTTTTGGTCCTTTGCCAGTGTGTGCCTGAGTGTGTATATGTGTTTCATTTTTGCAATGAGATCTCATGTATCCCAGGCTGGCATATGCAGCTAAGGATTAAAAATGGGAAATGCTTAGACATCACCCCTGCTGCGTCTGTTTGTCTTAGGGGTGAAGGCTGGAGGTTTGGGCAGGCACCGCACTCACTTTTCCCTGAGAACCCCCTTTTGTGGTGATGGCCCTACATGGCCCCACAACATGAAGGTCAGAGGACAACTTGTAGGAATTGGTCCTCTCCTGCCATATCAGTATCAGGAATTAAACTCAGGTTCTCAAACCTAGTGACAGGGGCTTGTCTCTACTGAGCCAGCCTGCAGTCCAAGCAGTTGTTTCATAATGCCAAATTATTTAGACTTCTTAAGGAGCATAGCCTAATTATAGACTAATCAATTAAGAGTTAAGGCAGGGGCTGGAGAGATGGCTCAGCAGTTAAGAACACTGGTTGTTCTTTCAAAGGACCCAGGTTCAAATCCCAGCACCCACATGGCAGTTCACAGCTGTCTGTAATTGTTGGGCGAAGTGGCGTACTCGGGAGGCAGAGATAGGCGGATCTCTGTGAGTTCAAGGCTGGCCTCGTCTAAAAAGTGAGTCCAGGACAGCCAGGGCTGTTACACAGAGAAACCCTGTCTCGAAAAACAAAAACGAACAAACAAAAAAACCCTGCTGAGAGTTCCTTGAATATGTCTGTCTTGGGGCTCCAGAACGCCAAAAAAGTGAGCAAGGTGAGGGAAGTTTGGAAGCTGCTTGGAGAGGCTTTCAGCTGTGAGGCTTGCCTGGGCCAAGGAGACCATGGAAGAGAGTCTCAGCTGATGGAAAAAGTCGACCTCAGTTTGGTGGTTGGAACAGACTGACTTTATAAACCGTCCACAGTTTGGTGTTCGAAATAAATTGGCCTTTCGAACTGGCAAAGTAAGGCCCAATGGGCTTTAAGGTTTAACCAGACCTGATGGGCTGTTTAAGTGCACTGGCTGTTCTTGCAAAGGACCTGGATTCAAATTCCAGCACCCACATGGCAGTTCACAACTGTCTGTAATTGCCAGGCATGGTGGCACACACCTTTAATCCCAGCACTCGGGAGGCAGAGGCAGTTGGATCTCTGTGAGTTTGAGGCCAGCCTGGTCTACAGAGTGAGTCCAGGAGAGGCAAGGATACACAGAGAAACTGTGTTTCAAAAAAAAAAAAAAAGAAGAAAAGAAAAGATACTACCTGATGGGGCTGCTGTAAACCAAGTCACCCTGCATGGACCTACACTAAGAATGTTAATGTTCTTTTAAGAAAGTTAAAATAGTGTTAGTTGTAGCCGGGCGGTGGTGGCGCACGCCTTTAATCCCAGCACTTGGGAGGCAGAGGCAGGCGGATCTTTGCGAGTTCGAGGCCAGCCTGGTCTACAAAGCGAGACCAGGACAGCCAGAGCTGTTAAACAGAGAAACCCTGTCTCGAAAAAAAAACAAAAAAAAAAAAAAAAAAAAAATAGTGTTAGTTAAGTGTTTTTAGATAGGTATTAGGGTGTTCTTAGATTATAGGTTTTAGGTTATAGGATTTAGGAATTTTATACATGTTTCTTAAGTATTAATAAATGTAAGTGTTTATAAATAAAAATATTCTGTTATACCACCCCCACAAGTAGGGGTATGTACACACACACTTTTTTTTATTATTTTATATGTGTGAGTATTTTGCCTGCATGTATATCTGTGCAACATGTGTTGGATCCCCTGGAACTGGAGTTACAGATGGTTGTGAGCTGCCTTGGGTGCTGGGAATTGAAACTGGATCCTGTGGAAGATTAGCCTGTGCTCTTAATCACTGAACCATCTCTCCAGCCCCAACAATTTTTGTTTCTTTGTTTTGAGACATGATCTCTCTTTGTAGACATAGTCTTGACCTCACAGAGATCTCTCCTCCTGCCTCAGCTCCTGACCACAATCAGACTGTAAATGTTTTTAATTAAAAAAAATAATATAAATATGAACATAGTGGCTGATCTCTATGGTGGCAGATTTCTGTGAGTTTGAGGTTAGCCTTGTCTACATATGGAGTTACAGGCCAGCCAGGTCTATGTAGTAGGGACCCTGTCTCAAAAACAAGCAGTAATAAGTAGAGCATAGGTGTTTGAAAGAATGAGAGATGTAAATGGAAAGATAAGCTGAGCTTCAGCAGTAGTAAGATAATTTTGCATATCTTTTTCAGGATTCTATCCGAGCAGTCTTGGCAAACATGGACAACCTGCAGCCCTTTGTTACAGAACACTTCATTGTTTTTCCTTGTATCCTTTTTTCCCTAGCCTTTTCCCGCCCCCCCCATAAAAGTGGAGTTTGGAGCCGGGCGGTGGTGGCGCACGCCTTTAATCCCAGCACTTGGGAGGCAGAGGCAGGCGGATCTTTGCGAGCTCAAGGCCAGCCTGGTCTACAAAGCGATTCCAGGACAGCCAGAGCTGTTAAACAGAGAAACCCTGTCTCAAAAAACCAAAAAAAAAAAAAAAAGTGGAGTTTGGTGTTTAAGATAGTCCCTATCTCATGTGGCCCAGGCTGGTTATACTTCCACTTCCCAAGTGCTAGGTTACAAGTGTAATCCTGTGTAAAACATGCCTGACATTTGGGCTTTTGAGGCAGCTAGCCATGGCTGGTCTCACTAGGTAGCCATGGCTGTCCTGCTACTCAGTATGTTGTCCAGAGTAGCATGGAATTCACAGCAGTCTTTCTGCCTCAGGCTCCTGAGTGCTGTGGTTATAGGCATGCAACACCACACCTGGCTTTTCCTAGCTGTTAATGAGCTACAAGTGACAGTATTCATTCAAGTGGAAGCAGTGAGACCAAAGGCAGTTTGGAAGGCAGATCACAGAAAGGAGAGCTAGAGTCTCAGCCTTCAAATAGTTACCAGAGGTGCATACTGGTCTCCTGGCTCGCTTCCTTAGCACCATCCTCAGATAAAAGCAAGTGGGAGAGAGTTTCCCACCTGAAATTTAAACATGGAGAAATCATCTTGACCCCCTACCCATTTGTTTTTACTTTGTATATAGAGATGAAATGTTTTGTTGAAAATCTGCCTTCAGGTAAGTAGAAGGATGAGAATGAGGGTGGTAAAAATAATAATAAGGAAATGGGCAGGACTCTGAACTGAGTAGCATATAGCTGTCTGCCCAACTGGGTTCTAGCCATACAGGACAGAGCTCTGGAACATTTCCTTCAAGCTTGGTTCAATTCCCTGTGGCTTAGGCTCCATGATAAGTTATTTACTCTTCCTGTGTGTCCTTTTTGAAATGGTGAAGAAACACTCTAATCTCAGAGATTGATTGTATAAGTATTGGTGGGTGGGAATACATCTTATATCTGGAGAGTAATTGTTCAGTAACAGATACCCATCCAAACACTTAGTTTTTTTTTTTTGTTGTTTTGTTTTGTTTTTTTTGTGAGACAGGGTTTCTCTCTGTAGCCCTTGCTGTTCTAGAGCTCACTATGTAAACTAGGCTGGCCTCAGACTAACAGTGACCCACCTGCTTCTGCCTCCTGAGTGGATTAAAGGCCATGCCCAGCCTTCTCAGTGATGTCTTTTTTTTTGGCTTTGGTTTTTTGAGACAAGGTTTCTCTGTATAGTCCTGCCTGTCCTGGACTCACTTTGTAGACCAGGCTGGCCTTGAACTCACAGAGATCGGCTTACCTCTGCCTCCCGCGTACTGGGATTAAAGGAGTGCATCACCATGCCCGGCAATTGCAGACAGCTGTGAACTGCCATGTGGGTGCTGGGATTTGAACCTGGGTCCTTTGGAAGAACAACCAGTGCTCTTAATTGCTGAGCCATCTCTCCAGCCCCCTCAGTGATGTCTTAACATCTCCCAATTACTAATCTCTGAGAGATATGGTTATTTTTCTAAGAGACAAATAAATGCATGCCACATTGATTTGAAATTGCACAAAATAAGGCTGGAGAGGTGGTTCCATGGGTAATAATGTTTGTTACACAAGCACAAGGGCCTGAGTTTGAATCCCTGTTGTCCATGGTCACATGTATCTGTAACTGACCTTGGGGGTGGGTTGTGTATGGCAGAGACAGGCAGACCTTAGGAGCTCACTGGCTAGCCAGCCCAGCTGAAATGCTGAGGGTCTGATTCAGCGAGAGATAACTGCCTCAAGGGAACTAGACGAATAACAACAAAGATACCCAGTTTGTCATGAAGTAAAACCCATCCTCTTTTGAGGAGCATACTGCTGAAAGTACGGCATGAGTCAACTCCACTTCACTTTAGAGGCAGCAGTTGTTCTGGAGCAGGGTAGGACTGAAGCTCAAAGACATTGTAGGGCAAAAAAGGAAAGGGTTCAGACAGAAGCTTTGTCTCCAACCAGTTCCCAGATATAAATAGTCAGAAACCCTGGTAAAACAGTCTCAACCTGTTATGACGGTCAAATTTCCCATTGTAGGGAAACCAACAGACAATATTCCTCTTGAGTTGGTAAGTTTTGCTTTTTCTATACAAAATGAAAATTGTTTTTCTTGCCTCAAAAGAGCTGCTCTTGTCTCTTCTGCCTTTGCCCCTCAGTTGCTGCTCAGGTCCCATCATGACTGTAAATATGAGACCATTATGTCTCCCTTTGTCTAGATTCCAGAGACAATGTCTCTGGCAGAATGTCTTGCTGAAGTGAAGGTATTACAAGTTGCCTTTGGTAGGCAGTCCTCTGAGCTGGGCCCTCCTAAACTATGAGCCACTCTAGAAGAGGAATCATCACAGGAATCTGGTTTCCTCTCTGCAGGTCCTAGCTGAGAAGAAAGCAGAAGGAGCCACAATGAAGAAACGAAAACTCATGCAGGAGCCCAGCTCCCTTAGCAGGCCAGGGCCACACAGGTCAGTGTGTCAGGGGCTTTGGCACCTATTGCTGCTTGTTGGTTCTGCTCTTAAGCAGGTGCTTGATTTGGAGGGTTCATGAGAACCTTGCCCATGCCAGGGGTAAACTGAGGAATGGAAATAAGTTGATATTTTCTATTTCATTTGAACAGTCTCTCAGCAAAGTAAACTTGTTCTATTCATCAAGATGAAGGCTGGACTGGAGCTGTAGCTTGATGGAGTGCCCACCTAATAAGTGTGAGGCCCTGACATCAAAAAAAGAAAAAATATAGACAAAGGCTAAGAGGAAACACAGATCTGTAGAATTGAACTCAACATAATAAATGAGTATGTATGGTATTATTCGTAGAAGACACAAAACTTAGGAAGTCTCAGAAGGTTATACAAAAACAGGGGACTGAGCCAAGCCCCTGGGATTAAAGGCATGGGATTTAGAGGTGTGGTGGCACACACCTTTAATCCCAGCACTCTAGAGGCAAAGGCAAGTGGATCTCTGTGAGTTAGAGGATAGCCTGGTCTATAAAGTGAGTCCAGGACAGCCAGGGCTCTGTTACACAGAGAAATGCTGTCTCAAACAAAACAAAACAAGAACAAACAAACAAAAAACAGGGCTGAGGAGATGGCTTGCCATGTAAGTGTGATGACCTGAGTGTGATCCCAGAAACCATAGGACTGCCAGGCATGCTGGCACAGACTTATATCTGTGGCGCTACAGAAATGCAGGCAGGTAGACCGGTAGACTCACCGGCTAGCCAACCTAGACTACTTGGCAAGCTCCAGGCCAGTAAGAGAGTCTCTCTCTCTCTCTCTCTCTCTCTCTCTCTCTCTCTCTCTCTCTCT
>CAJQZJ010000838.1:2933927-2991919 GCA_907164525.1 Lophiomys imhausi
CTCTCTCTCTCTCTCTCTCTCTCTCTCTCTCTCTCTCTGTCTCTCTCTCTGGTTTTACGAGACAGGGTTTCTCTGTGTAGCCCTGGCTGTCCTGGACTTACTTTGTAGACGCTGGCCTTGAACTCAGAGAGATCCGCCTGCCTCTGTCTCCTCAGTGCTGGGATTAAAGGTGTGCGCCACCATGCCCGGCTCTGTCTCAAAATTTTTAAAAAGTGGACAATACTTGTGGAGCAGCACTGGAAATTGTACTTAGCCCTGTACACAGGTGTACCCATGTGTACATTCATATCCCCATGCATATATACCTATACACACATGAACATACACATATAAAGAACTTTGAAAGAATGAGAATGCCTTTAATCCCAGCACTCAGGAGGCAGAGGCAGGTGGATCTCTGTGAGTTGAAGGCCAGCCTGGTGAGCTCCTGGACAGCCAGGGCTGTTACACAGAGAACCCCTGTCTTGAAAAACAAAACAAGATGGGCGTGATGGCTCACGCCTTTAATCCCAGCACTCGGGAGGCAGAGGCAGGCGGATCTCTCTGAGTTTGAGGCCAACCTGGTCTACAAAGAGAGTCCAGGACAGCCAGGGCTGTTAGAGAAACCCTGTCTCAAAAAACAAAAAAAAAAGCAAAAGAATGAGAACAAATAAAATAGAATTTTTTTTTTTACCCATGAGCAATTGCCTAAAATATAAATGCACACAAGATATTGTGTGTGTGGTGGTACACATTCATAATCTCAGTATTCAGGAGGCCGAGGAAGTAGAGTCAGTCACTGCAAGAGACCAGCCAGGGATTCTAGAGAGACCTTGCTTACAAAAAACAAACAAAAAAAAATGTGGTGTGCATGAATTGTTAGAAGGAATGCTGAGCACATCCCAACATGTTGGAGTTGCTGCTGTAGAGGCTACTTGTGTCCTTTTGATTCTCTGTCAGTGGAAGAATTAGTGAGCAAGACAATTTAGTCATTCTTGGCATCCCAGAGAAGCCACCTGGAATAATCCAAGGTGTGGTTTCTCCCCAACCCAAGGTGCTTTCATGCCAAGCTCGCCAGACCTGAGGGCCCCTAGATGTACAGGAGCAGTGAAGGTATACTGCGAAGGGGCTGACCCTGTGCTTTCAAGTAGGCAGTTCATTCCAAGCCATGTGGAATGTATGCATATTAGAAATGTAAAACTTGGTTTTATTTTATTTAACTGATTTACCCCACAGAGATGAGACCCCCAACTCTCCCCTGGGTTCTGATGCACAACTGAATATTTCATGGTGATACCTCTGTCCATCACATTTTCTGTTTCTCAAACATGCCCTTAAATGTCTGCAATTGGAATTCTATTGTGAATTAAAGAAACTAAAGAAAATTTTGCCACACAATTTTTCCTGCCAGCCAGTAGTATAAAAATAGCCAACTTGCTGAAATATTCATTTGGGCTACATTTGCTTGAATGTGGCAAAGTTGCCACAGCCAATGACATTTCCTGGGCTTTTCTCTCCCACTTCAGGGCCAAGATAGAGATGTCTAGTGAAGCTTCCAGCAGTAAGAAAGACTGGAAGGAAACCAAGAGGGTAAGCATCAAGATGGACGCTTTGAGGCTTTTGATGGCTCCTTCTCTGTTACAGGCCTGGTTCCTGTTACATGATCAGCCTGGTCCTTGTTACAGATTGAATTGACTGAACTCTTGGGTTTCTTTCTCTGTAGAATGACATTCAACTATTCTGTACTTGTCACAGTCTGTCCCCAAAGTCATTGTATAATGAACACACCCATGGATCTTTTTGTGTTGAGAGTCTTCTCAACTTAAAAACTGCTTGTGTGCCGGGCTGTGGTGGCTCACGCCTTTAATCCCAGCACTTGGGAGGCAGAGGCAGGCGGATCTCTGTGAATTTGAGGCCAGCCTGGTCTACAAAGTGAGTATAGGACAGCCAGGGATACACAGAGAAAAACCAAAAAAAAAAAAAAACTGATTTTGTTCTATAATTTAAAATAGAGGGCTACACAGAGAAACCCTGTCTCGAAAAACCAAAAAAATAAAAAATAAAAAAATAAAATAAAATAGGTCTGTATTGAATGGGCATGAAATTCAATGTAGAATCCTCCCTGTAGGAATTTTTTTGGCTTCATCTGCACTGGAGTCTGAGTCTGGCATGTCTGGTCTTAGCAGGTGAGGTGGGTGTTTGTCAGCACCAGAAACTGGTAAGGAGTAGAGGGTTGTGCCCACAATTCCAGCTCCCTGGCCAAGGCAGTGAGATGGTTAAAGTTGAGGCCAACTACACTGTAAATTCTAGGTTGGCCAGGGCTGTGGAGTGAGACACTGTCTGAAGAAAAACAAGGGAGAGAAGAAATAATGGAGGAATTTTGGATGGAGAGGACAAGACTAGCCATTCATGGGTGTAGCCACCTACACCCATACACATGCAAATAACCCTAACTAAGTTGTGGGCCCTAAGGAAAAAAAGACATGAAAGCAAGACTGACATGTTGGGAATAAGGACTCCCAGAGTGAGGGGAGGGAAGATAAGAATGGAGTGGGGATTAAAGATAATAAAAAAATTTTTATTTTATATAATTATATAAAGGATTGCACCACTACCACGCCTGGCCACATTATTTATTTTACATGTATGGAATTGTGAAAGAATAGATTTTAAGTTATTTTGTAAAAAATGGAGGACATGTCAAGCATGGTGCACACCTTAATCTCCAGCACTCAGGAGGCAGAGGCAGGTGGATCTCTGTACGTTCAAGGCCAGCCTGGTCTACAGAGTGACTCCTGAATAGCCAGGAGTACACAGAGAAACCCTGTCTCAAAAAAAAAAAAAAAAAGTGAAAGACACAGGACATGGTGGCACATGCCTTTAATCTCAGCAGCTAAGAGGCAGAGGCAGGATCTGAATTCTCTTAAATTCAGTTAGCCTGGTCTACATAGAGAGTTCCAGGTAAGACCCTGTCTCTAAAATAAACAAAGGGTTGAGAGATGGCTTAGCAGTTAGGAGCATTCACTACTCTTGCAGAAGACTGGAAATTCAGTTCCCAGCCCCCACATTAGGCAGCTCACAACTGCCTATATAGCTCCAGCTCCAGAGAATCCACCACCGTCTTCTGGCAGTGGGCACCTTCACACATGTACTCACACACATGCATAAGTAAAAATTTTTTAAATAAAGAACAAAGCAAATAGCCACTGATATGGCAAAGGTACCTGCTGCCAAGCCTGATTGACTTCAAGCCCCAGGCCCCACACGGTGGGACGAAAGAACTGGCCCACACGAGGTATTCTGACCGTGTGCATGCCGTGATGGGGGCACATCCTCATGCACTTCATACTTCGACATCCACATAATAAAAAACTTAAGTGTGCTTAGGCATGACTGCTAACACCTTTAGTTCAAGGCCAGCCAGGGCTACACAGACTCTTCCCCTGTCGCCTAATAAAAGTAATTAAAAGGATTGGAGAGATGGGCTAGTGGCTCAGATCACTTCCAGCCCCTCAGAGGTTCTGTAGATTACCTCATGGTTCCCAGCATTTAGGTCAGGCATCTCATAACTGCCTGTGGCTCACTCCACAGGGATCTTTCCTGCCCACAGAGGCCTCTGTTTTCTGTGGGTCCAGCACTCACATGCTCACATCCATACACATGCAGGTAATTTAAAATAAATTCTTTTTTTGTTTTGTTTTTGTTTTTTTTTTGTTTGTTTTGTTTTTTTGTTGTTTTTTTTTTTTTGATTTTTCAAGACAGGGTTTCTCTGTGTAGCCCTGGCTGTCCTGGACTCAATTTGTAGACCAGGCTGGCCTCGAACTCGCAAAGATCCGCCTGCCTCTGCCTCCCAAGTGCTGGGATTAAAGGCGTGCGCCACCACTGCCCGGCTTGTTTTTGTTTTTTGAGACAGGGTTTCTCTGTGTAGCCCTGGCTATCCTGGATCTCACCAGGCTGGCCTTGAACTCACAGAGATCCTCCTGCTTCTGCCTCCCAAGTGCTGGGAATAAAGGCATGCGCCACCAAGCTCACCCATTACAGATAGTATTTCTCCGAAGTAGCTCTGCCTCTAAGTACCAGACACTAATAGTCACCTCCCTCACTTTCCCAAGACTTACAATTTAATCAGTTAAGAAGCAAAGAACTACCATCCTATGTCTACTATGTGCTAAGTACTTGGGCTATCATGCCTCTAAAGCCCCAGGAATGTCAGGCCAGACAATCAGAGAGCTATGCACATAGCTCAAGGAAGCACAGGGTACCTAATGAACACAAAGAAGTCATAAGGGAAGAGTTCTCTGGGGAAGCTGAGGCCCTTGAAGAGCATACACCATGAGGGAAGAGTGTGATACCTTTTATGCCTGCAGGCCATTGCACCCGCGACTCGGTACATTGCTGGGAATTGTTACTAGACAGATCAGCATGGACTAGACAGTGATAGACCTGAAGACCACCAAGGAATTACCCAAAACATTTTTGAAGTAATGAAACAATTTCACTTCCAATCTACTATTTTGTCACCTGTTTAAGGCATATTGTGTGCTAGGACAGCTACCACACATATAAACCCTGACTGCTTGTTTCCAGGAGTTCATCAGGTACTCGGCTGTGCCCTTGAGATCTAGACTTTTGCCTCTGGGAACAGTATCAAAAGACGGGGCCCCATTTTTGTGCCACAGCCCCACAGCCCACTGAGCTGTCTCATTCTGCACTCCCAGCCTTTGGAGAGTCAAGAAGAGAAATGAGAAAGTACAGGAGGGAACATGGAGCTTTGGAGAGCAAAGATAATTGCTATAAAGGAGCGCTTCCCTCGCACTACCCTCCGTACCTTCCTATTCTTAGTTTGACACATCATCTCCTGCAAGAACAGTACCCACAGCTTCTTCCTCAACATAATTACCTGTTCAGCCTGACTCTGGGCTTAGAGAAAAATTGAGCAAAAGGAGTGTGTTTATTGATTTTGACTCAATGCCCAAAGACAGCCTCCATCACAGACCCTGTTCCCAGGGAGAGGATTTCTCCTAAATTAAGGTAATCACAGTGACTCTCAGTGCAAGCCACTTGAGCTGGAAGAATTGAATTTGTTCCTATGGTTCAATGCTCGGCATCCCCTACCCCTTTCTGGGAAGTTTGGGCTATAAGATCACAAATGGCCAGGAGGATTGTGCATGTCTTAACAGGGAACGCTTAAAGGAATACAATACTTGTCTGATGAGACATGTTTGGGGAAGAATAAGGATGGGAAGACCCTTCCTTTTTGTTCCTTCAGATCCCAGACCTAAGACCCAGACTACGAAAGGATTAAAAGACAGGACAGATGAATGGCCCAATGTGGAGCAGACTGCTCAGTGTATTCTCCACTTCTAAGCAAGTCTGCTCTGCACAGTCAGTGGGTTTCAAGGCATGATGCCCTACTGGCCCTCTCCAGTGGCACCACAGCCTTCCTCAGTTTGTGCCTATGCACTGCCTTGAAGGGAAGCCACCCTTGTGAAAGGAGTGCTCATGCTTCTGGGACAACCTCTGCCCTCTGATCCCTTATACCCAACTCTCATAAATGCTGGTCTCTTTGATCATCCCAGCACTAGGGAAGCAGAGGCAGGTGGATCTCTGTGAGTTCAAAGCCAGCCTGGTCTACAAAGTGAGTCCAGGACATCCAGGGATACACAGAGAAACTCTGTCTCGAAAAACCCAAAAAAACAAAACAAGAATGGCTTTCTTCCTACCTGTCGCTCTCTCACACCTATATAGAAACATGACCCTGGGCCTGCCCACTGCAGACACGGATTATAAAGAGTTTGTGGAGCAGCTCATCTCAGAAAGATCTACCATTCTAACATGAAACTTATGCTTAGAATAGGGGCCATGCTGATTTCCTAGGGACCTACTGCAGCTCTGCCTCCCCAGCCCCATACAAACTCTTCACCAGAAGCATCTGTGCTGCTGTGTGATCAGCTCTCAGGCTGTGCTGGGTGAGGACAGGCCAGCTAACAGAGATTACAAAGAAAGTGTATGTTTGTTTCTGAACATCAGAGCGTCTACTGGAAATGTGGACCTAGATCCAGGTTTGTAGGATATCCTCTTCAATGTATTTAGGAGTTTCTACAAAGCAGTGGCGCATGGAGAGATGTGAGATGTAGCATACTAGCTGTTCAGATGTCTTGTTCCCAGCATGCCTGGCTTGAGCCGCTCTGATTGTGTTCACTCAGTAATGGCACTGCGCCCTTTTCATCACGTCTCCGCCCGGAAAGCCCTGCTCTGCCTGACCAGCTCCTCACCCATTCATCCATCAAGACTCTATCCAAATGTCACTTCCCCTGTAACGCTTTCCTTGACAACTGCCACCTACCTTGCAATCATAGCCCTAAAGACTCATGGGGCAGCTTCACCACACTGGCTTGTGGTATAGTCTTGCCCCATGGACTGTACCAAAATGACTTTTGATTTTTTTTTTTAGTTTCAGTACCAGCAGGCACTCAGTAATAGGGA
This sequence comes from Lophiomys imhausi, assembly GCA_907164525.1. NCBI lineage: Eukaryota > Metazoa > Chordata > Mammalia > Rodentia > Muridae > Lophiomys > Lophiomys imhausi. The sequence goes on from CAJQZJ010000838.1 coordinate 2,940,393, forward strand.
TAGAGAGGCAAACTCAACTGAGCTTGTTCTGAGCTCCTGTAGCATATGGTTTTAGAAGGACTGTGTTAGGAAGCTGGAGTGAACAAGAACAGAAGGAAGAATAGACCTGCCTGGGCAATCAGAAGCCAGTAGCACCCAGATAACAGGCCCTTTAGGATGAAATCTTAAGATTTCATGTAGCCAAGGCTACATACACAGAACACTGTCTCTGGCGGGGGTGGGGGGAGGGGGAAAAATTTTAGCCGGGCGTGGTAGCACATGCCTTTAATCCCGGCACTCAGGAGCAGAGACAGGTGGATCTCTGAGTTACAGACCAGCCTGGCCTACACCGAGTACAGGACAGCCAGAGAAACCCTGTCTTAAAAAAAAAAAATTAGCCGGGCGGTGGTGGCGCACGCCTTTAATCCCAGCACTTGGGAGGCAGAGGCAGGCGGATCTTTGTGAGTTCGAGGCCAGCCTGGTCTACAAAGCGAGTCCAGGACAGCCAGAGATATTCAGAGAAACCCTGTCTCGAAAAAACAAAAAAAATTAGCCGGGCGGTGGTGGCGCACGCCCTTAATCCCAGCACTTGGGAAGCAGAGGCAGGTGGATCTTTGTGAGTTCGAGGCCAGCCTGGTCTACAAAGTGAGTCCAGGACAGCCAGGGCTACACAGAGAAACCCTGTCTCGAAAAAACCAAAAAAAAAAAAATTATCCTTCGTCTTTCTTGTTTTGTTTTTAACAGAACAGGGAAGGAGAATCCCACCAGGACTATCAGGATACACCAGCTTCTGATGCCACTGATGCCCAGGATCAGGGTAGGTTTGGGAGGTTCTTGTTTGTTTGGTGAGTTTGTTCTTTGAGCAGGTTCTTGTTATAGAGCCCAGGGTGGCCTCTAACTCCTGGGCCTCCTACCTTAGTCTCCTGCATCCTAAGATCACTACAGGCATGAGCCACCATGCCCAGCCTCCCTGTTTCCGACAGTGAACTCAGTAGCCCAGCAGTTCGAAAACATTTGCTAATAAAGTGGAAGGGTTCGAAGGAAAGTTGGAAGGCATGTGGTTCCCTTTTCTGTGGGGTTGAAGCACTCTTTCTGGGAAGCATTTTCTCCTCTTCACCAGAGGCATCAGCATTAAGGTGCTGGAGCTAGAGCAGTTGGTAAAGTACTCAGCTTACTTGCACAGAGCCCTGGGGACAATCCCCACCCAGCACCTTGCAAAACCAGGTAAGGTGCACACCTGCAATCCTAGAACTCCAGTGGTTCACTGAAAAGCAAGTGAGAAGCTGTCCTGGGCTCCATAAAACTTTATCTTAAAAAACAAATGAATAAATTGAAGGCATACACAAATGCTCTGGCAGGCCTGGAAATGCCCAGTGAAGAACACCCTTCCAGCTTTCTGGTCTTCACCCAGCATGAGGACTTGAATGAGATGCCATTCATTATCCAGATGCGGTATGTGAGTATGTGAATTACTAGACAAGTTGTGCTTCCTTGTGGAAACATGTCAGCTTTGTTGGACGGCTGAGACTTGAGCTGTATAAATATCTCAGGTGTGACTTTGAAAATATGCCAAGGTCAGAATAGAATCTTGCTGAGCTGAGATGAAATTGGAAAGATCAGAGCAAGCATTTCATCTGACTCTAAATAATTCTTGTGTGAGGCTGCCCTGTGATCTCCTCTCAGATCAAGGAGCCTGTGTGTCAGCCTCTTTTCCCTGCCTGAATGTTTTCTTTACAGACCCTAAGTTGGGGCACAGCCTGCCAGGGCTGGTTGTCCCTCCACTGCATCATGGCAACCCACCCCCACTGAAAGAGCCAGGGGCTGGTGGCTTCTTTGGGTTTCTAAGGTAAGACAGTTTTTTCAATCAAGCTGAAAAGCAGTCTGTAGGTCCAGGTGTTTCATTGAGTCCTGGAGGGAGAGACTAGAGAATTAGATCCTTTTTTTTTTTTTTTTTTTTTTTTTGGTTTTTCGAGACAGGGTTTCTCTGTATAACAGCCCTGGCTGTCCTGGACTCGCTTTGTAGACCAGGCTGGCCTTGAACTCACAGAGATCCACCTGCCTCTGCCTCCCAAGTGCTGGGATTAAAGGCGTGCGCCACCACCGCCCGGCCTGAGAATTAGATCCTTTACTGAGATTTCTCAACTGTGATTTGAGAGCAAGGCCCTAATTCAAAAGACTGCGTACTTTTTTTTTTTTGAGACAAGGTATCACTATGTAGCCCTGGCTAGCCTCCACCTCACTGTGTAAACCAAGCTGGCTTTGAACTCACAGAGATCCCCCTGCCTCTGCCTCCAGAGTGCTGGGATTAAAGGTGTGCACCACCACACCAGGTTCCTTTAAAATGGGTCTCACTTTGTAGCTGCGGCTGATTTTGAGCTCTGGCTGTCCTGCTCTCTACTCATTTGTATACAATTCTGTCCACCCTGAGCTGCCCACATGAGGCCTGTCTCACAAGTGCTGTTTGAACACAAGCATCCATCTTTCTTGGGTCATTTGGATGGTTTGGAGTGCAGAATGCTTGCTTTCCACTCTCTCCTCTTGAATCTTGATGTGCGCTCAGAATCCTTTCTGCAGAGAACACTGAACAAATCTTTGTCTGCCTAGAGCTCAGCCATCCTACTGCAATTCTTTTTCCTTTATTTCCCCCTTCCGGGTAAAATCTAATTTGGGTACCTTCTCAAATGCTGTTTTGGACTTGAATTTCCATTCAGTGGTTCCCCAGAGCAAAATGCCCTGGCTAATGAAGCACTAATGGAGCCAGGGAGAAGGGAGGCGACCTTCTCAGTCTCAGGCTCCTCTGCTCTCCTCCCTGCAGCACTGTCTTCCCTTTTCGGTATTTCTTCAGGAAGAGCAGTCAGTGAGCCTTCCAGGTACCACAGCATGGTTCGTGGGTCAGTGTTGGAAAGAGGATTTTCTCTTCAAGTGACTCCTCCTGAGCTATATCATACCTCCTTTGCTTTTATTTTCTTTTTTTCTCCTATTTATTTTGAGACAAGCATTATTTGATATAGCCCAGCCTGGCTCATGGGGATGAGGGCCCCAGACTGAATCCTCATGTGAGTTTATCCTGTTGTTTGCCTTTGGGGTTTTTTGTTTGTTTGTTTGTTTTCTTTTAAAAACACTGAGAATGGAGCTGGAGAGATGGTAGTGAGGAGTGCATACTGCTGCCGGGCGTGGTGGCGCACGCCTTTAATCCCAGCACTCGGGAGGCAGAGGCAGGCGGATCTCTGTGAGTTCGAGGCCAGCCTGCTCTACAAAGCAAGTCCAGGACAGCCAAAGGATGCACAGAGAAACCCTGTCTCCAAAAAAAAAAAAAAAAAAAAGTGCATACTGCTATTGCAGAGGACCTGAGTTTGGTTCTCAGTACCCATATCAAGCAATCCATAATGACCTGTAACTCCAGCTCCATCAGGACCTGACATCATCTTCTAGCCTCTGCAGAAACTTGCAAACACTACCCCCTCCCCATAATTAGAAAAACAAAACAAAATGGACCAGCAAGGTGGCTTTGTGGGTAGAAAAGAAAAAATACCTGCAGCCAAACCTAATAACCTGAGTTCAACCCCCATGTATGCTTGCACAGTCACACAAAACAAAATGTAATTTTATTAAAAAATAAAAAAACTAAAGAATTCTATTGCCTGGAACTCTTAAGTCTTTTCTCTCTAGTACCTACGATTCTAATGCCAATAATTGCTCATGATGGATCATTGACTGAACTTGGTGAAGTAGAGCAGAACAGAGAAGCATTCATAGACCCTCCTCCCAGTCATGTGTTGTTGCTTAGTGAGCCACATGAGATATGCACCTGCCCTAAACCCTTTCAGCTCTTTACCAGGGGTCAGGGAATAGGGTCACACAAGGTTCACTGGCCTGAGTCTCGCTGCCCCAAAGAAACTATCTCTTCCTCATCCCCCAAAGGATAGTGTCTCGAAAGTAAAATGCTCTCCACCTGTTTATCCTTCTGGTTCTTTGACAAGAGCACAGACTAGTTCATCAGTGTAACTGGAAGCCAGTGCAGGTAGGGCCCTTGGAAAAAGCCAAGGTACCAAGCCCTTTCATCACCTAAAGGGCCATCTAGAGATGAATCCTGGACGTATGTGGCTTCAGAGATCAAAAAGAATAATGGATGAAAATTCAGAAACTCATTTTAGCTTTTTAACTTTTAGTGATGTCCAATATTAGAATGGACCACCTTAGGTCTTTAACAGCCATTTGTTATATGCCAGAGGGTTCCTAATGGAAAGCCTGGGTCTGGAGTGTTGTGGTCCCTCTGAGTCCCTTTGCTTGGCTGCCTCTACCTTTGACAGGGAAAAAAAAGAAGTATGGTGCTCAGGGAGGGCCAAGCAACCAAGGACCTGGGGCCTGAGTAGGGAGACACCAAAAGGCAAGCAAGGCTGTGGGGTGGAGGATTACCAGCTTCGGCACTACTGGTTTCTCTCCAAATCGTGTTTACTACTTTTGTCCTACAATCCCAAGCATAATTTGACTGACAGCTGCTGCTGAAGGGCACAGCTCCAAAGCCTGGAGATCTGAGTGCCCAAACTGGTCCCACTGACTGGAACCAGCTAACCAAAGGACCTCTGTGGCCTTTTTTTCTCATCTGGAAAGCAAGAGGTAGGATTTGAAGAGCTCTGGCCCCTGTGGACTGCCCTACTCTTCTTTCTCAATGTGGTAGTGGTCTGAGGGGAACTGCCTACTGTCACCATAGACCTTCTGGTCTGGGCCCTCTCCAGCTTCCAGTTAGTGTTTTGTGCTAAAATAGATGAACCCAAAACCTCTAGCTGCTCACAAGCGTCTGCCATTGAGCCACATCCACAGACTTCAACATGTCACTTTTTTTTTTTTTTTTTCTGGTTTTTCTAGACAGAGTTTCTGTAGACCAAACTGGCCTCGAACTCACAGAGATCCACCTGCCTCTGGGATTAAAGGCGTGCAAACATGTCACACTCTTGTCCCAGATGTCATTTAGCACCATGGATTAGCAGAGGTATATTTGAATGTGACTTTTGAACTCAACAGACTCACTGAGGTTAGAGTCCAGCTATGGTTGTATGGAGTTTGGGCCCTGTTATTTCAGGGATCAGGGAGACTCTCAGAATTCCACTCTGCAGCTGACCACGATGAGAAAGCATCCACAGGACACTGGGAGACTGAGATAGACCTACCCCTGGTCTGCCACCAAGCACAGCTTAGGTGCCCTCACTGGTGGGGTGCCCCTTAAACAAAAGAATCTTTTGTTCATGGGCTAGGATGTGATTCCATTGGTGGAGAGGCTCCCTCGCATGCACGAGGCCCTGGGTTCAACCCCAGAACAACATAAACTAGATATTGCAGCTGGTACCTGTGATTCCAGGACTTGGGAGGTGGAGGCAGGAGGATCAGAAGTTCAAGGTTGCCTCTGGATGTATGAGAAAATACATCTGTCTTTTAAGAAAATAGTTTTTCAATCCCATTCCTTTGCAATCACTAAAAGGCAGATAGGCAACAGGGCTGAGGGAGAGGCTGATCAGGGAAGACCTGCCTAAACTCTCAGTGTAGAGAACCCAGCTGCACACATGTCACACTGGGCCACTCCTGGGCTGCCTCACTCCCTCTAGAACTCTACATTATACAGCCTTCTGGGAAAGGATCAGCCTGATCTCCAGGTGGAACTGTGCCATGGCTTCAGGCTAGGAGGGGCCTGAAAGCTGATACCTACGAAGGCGTGGTGGCTCTAAATCACCCTCAAATAAAAGCCTGGAGAGCCAGCACCAGTTTGGAGACCAGCAGGAGGCACTAGGAGTCTACAGTCTGTTCCTGCTGGACTGGAAAGCTGCTGAAGCAGAACAGGTGGGGCAGGGGAGCACAGGAGAGTGGTGGGCCAGGGACTTGCAGGCCAAAGTGCCACATGGATGGGGACATTTCAGGGGAAAGTCTGCTCAGAAGGATGACACACAAGTCCCATCAAGAAGTGGCTACTCATATCCATCCAGAGTAGCCCAGGGAGAGAGGCAAACACTCCACACGCTCCGCCCAAGACAGAGGATCCACAGCACCACCCTGGCACACCTCACCAGCCAGAAGACCCGGCAGCCTGGCTTGCTGGTAAAGAGGCATGATTTCAAAGACCTTGCCCTCCCACCCACTCCTTTTCAGATGCCCATGGCACCACGAATCCTGCTCCTCTGCCTGCTGGGCCTGGCAGTCACTGAAGGCCATGGTCGGGAGGCAGCCACCCCAGGCTGCCACCTGCACCGTGAGTAACTCTGCTAGGAAAGTGGATTGGGAGGAAGAGCAGAGGTACTCTGCTGAGTTGCAGGCTGGAAGCACAGGTAACCCCAGCCAGCACACCCTTCACAGGTTGCTTTCTTGACCTTTCCAGCCTTCAATGTAACAGTGCGAAGTGACCGACATGGCACCTGCCAAGGCTCCCATGTGGCACAGGCGTGTGTAGGACACTGTGAGTCTAGTGCCTTCCCTTCTCGGTACTCTGTGCTGGTGGCTAGTGACTATCGACACAACATCACCTCTGTCTCTCAGTGCTGCACCATCAGAAGTCTTAAAAAGGTAAGGGGCCTAAGATTGATGGGGCATGAGGGTGGAGACCCAGGAAAGGAATGGGAACAAACTTGGGTCCCTCCTCCAACAGGTGAGGGTGTGGCTGCACTGCATGGGGAACCAGCGAGCAGAGCTTGAGATCTTCACTGCCAGAGCCTGCCAGTGTGATATGTGCCGTCTCTCCCGTTACTAGTTCCTGAAGGGCTCAGGCTCCAGCCCTGCAGCTGATAATGCTATGGGATCTCTCAAATGAGGGAGCTACTTCAGCTCTGACCCTCTTTAGAGTCTGAAAAGGGGGTTTGCCTCCTTTTACCGGGCCGTCCAAGCAGTCTCAGTGCTATGCTTTCCTTTGCTCCTGTCCTCAATAAAGCAAGCAATGCTTGAGTTTCGCTCTTTATTAAGTCTGCCCCCTAGCCAGATCAAGGGGGCAGACCATGATCACTGTGACCCCCTCACCCCAGGACAATGTGAATCTCTTCTTGCCTGTGTCCTCACCCCTCCCCCTACCCAATAAATTAAAACGGGACTAGGAAGTACAGGGCAAGGGAGAGGAGAATGTCCCTAGTCAGTGTCATGTTGAGGGTGAGCTGGGCAGAATAAATAGACTTGTGCCCCCATGGTGGGGATGAGGAAGGCCCTGCCAGGCCGAGGCAGGCCAAGCTGGTGCTGCTTGTCCATGCCCCAGGCCAGGAGCAGGGATAGGAGCCCAGCTATGGAGGGCAGGGGAGGATCCCTGGTGGTAGCTTCCCAGTCACATACTTGCCCTAGTCTAGCCTTCCCAGAATCTTGCCCGAAAGGTCTGAGAGTTCTGATGCCAAGACCACCATCTTGCCTTCTTGTCACCTCCCCACCCCATGAAATCTGTTCCCATGGGGCTGGCAGGAAGTCCTAGAGCCACTCTGGCAAGGCCACAGGGAGGTGTGGGCCTCACTGGGCCCCTGGGCAGAAGGGATGGAGGGGCTGATAGCTCTGGGTTTAGCTTCTCCCTTTCTAGATTTGTCTAACTCTGATCCCCACTGGCAGCCACCTGGGGCGTAGGCCGTGGAACAGGGGCTTCCTTGGCCCCTTGAGTCCCCTGTAGCCGGCGTAGCCGTAGCTCCTCCAAGCCTCGCCATAGCTCCTGGCGCTCCTGGGCCTTCTGCTGCTCCCTGGGGAGAGAGGGTGAGGCAGCTCTTCCTCTGGCTGCCAGCAATCTAACCTCCCTCACTGCCACCCCAAGTCAAATGACTACGACTCCATGGGAACCCTCAGCTTAGAGGAGAGGTAAGGAGAAAAGGAGAGGAAGAACTGGGCTGTGAGCCGCCTGACTGAAGCGTTGGTACAGGGGTGGGTACTGAAAAGAATGCCTGGGGATGCAGGGCAACTCCAGCCTCCTGCTGGAAACAGAGGGCGAGGCCTACCACCCAGGATGGGTTCTCTTCATACTCCCTGCAGCCTGTCGGTCTGATTCCTTCTTACTTTCCTGTCCCTCCCCAGTGGCTAGCCTCCTACCCCAGTACTCACTGCTGTTTCTCCAACTTGTAGGAGGCTGTAAGCTCATCAAACAGCTTTCCATTCATCTCCATGAATGTCTTCAGCACATTGTAGATCAGGGATACAATGGTTCTGGCAGAGTTGAGGTTAGTAAGACACCATTCTGCTTGTCCCTGAGCACTGCCCACTTCCCTGCTCTTTACCTCCCTTTGACATGCAGACATTTGCTCTCTGTCCAACTAGGAGTGGCCTCAGGGGCTGGACTAGCTGTGGTGTCTGTCTCTAAGGGTTGGGCAAAGCTTGGGCACTCACTGATTCCAGTGCTCCTTGGACACTTGGTAGAGGGTCCCAAATACCGCAGGCAGCACAGTGTGGCAGTTGTCCTCAATGAGGCTCAGGATGTACTCATTGTTCCAGAAATACAGAGCCCGCTCTGCAACCTAGGCAGGTGAAGGAGTAGAGAGGGCCTGGTAGTGGCTTTTGGGTGTGCAATGTCTGGTTTTCATCCTTTCCCCAAACCCAGATCCCCTGATCTCACCGCATCTTGAGGGCTTATCTGACCCACTGGAGAAAACAAATGGATGGGAGAAAAAGACACTGGCTTTACAGTCAACACGGCTGGCCTCACTCCTGCAGCGCCCACTGCACGTGTGCAGCCTTGGTGAGGCAGACATTCAGCTTCTCACCCTCAGCTGTCTGCGTGTGAATGGGGCTAAGAATACCCATCTGTACCAGCTGCTGTCAGAATGAAATAAGTTCCTGTACTTCAAGGTGTTTTAAAAGTGGAATACTCCACCAGGATGTGGCCCCTGAGAATGGGAATATATGGCCCTGTAGACTCGCATGGGGAACTGAGCCTTCTGGCCGGAAAGTGGGACCAATGACATCTAATGTCACCAGGAAAAGAAGAAAGGGACTAACAATTCTACAGCCCACTTTTGGTCAGTTTCCCTGATGTGTTTACAATGATGAGCTCTTGCTCCTGTCACTAATCTATGAAGAGACAATTGTTGGCCCATTTTGTAACCAGGGAAACCCACTTAGACTCACGTGATTTCCCCAAGGCCTCCCAGCCAGTGGAATATAGATCTGAGGTCTGACCCTAGGCCTCATGACCCTGAGCCAGCATCTCCCTATTAATCAGGCCTAGGACTGGAAGAGAATCTGAGGGGAGAGGGGGCTATGTTAAGCCAACTGAGAAACCTTGCCAGGCTGTGCCCCTGCCCTGACCCCAGCTGCCTGTGTCACATACCTGGAAATGGGGACTGGAGACACAGCGAGCCACCTGCTTGAAGAGGGGCTCCTGGATCTTCACAAACTGGGAGGGCTCGATGACATCAAGAATCTCTTCCATCTCCCCAAGGAACATCACCTGGGGAGGGGGCAGGGCAGCAGCTCACATTCCCTTAAAGCATGCACCTGCTTGCCTTCTGGAAACTGAGCCCTCCCACCCACTGTCAGGGTTGTAAGAGCCCTTCATACCTCCTTCTGGGTGCAGGTTTTAGGCCAGTATTTGAGGAGTCCCCGGATAACCTGTAGGGTGAAAGGGAATCAGACCCGCAGAGCGAGAGGCCCACCTTCCCTCCAGGGTACTCACATGCTCTGTCAAGGTGGCATCCTTCTCAAGGAACTGTACCACACAGTATGCCAGCTGCAGGGCCAGGGTGGAAAGAAGGAGCCAAGGTCAGGAAGGGCCAGGAGCCAAGAACTAGCTGCCCAGGACAGCATGCCAGGTATCTGCTCATTACTGCCTTCACACTCTTGTTCACTGAGCACTGCTGCCACTTTAGACTTAAAAGGCACCATGGTCTGAGTGCTGGACAGCACAGAGCTGGTGTCTGAGGTCAGATCTCAGGTAGAGGAGACTGAATTAGTAGAGACTCAGGGGTAAGATAGGATCCAGTGAGCAGCATCAGTCTGACTTCCTGGACCCACAGGCAGCCCTGAGTGTAAGCAGCTGCTGCTGCAGGGCCAGACCTTGGGCTCACCTGGGCATGAAAAACAGACAGTGACTTGACAGAGTGCAAGGGGATCAGGACTCGAACCAGGAACTGCTTGTGCTCAGTCTTCAGGGGCAGCGCAAAGCCATTGATGATGCTTTGGAATGGACAGAAAAGAGGAGCAAAGCCAATCAGGCCACCATACCACCTACCAGAACCCCAGCTCCACCAAAGCCCAAGGACAATTACCTTCCTAGGATCTCCAGCAACTCAGCCACACCATTGAAGTGCTCCAGCTCGTAGATGAACCTGCAGGAGGAGAAGAATCTGTAGGGTGGAGCACTGGCTCTCCATTGGCCTTCCTGCCAGCCACCCTGACTCCTGAACCCACAGGAGTGCTCCCTTCCTGGTGCCCCAAACCAGGACCCATTGAGTCCACACCCACCTGCAAAATATCTTTCCCAGCCCAGCCATCTCTGCCACTGTCAGTCCCAGCCCAGCCCTAGCTCATTTCTTTGGTCCCTAGCACTCCTTACTTGATGCCCAGCCAGCTAGCAGGCACCAAGACTAGGACCTTTGACCTTCACGCAGTCAACCAAAGCAATGACAAACACCTCTACCCTGCACTAATTCTCAAAATCCCCCTGGGACACAGGGTCTATGAAAACTATCATAGAGATAAAGTTGAGGCTCTGTAGCTAAGGCTACTCCCCTCAAAGTTAATAAGTGTAGAAGCTAGTGGACTCTGAGCTCCTGGAAACATGGGTCACACTTCTCCATTTTATCACTAGAAACAACAGCCAATGTTTCAGAGGGCCCACCTCAGGCCAGGAGCTATGCCAGGTGCTTTGGAGGCCCATCTGGCTTCATCTGGAAAATGGCCCCACATCAGCACAGGCAGCGTGCCCACTTCAAGGGATGAAGCAACCGGACATTTCAAGGACTTCCCCAAGTTCACCCAAATACTGGAACCAAACTCAAACACACAACCATGGACTCAACAACAAGGTCATAGGGGCTCCCAATGTCCAGTGGGTATGGTGCTCAGTACATGTTTGTAGAACGAATCTCTGTGGGTCATTACAGGCCAGGCTGATAAGGATCAGACACTGTAGGTCCTACATTCCACTGGGCTGCCCTCATCCCTCTAAATTACTTAATTGGCTTCTATTTTCTCATCTGTAAAATGGAAATGAATACACATTCTCTGCTGATTCACAGGCTTTGTATAATCAATACTATATCGAAGAGACAGAATTTGATAAACATACAGCTCTAGAGTCACAGCAGGTCCCTCCTTCCCTGCCTCCCTCCCAGGTCTCTGCTGGGCAGGCAACAGCCACGCACCGGAGAAAGATGTGGTTGCACTGTTTGCGGATGTAGGCCCGGAGACCCAGGAACTTGCCGTACACCCGATGCAAGATGGTCTTGAGGTACTCACGTTCCCGGGGGTCCTCGCTGTCAAACAGCTCCAGGAGCTGCAGGACCCAGGGTCAGGGTAAGATAAGGCCAGATGTCAACCCCTGTTTTTTCCTATCCTGTCCCCATGTCCCTCAGATGGCTTGCGCCCCGCTGTACGATACCACCCAGTCTGGGCTCCCCAAGTCACCATCAGGACAAACTTTTGATCCACATATCTCTTGGCCACAGAGGGCTGGAAATCTGGACTCTCCAAGAAACGCAGGAAAAACTCATATACCAGCTGGGGGTGGGAGACAGACCAAAAGGTGAGTTTAGTTACAGCCTTGCCCACTCCCTTACCAAGCAGCTGTACGCCAGCACTCAGCATGTATACACACTCTCCCCAGCCCTCCAATCTACTCTGAAATCCAGACCCTGCTCCCCAGCCCTTCACACCTGTAGATGTGGCCACGAAGGCTCAAGGTTGGGCTCATCCTCTTCAGGGTCAAATTCAGGGTTCTCACTGGGTGGCAGGGTCCGGAAGATATTTACTGATATCTGGCGGGGGGGGGGGGATTCTTTAAGGATGAGACCATGGAGGCAGAATTCTGGAAACAAACTCTTAATGTTCTCTCTACCCTAGGTAGGCGGTGACCTTGTGACCCTCCTGCCTCAGCCTCCAAAGTGGCTAGGATTATAGGCATGCACCACCAGGCCATGCATTTTCTTTTTTTATATTTTTTTTTTGTTTTGTTTTGGTTTTTTGAGACAAGGTTTCTATGTGTAGCCCTGGCTGTCCTGGACTCACTTTATAGACCAGGCTGGCCTCGAACTCACAAAGATCCACCTGCCTCTGCCTCCCAAGTGCTGGGATTAAAGGCGTGCGCCACCACCGCCCGGCTCAAATTTTCTAAGTACATTGAGTATATGGGGCTTAAACCTGAGGCCTTGCACTGAGTTTTACCACCAGGCCTTAACTCATCCACTTCTCCTGGACTGAACTACTCCCCAGCAAATAACTCACACCTCTGGACAATCTTCACCTAAACCAAGTTCAGGCAAGCCCTAAGCCACCGAAGGGTGGCTTGACACATCCCTAGGTGGATACAGTGACTCAGTGGTGACGGTAATGTTGAAAACAGTGAAGTCAGCCGGGCAGTGGTGGCGCACGCCTTTAATCCCAGCACTTGGGAGGCAGAGGCAGGCGGATCTTTGCGAGTTCGAGGCCAGCCTGGTCTACAAAGTGAGTCCAGGACAGCCAGGGCTACACAGAGAAACCCTGTCTCGAAAAACCAAAAAAAAAAAGAAAACAGTGAAGTCCACAGGCATTCAGGGCCAAAGAGTTTCTGGCCGGACTTCGAGGGAGGGTTTCATAGAATACCCCATGTAGCTGGGCGTGGTGGCGTTCGCCTTTAATCCCAGCACTTGGGAGGCAGAGGCAGGCGGATCACTGTGAGTTCAAGGCCAGCCTGGTCTACAAAGTGAGTCCAGGACACCCAGAGCTGTTACACAGAGAAACCTTGTCTCGAAAAACCAAAAGAAAAAAAAAAAAAAAAAAGAATACCCCATGCCTGAGTCAGGCCATGGAAGACAAGTGGCTCGGATGACAGGCACCCTAGGCCCAGTTCACACAGGGGCAGGGACAACAGGGAGAGGAAGTCCTCAGTAGGTGTTGGGCAGCAGTGGGGCTCAGAGAAGAAAGCATAGTCCTGAGGCCAAGCTGAAGAGTGTACATTAATTCTTCCTACAGGGGTCACAGAGGTAGACTGATAGGATTCTCGTTCCTAGGCTGGGCACAGTGCTCACCATGCGGATGATGTCTGGGTAGACAGGCTCAATGAGGACACCCCGGGTGCTCCCCACACACTCCACCAATTCATTGAGGGCCGCACGCTTCACTTCCTTCCCCTTGAGGTCGGCCACACAGTCCAAGAAGTCAAACATCACCCCACATTGGGCCAGTTTCCGGCTCAGCAACTCATGTAACTCAGAGGCTGGCACATCTGGGGGAGGGACAAGGAGACAGCTTGGACCACAGCTGCCAGGGCTCTGGGCAGGGGTAGCTCTCCTCCCCCCTCAGGCTGACTTTCCAGGAAGCTTCATCTGCCCCATACAGGGTACTCTGGTACAGCCAGCAAATAATTCTAGTCCCATCCTTCACTCCTGAGAGGCTGAGGGTAGGAAGGTGGTCCTGTCTTCTAATCCAGGAACAGAGACCTCATGGTTTTAAAGCAAGATCACAAACCCTGGATATGCAGGCATTCACCCCACCCCGCAAACAGCCACTACCTTCCTCCACACATGGATCTGTGAGCCAGAAGTAGAAAGCAGGGCAGGAATGAGGCTGGGGGTATGTGGTGATCACAGGGAATCATGCCAGGCACCTGCCCAAGGAACTAGGCAACTGGTTGGGCTGATAGTAGCCTAGGCTGTGTGCCCCACCCTTGGCCCTTGCCTGGCCCTGGCACCACTTCCAGATGCCCCACCTCCAGAGATGACAGGCCAGTCAGGCCATGCGTCAGCAGAGGACTGGAGACTGGGGGTCAGTTCCAGTGGAGTTCCTAGCCTAAAAGGATATCCAAACTACTTGGCAGCTGCTTGGTCCTCCCTTGGTCCTCCCCACCTTGCTTCCTTCTGGCCTCAGGTAGCCTGGCAGCCATCAACAGCTCACCTTTGAGCAGGGGCAGTGGAGTAAGCTCTTGCTGGTTGCTCTGATAGCGGAACTGAGAAGAGCTGTGTGAGCGCCGGGGCCGAGCCCTTCGGAGGGATCGGCGGGAGAAGCCATCCACCTTGTCTGGTGGTGGCACTGGAGACAGCCCTGGGGAGGAGGGGCTTGTAGGGGTGCTCGCAGAGGGTAGCTTCGTATCCATGGCCAGTGGGCAGCACGTCAACCTTTCAGAGCCCGGGGGACTCCTTGTAGGTCTAGAGTAAGCTGAGTGAGCCCACACACATTAACTGGGACCCATCCTGACCGGCATGTTGGGGGGGGCAAAACCACAGTCCTGACCCCCCCAGGGCCTCTGGCAACTGCCCAGTCCTGGGGGGGGGCAGGCAAGGTAGAAAGCCAATGGCGCAGGTCTTTCCTGGGGGTCCAGAAGAGTCCAGTCAAGGTTCCCACGCTGGCTCTTCTGAGAAGTCAGGTTAGAAAGGTCAGCTGGAGAGACACAAGAGAGCGGGTCAGTTCTTTCCAGAGACAGCCTGTGTGCTGCAGCTACTCTCTCACTTCTTTTCCCTCATCCCCTGGCTAGACCCCAAACCAAGGATGCAATCATGTCCCTCCTTTCTTCCAGACCCAAGCTCTAAAGTAGCCCCTCCCCAAATACGGCCTACGGCTTCTACTCAGGATGGGGACTCTGTTTAGCATCCCCAGCCCCTTACAGCATTGAGACTCTCCTGCTCCACTAATGCCTTCTGTCCCGGTGCACTCACACAAAAATGAAGGTCCTGTTCTCGTGCACCCTCTTTCAGACCCTAGCATCCCTCCCCGCATCCCGTTCCTTCCTGGTCTCCAAACCTTATGGTGGTGTTGGGGTACACACTCACTTCTCAGAAACCCAGACTTTGGTCGCCGACCCCTTGAGGTTGCTTCGGAGGAGGGGGCGGCGGTTCAAGGGTCCTTAGCGGCGATTCCGCCGCTCGGGGCGCTGGGGCTGGGCGGAGGCACTCCTGGGTTCGCTCCCGGGCTCTGGGGGTACTGGAGCATGCCCCCTGCTCAGCCCCAGAAGGGGCCGGGCGCTGGGCGGGCTCCGGGGTGGGCCCCGGCAGCACGCGACCCGCGCGGCAGCTACCTCGGGACTCAGACCCGCGCGGTGCAGCGCAGCGGGAGCCCCGGCTGGCTGCGCACCGGCACCCGCCGCCCAGCTGCTCAGGATGACATCAAGTCACCTCCCCCCTCCTGGCCCGTACCTCCCCTCCGGTAGGAGGGCTGCGTCAGGGAGGCCTTCGGGCCGCTGGGAAATGTAGTCCCCACCCTGCTTAAAGGGACCGAGAAGACCTTACGGGTAACCCCGGAGGGAAGAGATTCCGCACTCCTAAGACAAAGTTGAGGCTTTTAAAGCCTGTAAGCAGACTGGGACGGACCCCAGATCAGAGCTGTACTTCCGGATTCTGGAAGCACACTGTGTAGGGAAAGAAGAGGATGCAGAAGTCGAAACCTGATAATGACAGGACTGGCAGGACAGAGACCTAGCATGATGAGCCAGGCCAACAATTTGGTCTGGGCAATTTGTGACTCAGTCCATCTCCATAGGGGACTCATACTCGGCCCAGAATGAGGCAGGACACTGCCAAAAATCCTTTGAATCCGGCGTTGGAGTGGTTAATAGCTTTGCGTTAGTGCTTGCTGGGAGGGGTGTGGTCCACTAGAGGCTCCAGGGAAGTGTAGTCCATCCTCCGGGCCTGCAGTGCCCCTCCCATCACTTACTGTCTATGGTGACATCATGGTCTGTAGTTTAAAGAGCCAGCCCTGGGATGGCAAAGCAAGGGGTGCAGAAGATGCTACCCTGGAGCTGCTCCCACCCTGAGGCAACTGGACCTTCCACCTCCCCTGGCCCCATGAAGTGCCCTGGAAAGTGGAGAGTTCTTTATCAAAAAGCTGTTGCTGGGTATCCAAGGCTCAGCTGTATTCCAGGAGTTTGACGTTCTAGCCAAAAGTTCCCTGCAGTGCTGGACTCCCTTCTGAGTACCTGGACTCCAACACTCTATTCTCTACAATAACTGTGAGATCTTAATTCTGAAGTTTTGCCTGGGTGACTAACTGATCCATGCTTCGCAGCAGGAGAGAGCAATGAGCCTAAACAATGAGGTGGGAGGAACTGGGGTGTTTTTGGCCCCACCTAGCTTTGGGCCCTGTTCATCACTTAGTGCTCCAGAAGAGACCTGTATACCCAAGAAGTACCCACTTGTAGAGCAACAAACAGCAGAGGCTTGTGTTTAGGACCACTGTTCAGCTAACCTAGAAGCTGGTTCCGTGTCAGTAGATACCCAGAGACAGTACCCTTTCCTTAGAAACAGCAGGTCCTGACCTCCTGTTCTGCTCTTGCTTTTCATCTGCCAGACAGAACAGGAACCTCTAAACTACTACTTGGCCCACCTCCAAGGCTCAACAAGACTTTCCTCCCCTTGCTCCCTAGCAATAAGCTGGGGAAGCCAGACCCACAGAGCCTCTTACTACCAGACCAGTAAGTACCAAGAGGCCAAGACAGGAGGAATGCCTTGCCCATGACAGCCTGACACCCAAAGCAGGACCAGGCACCAGCTGAGTATGCCACCCTGCATGACCCTCTGTGCTGTGGTTTTCAGCTAGGCTGACCAAGGCCAACTAACCATGCAAGGCAGGGGCCTAGACACAGCAGGAGTAAAACTAATAGAAGAAGTGGATTTTGGGATTCTTTGTTTTTGATACTGGTAGGGCATGGAACCTTACACATGGAAGGCAAGAGCTCTACTACTGAGCTATATCCCTTGACTCAGAAGTAGAATTTAAATTGAGTTTCCAACAGCCATTGAGAGATAAAGGGTTGAAAAGTCTTTTCTTCTTTGTTTTTTCGAGACAGGGTTTCTCTGTATCCCTAGCTGTCCTGGACTCCAATCACTTTGTACACTAGGCTGGCCTCGAACTCACAGAGATCCGAATGCCTCTGCCTCCCAAGTGCTGGGATTAAAGGCATGCATTACCATGCCTCCTGGCTTTTCTTATTCTTTTTAAACTTTGGTTTTTGAGACAGGGTTTCCCTATGTAGCCCTGGCTTTCTTGGAATTCATTGTGTAGGCCAGGCCAGGCTGGAATCCACAGAACCTGCCTCTGCCTCTCAAGGGCTGGGATTAAAGGTGCAGGACAGGGCTGGAGATATGGCTCAGTGGTTAAGAGCAGTGGCTGTTCTTCCAAAGGATCCAGGTTCATAAGCATCATATGGCAGTTCACAACTGTCCGTAATGGCCGGGCGTGGTGGCACACTCTTTCATCCCAGCACTTGGGAGTGACAGGTGGATCTCTGTGAGTTCAAGGCCAGCCTGGTCTACAAAGTGAGTCCAGGACAGCCAGAGTTACACAGAGAAACCCTCCCTTTAAAAAAAAAAAAAAAGGTGCAGGACAACCAATTTGGGTTTTTCATTCTGAAGACCAGGTTTACCTATAGCTCACAATATAGCCCAGGCTGGTTGACCTGTAGCTATCCTCCTGCTTCCCTTTGTCTGTTGCTGGGATCTCAGGTGTGAGTCACCTTCTGGGTTATTAGTAGTTGTTTTGTTTTGTTTTTTGAGAAATGGTCTCAGGTAACCCAGACTGGCATTAGTCTTTTAAAATGTTGCAGAGGCATTCTTCTGCCTCTGCCTCCCAGTGCTGGGTTTACAAACCTGGTACCACCAAGGTCACATTATGTAATGCTGGGGATTAAACCCAGGACTTCATGCATGCTAAGTGCTCTACCAACTGAGCTATTGTTTATTGAAAACATTTTTACTAAATTTTACTAATTTTGTCCAGCTGTTACAATTATTAATTAAATACACAGTTGATGAATATGGGACTGCCCAGGCCTGTCAAGAATAGATAGATCTCTTGATTCACTCCACAAACACTTTCCAAATGACTACCCCTATCAATCTGTCTCTTTGAATGGGGCCTCACAAAGTTTCCCGGTTCTCTAGGAGGCTGTCTGAAGACCCTACTATGTACTGTGCTGCCATGATACATTCTAACATAGGTGGAAGAAATGAACAGAAAAAAGCCAAATCAGGGGATATAACTCTGTGGGAGTGTTTGTTTAATATATACAAGGACCTGTGTTCAAATCCAATACTGCTAAGAACCAAACCAAAAAAACCAAACTGCAACAAATAAAAAAAAATAAGTAAAATAAGGCAGAATGTCATGCTGGGCCTGGTGGAGCATGCCTGAAACTCCAGCACCTGTGATAAATGACAGCAGAGGGTTAAGAGTTCAAGGCCAGCCTTAATCACAGTTTGTGACCTGTCCAAACTGTGAGACCTGCTCCTGGAGCTCAGAGATTAATGATTTGCCAAGGTTACCAAGAGCTGAGATGAAGCCACTTCTTTGCCCCAGGCCAGGATTTTGCTTATGCTGCCTTCTAGGAAGTTTGTTTGTTTGTTTGTTTGTTTGTTTGTTTGTTTGTTTTTGGTTTTTCGAGACAGGGTTTCTCTGTGTATCCTTGGCTGTCCTGGACTCGCTTTGTAGACCAGGCTGGCCTCGAACTCACAGAGATCCGCCTGCCTCTGCCTCCCGAGTGCTGGGATTAAAGGCGTGCGCCACCACCGCCCGGCTTGTTTGTTTGTTTTTAAGAAAAGGTGTCCCTGAGATAACTGTGGAGGGTGTGAGACAGAGGCAGGTGGATCTCTGTGAGTTCAAGGCCAGACTGGTCTACAGAGTGAGTTCCAGGACAGCCAGCACTGTTACACAAAGAAAACCTGTCTTGAAAAAAACCAAAAAGGAAGGAGGAGGAGGAAGATCTTCCATAGCCTAGAACAATTTGGGGGTGACTGTATAGAGGAGGGTGACCTTGACTTTCTGATGCTTTTGCTCCCATCTCCCAAACTCTGGGGTTGTAAGGGTGCACCACCACACTTAGCTTACGGAGTGGTGAGGACTGGACCAGGGCGGGCTTCATGCCTGCTTGGCAAGCACTGTACCAACTGAGCTAAATCTGCAGCCCTCCCTCATCTCCCACAACCATTTTTTGAGATAGGGCTTACCACACCAGACTCCTTCAGGCTGGCTTTTGGCATTCTACTGAAAGAGTCACACTCTATCAAAGCTAAAATAGAATCACAATTGCTCATGGGTGTCCTTCTCATTATGGAAAACGTTTGGTGTCCAACTCTGTAGAACAGCGGTGGGCAAACTTATTCTGTAAATGATGGAAAATAAATGCTGTAGGCTTTGTAGGCCTCTGTCTCAATCTCAATTCCTGAGCTCTGCCACCATTTCGGGAAAGCAGTCCTAGACTTGCCTCTGCCCCACTAACAGTGTGTGGGCACCTTTTTTTCATGTCCTAACCTGTTATTTGCTATTCTTCCTTCCATTTCTCTCCAGGCATTTAAGAACCCGAAAGTCTAAGAGACAGGAGGGTCACCACAGTGAGACCTAGTCTCAAAACAACAAAACAAAAGCTTAGAAATCATTTTTAGCTTCCAGGTTGTAGGAAACAGTAGGTCACCACTAGTGGGAAGTTGAATTATTGATTTTAGGATTAGAGATATGAAAAGCCATTATATCACAGAGGGCCCCAACAGACTGCAGAAGGGAGGGTCCCTCAATCTCCTACTGTGTATTCCTTAGTGAGGAGTGGGAGAGAAAAAGAAAAAAAAAGACCTTCCTGGTGATGGGTCAGGCAACCTTCATAATCCTATTTTTTAGCCCTTAAATTGGGAACAATAGCAAATTGAATGAAAATGAGGACATGTCCACTCCAAAGTATGGTTGAGGAGAAGCTTTATTGTAGATATGAGGAAGAGAACAGCCAGTGGCATCTGGAAGAGTTCAGAGCAGGGAAAGAAAGTAGATTGAACTTGCCCACCAGATTGAACCGGCCTCAAGAGGAGAGAGAGGAAGAGAAGAAAAGAAAAGCGCCAAGAGGCCAAAGAGGACCAAGACATCGAGTGGCCAAAATGGAAATGGCAGGGCTATATACTGATCAGAAGCTGGGGGAAAGGGAAGTGGAGATCCTGGGCCAGAGAGCTTTGGGGCATGTCTTTGCTGTGTGCGTGTGAGTAGGGACTAAGGGAGCCCAGAGACCAGCATAGATCTGTGATAGATATGCTAACAGGTACATATGTATATGCTGCTGAGTCAAATATCTCTTTTGCCAGAGATAAGGAAAATGACTTCTCTTAGCAAGTAGGAACTATCTCCTTCCTCCACCCCTGGTCACCACCGAACTGTCCTTGAGGGAATGATGACTTTTTGTCTAAATGACAGACTTTGGGAAAAGGAATTTCGTGGGACCTGACATAATTTTGTTTGTTTGTTTTTCCAAACAGGGTTTCTGTGTAATAGCCCTGGTTGTCCACAACCAGGACTCACTTTGTAGACCAGCCTGGCCTCGAACTCAGAGATCCACCTGCCTCTGCCTTCCAAAGCTAGAATTGAAGACATGAACCACCACATCCAGCAACCTGATACAAACTTAATAAGAGAGAAGCCAAGCATGGTGGCGCATGCCTTTAATCCCAGCTTTCGGGTAGTAGAGGCAGGTACATATCTTAGAGTTCAAGGCTAACTCTTAGATCCACCTGCCTCTGCCTCCCGTGTGCTGGAATTACTACACCCGGTGCCAGTATTTGAACCAGGGTCCTTTGGAGGAACAGCCAGTGTTCTTAACCGCCGAGCCATCTCTCCAGCCCATTATAGTGCCTCTTTAGGGAGCTGTTAATAAGTACTAGATGAGACAAGCAGTTAGAAAAAGTTCTATAAAATGCAAACGTGTTAACATGCAGGCTGCAGAATTCACACTGACTTTATTCCTCTAATAAGCGGTCTACAAGTCGGACGTGGTGGCGCACACCTTTAATCCCAGCACTCGGGAGGTAGGCGGATCTCGCTGAGTTCAAGGCCAGCCTGGTCTACAAAGTGAGTCCAGGACAGCCAGGGATAAATAGAGTAACCCTGTCTTGAAAAACAAAACAAAACAAAAAAGCAGTCTACAAAGTTAGATGCGTCACTATCCCTTTAAATTCTTCCCACACACCAAAAGAAGGTGGACAAATCCACACATGCGCACTCCTCCTGGCCTGGACTGTGGCCCTACGGTTACAGCCTTCCCTCAGCTGGTAGCAAGGAGGTTAAAGGTCCTCCCACACAGAATTTATGCGCAAGCGTAAACTACGATTGGGAGCACTTCATCTCGCAGGGAGCCTAGTCCCTTTTTCGCTCAAGGCTCCGCCTCCCGCGGCCAATCAGCGGGCCTCGCCCTTTGCAATGACCAATGGCAGTGAGCGTGGGGGCGTGGTTGAGCGTCTGGGGGCGCGGCCTGGCGCTGATAGAAGCGGCGGGGCGAACCAGGGGCTCCAGTGAACAGCGCAGCCGGACGGAGATCGGCGGCTGGCGGCCAGAGGAAGCGGCCCGGGCCCGGCGGTCCCCGAGATGTCACGATGGTTGTGGCCATGGTCGAACTGTGTGAAAGAGCGTGTCTGCCGCTACTTGCTACAGCACTACTTGGGTCACTTCTTTCAGGAGCACCTCAGCCTGGACCAGCTCAGCCTGGATCTGTACAAGGGCAGCGTTACCCTGCGGGACATTCACCTGGAATCCTGGGTGAGGAGACGACAGAGCAGAGCCAGGATGGTGTGGAGGGTGGGAGCACGGCCACTGAAGGGTGCTCGCGGAAGGTTTGAGCTGGAGAACAGGCACTGTGTTTGGAGAGGCCAGTTGGTCCCCGACCGCCTCCTCCAGGGCCCCCTGGATGGCCCTTCACTTAACAGAAGCTAGAAGAGGACTCTCTGACTTCACCCCTTGAGGAAAGAAACACTGGGGAGTAAGGTGTCACTTGCCAAAAGAATGCCACCATTATCATATGGAGTTGGGGGAACTGGTTGAGGAAGGGGATTCCCGGGAGTTAAGAGGAGCAGAGAAACTGGGTATGGGGAGTCCGGCCAAGGTAGTGACAGAGTTGGAACTGGGGTAGTCAAGGGAGGCTTTCGGGGGTGTTAAGAGCCCTGCCAGGAGCACCTGTAGAAAGATGTGTTCTGACCTCCTGGCCCCTGGGATCCTGGGCATAAAGGGTGGAGATCGCCCCCGGATGTGGATGTCAGCGTCACTGCTTGCTGTGTTGATCCACACCTCGTGTAACTGCTGCTGCTATTTACTTCCTACTTTTGGGAGAGTGGGAGGGGCGTAGCTTGCGTTTAGGGAGGGACTTGTCCCTAGCAGCCCTCCAGGAAAGGTGTCGAGGTCTGGCTTCCGTCAGGCTGGGGCTGGAGGAGGATGAGACTCAGGAAGATGATGCTTAGGAGGTCTGAGGCCTAGGGTATGGAGTCAGGCAGGCGGGAGGTGAGGGGCATTGACTCACAACTCAGATGACTGGAAGTAGCCAAAGAGCTACTAAGTAGAGGCCCCAGCTTAGGGCTGGTGTGGGGTCACCCCTCTTGCCCCAGAATAGTAGAATGGGCACTTGGCAGGCCTTTCTATTCTAGGTGGCCTCTGGGTCTGACCTTCCACTGAGAAGGAGCTAGAGGTGGGCCATGCCTTGGGAACAAATAAGGGTTGTATAGTTGGTGGTATCTCCTAGTAGCCTGGTATAGAGGGTGTCTGACCTCGGTCTCTTAGGCTGCTCTGAAAGAGATCCAACATCTGGGCCCCTGCCCCCTTCTGCTTTCAGCTCCAGAGTACCTTACCAGTCCACTTTTTTGCTCCTTATGGGGGGGGGAGTCCATGGCACTGGCTGTTTCTGGGCTCTCCCCTGACAGCACAGGCTGCTCACTTAAGCCGACCCCCTCTCAGCTGTTCACCCTGCAATCCCTACCTTGAAGGCTCTCAAAGAGACTACACAGCCTGGGGACTAAGCTGAGATGGGAAGCCAGGCTTGGGCCCCAGTCTCGGTTTTCATAGCACCTGGAGTGACTAAGACAAATACCTAGGCCTCAGTTTCCCCATCCGTGGATGAGAAATTTTGAGTCAATCTCCACTTGCTACTTGCTTCCTGGCTCTGGCAGTGTTTAATAATGGACCCAGCAGGTGTTTACTGAGGCCCTCTCTGGTACCACCCAGAGCACCTGGGGTCATAGGGAGAAGACCAGTGACTCATGGCCTTAGGAGCTGTCAAGCAGGCAGAGATGCAACCCCAGCACAGACATTTCTATCCTGGGTCTCAAAGAAATATACAGCTCCACCGTGGTCTAGGACCTAGGGCCCATTTGTTCCTTGGATCAATCCCTCTCCTGCCCATTACACCCTTGAAGTCTTTGCTTACCTAGGATGAGCATGGGTTGCTTGCTGCCCTTTGACGAGGTCCCTCTGCTTGTCCCTGGAGTAGGTCACCATCCTTTTCCCTCTGCTTGTTCCTGGAGTAGGTCACCATCCTTTTCCCTCTGCCTGACTGCTTCCTCTTCACTCTTCAACTGTCCCATCCTTGGTGTGCCTGCTGGGTTAAGTGCAGGCTCTGCTTACCCCTCCCTGGTACTGGCTGACTCTGAGTCTGAACCTGGGATTCTGAAACTCTGGCTACAACCTAGCCCTAGCCAGGCTGGGAGGTGAAGGCATTTATTACCAAACCCTGTGGCCTCATTGCCACATAGAAGGTGCTCAGTCTCATGTATCAGGTAGCCCAGGCTGGCCTCTAGCTCAAAATAGACCTGGCTTTGAACTCCTGATCTTCTGGCCTCTGCTTCCGTTGTAGTGCTAGGGTAGCGGGCGGAGATAGAAACCAGGGCTTAGTGCATTTTAGGCAAGCACTCAGCCAACTGTGGACCAGACTGGCCTAGATCTTGAGATCCAGGTGCCTATGCCTCCTGAGTGCTGGGACTACTGGCATGGGGGCCACCACACCCAGCAGTAGTAAATGGAGTTTTGGACAAAACAGAGAAGGAAACGTTTTAGCTGGTCCAAAGGGATGAGCACAGTTTGATGGTGAGATGGAAACAGGTCAGGGCCAAAGGGAAGGCCTTGCAAATTGCAGGAAGAAGGGTGCTTTTCAAAACGGTGGCTCTGCAAGACTTTAGCATGCTGCCATGTTTGGTGACCCGACTCACCTTGCCTTTGCCCAGTCTGTGAATGAGGTTCTGAGGTCGATGGACTCACCACTGGAACTGGCGGAAGGCTTCGTGAGCTCCGTTGAGGTGGCTGTCCCCTGGGCTGCACTTCTCACTGACCACTGCACGGTGTGTGTGTCAGGCCTCCAGCTCACCCTGCAGCCCCGCCAGGGTCCAGGTGAGAGCAGGGAGAGATGAAGGGCGGAGAAGTTGCTGGAAATGGTCCAGGAGCTTCTGGGTCTTTCTATCCTGAGTTCCCCTGGTTCCTTCCCACAGGACCAGGGGCTACGGACTCTCAGAGTTGGACCTCATGCATGACCACAAGCCTGCAGCTGGCCCAAGAGTGTCTGCGGGAAGGGCTGCCTGAACCCTTAGAACCACCACAGCCCCTGGAGGGGCTGGAAATGTTCGCACAGACCATTGAGACTGGTGAGCAGGCCCCTGCTGCTAGTCTGTCCTTGGGCCCTCCACAGTCTATAGGAGAGGGACCCTAGACAGTAGCATGGCGACCACCTTGTTACACAGACTGGCAGGAACTTGCCTTGCTTCCCCATGCCTCACCTAACTGTAGACACTCTACTACAGTGCTTCGGAGGATCAAGGTGACCTTCCTGAACACTGTTGTGAGGGTGGAACATTCAGTGGGTGATGAGGAACGTAGCGTGGCTGTGGAGGTCCGAGTGCAGAGGTAAGGAGTAAGGGGGGAAAGAAGAAAATGCCTCTCCTCCCACTCCCAGAGAGGCTCCTAGGAAGTGACAGGGTAGTGTTGGGTTGGGCATTGATGAGATTGGGGGCTGTGTCAGGTGGGAGTCTGTACTGGTGCCTAAGGTCAAGGGTACAGGCCCAGAATGAGTGAGATTATAAGAATGCTGATTCTCAAGCTGGGCATGGTGGTATACCACGTCTTTCATCCCAGCACTCGAGAGGCAGAGGCAGGCGGATCTCTGAGTTCCAGGCTAATCTGGTCTACAAAGTGAGTCCAGGACAGTCAGGGCTACACAGAGAATACCTGTCTCTAAAAACCAAAAAAAAAAAAAGCTCTGATTCTCATAAAAGCAAAGGCTAAGCCAGGTGTGGTGGCTCATGCCTTTAATCCCAGCACTTGGGAGGCAGAGGCAGGCGGATCTCTGTGAGTTCAAGGCTACCCTGATCCACAAAGGACTTTGTGAGTCCAGGACAACCAGGGCTACACAAAGAAACCCTGTCTCGAAAAACCAAAAAAAAAAAAAAAAAGGCTAATTGAGCCTCCAAGATAGCAGCAGTTGGGTTCCTCAGTCCCCCTAGAACAGCTTTAAAGAGGGGCCTTCTGGTTTGGGGTTGTCTGGACAAGGCCAGGCCCTTTGCTCTCCAGACTGGAGTACTGTGACGAAGCAGTCCGGGACCCAAGCCAGGCACCACCCGTGGATGTGCACCAGCCACCTGCCTTCCTCCACAAGCTCCTGCAGCTGACTGGGGTCTGCCTGTACTTTGAGGAGCTGCCATCCCAGGTGGACTCGCCAAACCCCCCTTTGCAGATTGGCAGCTGCACGGGGTACATGGAGCTAATGGTGAAGTTGAAGCAGAATGAGGCTTTTCCAGGCCCCAAGGTGAGTCCCAGGCCTTAAGAGTTAGATCCATCCTAGATCATCTCCCAAAAGTGTTGATGGAGGCCAGAGGGAGGAAGAGCCAGGTATGGCGGTTCATACTTGTAATCCCAACATTTGGGAGCCTGACAGAAGGTTGCCTTGAGTTCAAGTCCAGCCTAGGCTACAGAGTAAGTCTGGTTCTTGCAGTGGGAATGGGGAGAGAGCATTATTTACCATCTTCTTGGCAACTGGAAAAAAATCAAAGATCAAGTTGACCAAGCCAATACAACTGCTTGGTAACAGGTTTACCACTACAACTAGTATCTTATGCCCCATGGTATGGGCAGGTGGGTTGCCAGTCTTGGGCTGGATGGCACGTAAGGGCTCCATAGCTGTCCACTCGGTCCCCAGTTGGAGGTATCAGGACAGCTGGGCTCTCTGCACCTGCTCTTGACCCCGCGCCAGCTCCAGCAGCTTCAAAAACTGCTCAGTGCCATCAGCCTTGCAGGTGAGGCTACTGGGCGCTGGGTGACAGGTGGGGTGAGTAAGGGATAAGCACAAAGTCTGTAGAGACATCTTCCTACAGATCCAGGAGGCCTGACTGACAAACGGAGCAAGAGCCGCCCACTAGGTGCTGAAGACCTGTGGCTTATTGAGCAGGACCTGAGCCAACAGCTGCAGGCGGGTGCTGTGGCTGAGTCCCTCAGCCTGCAGCCCGTCACCAACCCCCTCAATTTGGACAGCACTGGTGCGTGCTGGTACCTTTCCGATTGAAGGGGCAGTTTGTGTCCCTGTGGGAGGCACAGCCTATCTGTTTCTGACTGCCCCTCACCTTACCTCCAGACCTCTTCTTCTCTATGGCCGGCCTCACGAGCAGTGCGACCTCGGCTGTCTCTGAGCTATCCATGTGCAGTGTAGACCTGAGCTCTTCTGTTCATGGTAATGTGACCTTCCACCGGCCTTCCACCCCAGCCCACTCAGGTGGTAAGTCAACTGTCTCTGAGGCTTATTTCAGGGACAAGAGTGGGTGGAAGGAGCCTCAGGACAGTGGGGTGGGTACATGCTGGAGGCCCCAGTGTTACCTGTGGACCTACCATCAGTGGGGTTCCCCAGGGTCCTAACCCTGGAAGCTGGTGAGGCAATATAGCATGTGCAGTCCAGGTTTCTTAGTGAATGCTTTCGGGACTCTTCCCCTTTATGCAGAAAAGGCATAGTAGGATCTGGCTATGTTCTTTAGGTAAGTGTGTAGGTCAAAGATTGGGATGGGGACTTTATCACATCACTGATCCGTCTAGCTCTTTCAGACGATTAAACAGCCTGGTCAGAGGGTCTGGCATACAAGAGGAATATGGTGTCATCCTGATGAAGTTCCCTTCCAGACCTATGTGATATAGCAGATTTGTCACCTCAGCCAGAGTTTCTTTTTTCTTTTAGCCACAGTTTCTTTATTCTTTTGTTTTGTTTTTTCGAGACGGCGCTTCTCTGTGTAACCTTAGCTGTCCTAGACTCTAGACCAGGCTGGCCTCAAACTCTGTGAGATCTGCCTGCCTCTGCCTCCCAAGTGTTGGGATTAAAGGCGTGTGCCACCATGCCCTGCTGAGTTTATTCTCTCTCTCTCTCTCTCGCTCGCTCTCTCTCTCTCTCTCTCCCTCTTTCTCAATCCTGGACTCACTCTGTAGACCAGGCTGGCCTCAACTCATCCCCCTGCCTCTGCCTCCCTAATGCTGGGATTAAAGGCGTGCGTCACCATGCCCTGCTGAGTTTATTCTCTCTCTCTCTATCTATCTATCTATCTATCTCTATCTCTCTCTCTCCCTCTCCCTCTCCCTCTTTCTCAATCCTGGACTCACTCTGTACACCAGGCTGGCCTCAACTCATTCCCCTGCCTCTGCCTCCCTAATGCTGGGATTAAAGGCGTGCATCACCACTGCCTTTAATCCAGCATTTAACCCTTATCACACCTGGTGTTCTCCCTTTTTTCTTGACAAAGTCTCACTTATATAGTCCTGATGGGGCTGGAATTCCCCATGTAGGCCATACTAAACTCAAATTCACAGAGATCCACCTGACTCTGCCTCCTAAGTGCTGGTATTAAAGGTATGAGCTACCTTCCCCAACCTAGCCAGGGTTTCTCCAACCTCCTGCTCAGTGGCCAGCTGTGACTGTACTTAAGATACCCGGAGCCCCTACCTAAGCCTCTGTTCCCTCAGGTAAGGCAGTGCCAACTCCCCTTGTGGACACTATGCGCCCTGACTCACTGCTGAAGATGACCTTGGGAGGCCTGACCCTGACCTTGCTTCAGTCAGCTACCCTGCCTTCAGGACTGCCTGACCTCTCCACCCACTTTTTTGCTGAGTTCGATGCTGCCAAAGATGGGCCCTTCGGCTCCCGAGACTTTCACCACCTCCGACCACGCTTCCAGAGGGCCTGCCCTTGTAGCCATGTCCGGTATACACAGCAGCCTGAGTCAGGGACCTGCAGGGAACACCCAGAGCCCACAACCCACCCCCTGAAGCCTGTATTCTTGCCCACAGACTAGCAGGCACAGCCGTGCAGCTGTCCTGGGAGCTGCGGACTGGTGGCCATAGTCGGAGGACAAGCAATGCTGACGTGCACTTCGGGCAGCTGGAGGTGCTAGAGTGCCTGTGGCCTAGGGGCACCTCAGAGCCAGAGTACACAGAGGTGAGGGCGGAGGAAGGGCCTGGGTTCAGGTGGGCACCAGGCCCACCTGACCTTGTTTACCTTGTCTGCCCTGTCTCCCGCAGATCCTGAGCTTCCCCAGTCATTCGGGCTCCCAAATCTCAGCTCGACCCTGTGCCCACCTGCGGCACACACAGACCCTGCACTGGGTGCTCAAGGTAACCTCCCTGCTCTAGCCAACCTACATCTTCCTTCACGGGCCCTTGCATATCTGCCCCCATTCTGACCTTGCTATTATTGCAGCCTGATTTCCTCTTCCTTGCCTCTGTTGAGCCTCTAAGATTGACAAAGCCAAGTGATGGTGGCTTTTGTTGTATAAGCCAGGATAATCTGTGTGTGGTGGCACAGGCCTGTGGGCCTGGCATTTAGGAAGCTGAGGCAGGAAGATGATTAAGTTCAAGGCCTACTTGAGCTACAGAATGAATTCAAGGCCAGTCCGGTCAACTTAATGAGGTCCTGTATCAAAATAACAAGTGAAAAAGGAGGGGCAGTGGTGCAAATGTTTAAAGCCACCCTTTGCCCTGCTGTGGCTCCTCTCTCACCATGGGGAAGCCTGGGAGCTTTGTTTTGGTTTATGGAAGCCACTTCCTACCCTGTCCTTACCCTACAGCACTCGCTGACCTTATCACCTTACCCCAACTAGAGCCGATCCCGGCGCTCCCCAACCTGCCGTTGCCACTCAGAACTGTCCCTGGATCTGGCTGACTTCCAAGCTGATGTGGAGCTGGGGTCCCTGGACCGCCTTGCTGCCTTGCTCTGTCAAATCACTGCACCCCCCGAGCCACCTGCTGGCCTGCTGGTGAGAGGCCCTGCTGGTTCTGTGCCTGGGTGGGCACAGCTCAGCCCCTGTGGCCGTGCTGACCCCCAGCCCTCCCACAGGCAGAGCCCCCACAGGCCACTGAGCAACAGACAGTGTTTCGGCTCTCAGCGCCCCGGGCCACCCTGAGGCTACGCTTCCCCATCCCAGACCTGCGGCCCGAAAGGGACCCCTGGGCTGGCCAGGCCGTGCGGGCTGAGCAGCTACGGCTGGAACTGAGTGAGCCTCAGTTCCGTTCAGAGCTCAACAGTGGGCCTGGCCCCCCAGCTCCCACCCACCTGGAACTTACCTGCTCAGACCTGCAAGGTAAGGATGTCCAAGGAACAGCTGGGGCAGGCCCAGCACAAGCAGAGAGACCCTCTTATCCCAGGAACACTGACATGACCCAGCAATGGCAAGGAAAAGGAAAGAGGCAGCAGTGAGACCCTGTTCTCCCTGTCCCCTCCAGGAATCTATGAAGATGGAGAAAAGCCACCTGTCCCCTGCCTACGTGTCTCCAAAGCTCTGGATCCCAGGAGCACTGCTGGGGCCAAATACTTGCTACCTCAGTAAGTGGAGCCCTGGAAGGGACATGGAGAGGAGGGCATGTGTTGGTGGTGGCAGGCCACCAACAGGCCTGTGTCCCGGTAGGGTAGTGGTGACTCTGAACCCCCAGTCCAGTGGCACACAGTGGGAGACAACCTCTGAGAAAGGCCGGGATCTAGAGGTGTCCACTGAGAGTCCATGTGAGCTGCGGCAGCCTGAGCCCTCACCCTTCTCCTCCAAGCGGACCATGTATGAGACTGAGGAGGTGAGGCCCCCCAACTTCTCCACTGTAAGTGTCCCTTGTAAGATGGGGCTGTGGCAAGGGCCCCACTGCTGACAGGAGCATCTTCTGTTTTGGGTAACAAGGAACTACGAGCCACCCACCCTGCCCAGGGATAGGGAGGGAAGTACACCAAGAGTTGACCCTTCATTCACCAAGATCAGGATCCTGGCCATGTCAGCAATCTAACACAGTACAGTTGCGCCTCAGGATCCTCTTCTGGAGCTGATGGAGTGCCAAGTGTGAGGCAGTGAATGGCCTGGGGCAGGACCACCTGGGATCCTAGATGGGCTCTGCTCCTTGGTGGCTTGTCAGTCACTGCTCTAGAATGGCTGTCTTGAAGGCTATTGTGAGGATTACAGGATTCACGTTCATGAAGTTTTGGGAGGGATGCTTGGTCACTGTGTCCCACATGAACATCACTCACCAGGAAGAGAAGGGCTCTGAGAGATAGATGGATAGATGCCAGAATCTCCAATTCTGAAGGCAGAGACAGGCCCAGACAGGTCTGCTGGCTGACTTTACCCACCTGTCTAGATGGTGATCCCTGGAGACCCCGAAGAGATGAGGACATTCCAGAGCCGGACACTGGCACTGTCCCGCTGTACCCTGGATGTGATCATGCCCAGTGCCCACATCTTCCTGCCCAGCAAGGAGGTCTATGAAAGCATCTACAACCGGTGAGACATAGGGTGGGCTGGGCTGGGCTGGCCTAAGCTCGAGGGCCTGTCCTCTTACCTCTACTGTTACTGTTCCCTTGTTAGGATCAACAGTGACCTGCTCATGTGGGAGCCTGCAGACCTGCTTCCCACGTCTGCCACTGCTGCTCAGCCGCCTGGCTCACTGGGGTTCAAGATGTGCAAGTCGGCATTCAAGCTGGGTATGAAAGGAACACTGGCTGGACGGGAAGGAGTCGTCCAGATGTGGATAGGGCTGGGCCGGCCCTCCATGTCTCCTTCCCACCCAGCCACCCTGTTCACTTAGACTCGGACTCAGATGAAGAAGATACCCAGTTCTTCTCAATGGCATCAGGTGCCCCCCAGACTCCTGCCCCTGAGCCTTCCCATCGTCAGACTCAGAGTACCATCTCCACACTGGTGACAGTGCTAAAGGGTCGGATCACTGCGCTGTGCGAGGCTAAGGTAGGGCAGCTCAGGACAGGTGAGCCCCCAACTCTGGGAGCTTATAGAGTCACACAGCCTGCCAGCTTCAAGTTAGGAACCTGGAGAACAGAAAGCTTAGAGGACCAGCAGCACCATATCAGCCACAGGCTACCTACCCTCCATACCACCCATCAGCCACAGGCTACCTACCCTCCGTACCACCCATCAGCCTTGCAGCTGTCAGCCACCGCCTAGCCTTTTCTCCATGGAAAGCATGGCTCAAAACAGCAGCAGGGGGGCTTCTCCTTCCCCTTCAGCACAAAGCACATGGTGCAGACCTCATCTGGAAGGAACTGGGGCTGCCTTGGGCCAGTACTCCGAGAGGCCTGTGTCCCTGGGTATCAGGGACACTGGGTGCAACAGTGAAACTAAGAGTGTGCATATCTGCAGGATGAGACCGGGAAACGGCTGGATGTCACTCACGGGGAACTGGTACTAGATTTGGAGCAGGGTACCATCTTCAGCGTCGCCCAGTACCACGGCCAGCCAGGGCTTGGCTACTTCTGCCTCGAAGCTGAAAAAGCAACACTCTACCATCGAGGTGTGGGGGCCACTGCTGGGGCTGGGAGGTTTCAGGAGGGCTGTGGGCTGTGAGTGGGATGGTCAGCAGCCTCAACCAGGCTCACAAGATCCCTTCTCAGCGGCCATTGAGGACTACCTGCTGCCCACTCACTTGGAGCTGCCCAGCTTTGCCCCCCCCAGCTCAGCTGGCTCCAACCATCTACCCATCAGAGGAAGGGGTAACCGAGCGGGGAGCTTTGGGGCGCAAGGCCAAGGGTCCCCCCATGCTGTCTGCAGCTGTCCGCATCCACCTAGACCCCCACAAGAATGTGAAGGTACGGCTTCCCCTGCTGCTTGCCCACTGCTTGACTTGAGTAGCTTCCTCCTCAGTGCACACAGGAGCTGGCCTGTCACCATCCTGACTAGCTGCACCTCCTTCTCCAGGAGTTTTTGGTGACAATACGGCTGCACAAAGCCACTCTACGCCACTACATGGCTCCACCTGAGCAGAGCTGGCACTCCCAGGTGAGCAAAGGTGCCTGGGAAGTCACATGGTTGTACTTCAGATATGGGCAAGCAGGTCAAACATGGCCTGAGAAGACCAGTGTGAACAATATGGACTGGACTGGAACTGGCCTTGGTCAGAGCTCCAGACAAGGGGTGTGGTGAACAGTTGATGGTCCACAGGTGGGATGCTGAGACAGAGTCTGGACAGGAAGGTCTTAGTGGAGGTCACTTTCTCACTCTCCACCCTATCCCTCCCCCTTTCCTTGTATAATAGTTACTGGATTTCTTGGATGTACTGGATGATCCTGTGCTGGGCTACCTGCCCCCGACAGTTATCACTATTCTACACACACACCTATTCTCCTGTGCTGTGGACTACAGGTACCCAGGCTGGGGGGGCTAGGAGATGCAGGGTCCAGGGACAGCCTTATATGTAAGAAACTTGCTCCAACCCAAGTCTGTCCCTCAGGCCTCTCTACCTCCCTGTGCGTGTCCTCATCACCACTGAGACCTTCACCCTCTCCAGCAACATTGTCATGGATACATCTACCTTCCTGCTCAGGTATGCAAGCTGTCCCTAGCCCTGGTCCATCTACTCCCAGCTGGGCTGCAGTTGACTTCCTGCTGCCTCTTGGAGCCTGTCTGTATTTGGAGTGATGGTGCCCCAACTTACTCAGGAATGTGAGTTGTCTCTACTTCCACCCAAAAGCAGACGAGCTTCAGTGTCCTGGATTTGTAATCTCACTCCTGGGAGCGCTATAAAGTATACAAAAAGATAGAAAGCTAGAACATAGTGCAT
Source organism: Lophiomys imhausi (assembly GCA_907164525.1). Lineage (NCBI taxonomy): Eukaryota > Metazoa > Chordata > Mammalia > Rodentia > Muridae > Lophiomys > Lophiomys imhausi. Next base: position 2,973,285 of record CAJQZJ010000838.1, read on the forward strand.
AACTAAATGCAACCCAAGCTGGGCATGGTGGCGCAGCAGAGGCAGGTCGATCTCTGCGAGGCCAGTCTGGTCTACAAAGCGAGTTCCAGGACAGCCAGGGCTATCACATAGAGAAACCCTGTCTGGGGAAAAAAACAAAACCCAAAACCTAAATGCAACCCAGCATGGAGTTCAGCGCCACACAGGCACCAGAAAGGAAAGAAAGAACTATCATGGCACAATGGCTGCGGGGAAACTGAGGTTTAAAAACCTGCTTTTATAACTTATTTGCTGAGTTACGGCGTTCAACCCAGGACCTCACATATGTTCCACCAAGTGGTCTACCTGCTGAGCTACAACACCAGCCTACAATTTTTAAAAATATGCTAGGCAGCCATGGTGGGATAAGTCTGTGATCCCAGCTGGTTCTGGGGCTGGAGAAATGGCTCAGCAGTTAAGAGCACTTCTGTTCTGGTAACTGCTCTTCCAGAGGTCCTGAGTTCAATTCCCAGCGACCACATGGTGGCTCACAACCATCTCTAATGAGATCTGGTGCCCTCTTCTGGCATGCAGGCATACGTGCAGAGAGAAACTGTATACATAATAAATAAATTAAAAAAAAAAAATCTGGTACTGGTGGAGTAGGTGCGTGATCCCAGATCCTTAAGCGGAAGGTAGAGAATCCTACCTGGACAACCTAGTGAGACTATCTCAAAAAGTAGAAAGAGATGTAACTCAGGTTATATCTCAAATACCTGATGTGGGCAAGGCCCTGGGTTCGATCCCTAGTACTAGATGGATGGATGTATAAACAGACAATGCTACAGGGAGATGAGAAAGGGCACCTTCACATGCTGGGAAGTACAGGTCCAACAGCAGATGAGAATGTGTTGAGTATTTAAGTTCCACAAGCGAGAGTCCTTCTGGGTCTCCCACACTGGAGCCTGGGCCCCCTGTGTCCATCAAGAGACAGGGCTGAGACTGTTGAGACCACATCACTGCAGCCCATCACCTCCAGGACCCTTTCTCCCCCTTTGCCCAGCTACCACTGAGCTGCCACCTGCAGTGGCTCCCGGGCCCTTCTCAGCCCTGTTCCCCACCAGGTTCATCCTTGATGACTCTGCTTTGTACCTGTCGGACAAGTGTGAGGTGGAGACCCTGGATCTTCGGCGAGGTGGGTAGCTCCTGGGTCGGGCTCCCCACACTGAGGGGACAAATTCCTGCCAAGCTCCACACAGCCAGATGTCACTCAGCTGCTTTCCTGTTCTCAGCTACATGTTCATGTATGTGCACGCACACATGCACACAACTGTACCAGACACAGTGAATTCTTCCCCTGGTGATGGGTAGGGAAAGGTCAGTGTGGATGGAGACCATGAGTACTTTTTTTCTGTCCTCTGCCTCAGATTATGTCTGTGTCCTGGACATTGACCTCCTGGAGCTTGTAATCAAAACCTGGAAAGGCAGCACTGAAGGTAGACTGGTAAGTTTGACTGGCACCAAGAGTCAAAAGGACAATCGGGAGAGTCACAGTGCATGCCCTTCCCTTGCTGGGCTGCCACTAATGTTCCTCCAGGGAAGGAAGAGGTCCCTGTGAGTGTCTTTTGAACTCACTGAGGGCAACAGATATCACCTGCAGGCAGGACAGAGGTGGGGCCCAAGGAGAAAGCCACTGTGAGACCCAGTTTTTCCCATCTTCATGGTGACATAAACAGCTCCTGCATCACTAGGCTGAAGTCAGGGGCAGGGATGGGTAGGTATCCAGGTGAATGGTACCCCATCAGTTATCTGGGATCTCTACATATTTGACTAGTGAGGTACTGCCTCACCTGACTAGCCAAGGGAAGGTCCCTTTGCTCTCCCTCCCTCTGTGTGGGGAGACAACTGAGATGCCCTGCTGGGTGGGGAGTCTGGCTTCTGGGGGCTCCCGTGCCAACGCAATGCCCCACCCCTGCAGAGCCAGCCACTGTTCGAGCTGCGCTGTTCCAACAATGTGGTGCATGTGCACAGCTGTGCCGACTCCTGTGCCCTGCTGGTCAACCTGCTCCAGTACGTAACCAGCTCGGGTGACCTGCACCCCCCCCCCCGGCCCCCCAGCCCCACGGAGATCGCCGGCCAGAAGGTACAGGTGAGGCCTGGCCACAGAGGCTACCAGAGCTCGGCCAGGCCCCTCTCTTTACACAGACACAAGGCCTGGAATGGAGGAGCCCTGGAGCTATCCTTTCCTCTGGTGCTCACTCCTGCCCCTTCCCTTTCCTGGCCCAGCTCTCGGAGAGCCCTGCCTCCCTGCCCTCAATCCCCCCAGTGGAGACAGCCCTCATCAACCAGGGAGACCTAACCGATGCCCTTTTGGACACTGAACGGCGCAGCCTGCGGGAGCTGGCCCAGTCGCCAGGTCAGTGAGGGTGCTCAAGGGACAGCAGACCCAAGCAGGTACGGTACGCTCAGCCACATTTCCTCACACTGGCCTCTTTCCTCCATAGGTGGCCCTCTTCCTCAGGCCTCTCCTGTCTCCGTCTATCTGTTCCCAGGTGAACAGAGTGGGGCCCAGGCCCCTTTGCCTCCTCCTGGGGGCCCTTCTCATACCTTGGGGGCCTGTTCTAAGGCAAAGGAACATGAAAAAGAAGAGGAAGGGGATGGAGACATCTTGGACAGTGATGAGTTCTGCATCCTCGACGCCCCTGGCCTGGGCATCGCGGTGTGTTGGGATGGGAGTTCAGGATGCTCGCTGGTGGCCTAGCCCTTCTAGAACTCGTGGGTAGGAGAAGCAGCCTTGGCTCTGGGCTTGAAAGAACAACAGGTGAACAGTCCAGAAGAGGACACACAGAGATAGAGGGATAGAGGAAGACGAGGGGCCAGTTAGCAGAAGGGAAGGCCATTTGTATAACTACAAAGGTCGGTGCAGTGTCCAAAAGTTTGCTGAGGTTCCAGGTGACAGGGCCAACAGGAGCAAGAGACTTCTGGACAGACCACTCAGACAGGCACTGGGCTAGTAGTCCAGGAGGGCCATTTTTTTGTTAAAAATAGAGGAGCTGGGAGAGGGAGATATACATAAAGGCGGGTGCTGGGGCTGACCATCTCTTTGTCACACATCTTTGCTCGGCTTTTCCTGGCAGCCCCGAGATGGGGAGCCCATTGTGACACAGCTGCATCCAGGCCCCATCGTTGTGCAGGACGGACACTTCTCCCAGCCCCTGGGAAGCACGGACCTGCTGCGGGCCCCAGCCCACTTCCCGGTACCCAGCAGCCGTGTGGTACTACGCGAGGTCTCCTTCATCTGGCACCTCTATGGGGGTAGAGACTTTGGCCTTCATCCCACTTACAGGTTAGAGGCGTGTGGGTGGCAGGTGGTGGAAGTAGGATCTGGGCCTAGCTTTGACCTCCAGCAGCTGGCAACCCCAAGCCTCATGCATCATTCTACCCTGCCCTTGAGTTCTTCCTTGCCCTGGCCTGAGACTAAGGTCTCCTGCCCCAGGCTAGAAGGCCTATGCTGAGGCTGTGGAGAGCAGATGTTCCCTCAGAGTTAGCTTGTCCCATGTGTCTTTTTCTCAGAACAAGAGTTGGTTTCACAGGCCCCAGGGTCTCCCCTTCCCGCTCCTCTGGTCCCAACCGGCCCCAGAACTCCTGGCGTACTCTGGGTGGCATTGGACGGCAGCACCAGGTCCTCATGGAGATCCAGCTCAGCAAAGTGAGTGTGAAGCTGAAGTGGGGAGGGGGGCATACAGAAGTGAGGCTCTTGGGAGAGACCCTGTCAGCTAGCACAAGGAAGTAGGATGTGATGAGGACAAATTACACAGCGTGCAAATCTGTTGGTGATAGGGAGGACTCAAGAGACATCATCCTGGCAGTAGCTGGAAGAACAGGTAGGAGCCAGAAGCATCGAGAAAGAGAAGAAAGGTTCTTTAACAGATGCTTGAAGATGAGACAGGCCTGGGCCTGTAGGGTGGAAGCCAGTCAGCCCCACAGTGAGGAAGAGCAAGGACAAGGACGGGTCTGGAGGGGAATGGACACAGAGAAAGCATGTGCCCTATGGTATGGAGCATGGCTTAGAGAGAGAGGATGGTGCCATCCTGGACAGAGAGAATGCTTTTAGAGACCAGTGTGGTACAGAAGGGGCCTCAGAAGTTCCTGACAAGGTGGCCTCTGCACTCTTATTTCAGCAGAGGCCAAGTTTAGTGTTGTTAGATTGGTGCCAGTAGGCTCAGCTGTGTTAGCATCCAAGCATGGGCCTAAGGTGGAACAGGAAGGGTCTCTGGGAGGGAAGGGGCCTCAGCCAGACCTCCCCATCTTCCCTTGTGGGCCCAGGGCCCAACTCAGGCCTCATCCACCCGCAGGTGAGCTTCCAGCATGAAGTGTACCCAGAAGAGTCAGCCATAGCTGGGGGCCCTGGCCAGGAGCTGGAAGAGCGGCCACTGTCCCGGCAGGTGCTCATCGTTCAGGAGCTGGAGATCCGAGACCGCCTGGCCACCTCCAAGATCAACAAGTTCCTTCATTTGTACACAAGCGAGCGACTGCCAAGGCGCACACATTCCAACATGGTGTGAATGCTCCCCAGTGTGGACAGCCTCGTCCCCATAAGCCCCTGAAGGCGTTGTGTCTGGAGGGCTCAGTGGATGGGGCAGCATGAGGCAGGGCTGATGGCAGTTAGGAATGGGGCTCCCAAGGCCCAACAGATACCCAGCTTATCTTCTGCCCTTAGCTTACCATCAAGGCGCTGCATGTGGCTCCCACTAGCAGTCTGGGAGGACCAGAGTGCTGCCTCAGAGTCTCCATGATGCCTCTGAGGCTCAATGTGGACCAGGTGAGTAGACAGGCAAGAAGACACAGCATGACCTCCCTCCCCTTCGCCAGGCCCTGGATCTGACCCAGAACTCTCCCAACAGGATGCCCTGTTCTTCCTCAAGGATTTTTTCACCAGCTTGGCAGCTGGCATTAACCCTACGGTCCCAGGGGACACTTCTGAGGGTGAGAGACCAGGTCAGGGAGGGGAGTCTACATCCCGGCCACTCCAGCATCTTCTGTTCATCTTGGATCTGTGATCTCTCTTCCTCCAGCTCACCGAGAGACTGATAGCCAGCCCAGCAGCCCCCAGGAAGGGCAGTCTGAGGGCATAGAGGCAGCAGGAGGCCCACAGGAGACTCCAGGCAGTGGCCACAGCTCCTCTGACCAACAGCCCATCTACTTCAGGTAGGGAAGAAGGACTCTGGGGCCAGGCTGTGTGCAAACCTGGCCAGTGACCGGCTCAGTGACTCCCGTTTCTTCCCCTCTCAGGGAGTTCCGCTTCACATCTGAAGTGCCCATCTGCCTGGATTACCATGGCAAGCATGTCACTGTGGACCAGGTGGTGAGTGGTTCCTTCAGGCAGACAGTGTGAGCTATTCTCTGTGGGTCCAGTGTCTGGGACCAAGATATCCGAAAACATAGCCTGTACACACTGTTCCCCCTCCCAACAGGGCACTTTCACGGGACTCCTGATCGGCCTAGCCCAGCTCAACTGCTCAGAGCTGAAGCTCAAGCGACTCTGCTGCCGGCATGGGTGAGCCCCGCCCCTTTTAGGGGGCGGTCCTCAGTCTTCCCTCTGCTATTTCTCATGGGTTGTATGGCCTTGACCAAATCCTCACTCTTCTCAGGCCTCAGTTTCTTCTGCAGGTAGGCTTTTGTTGCCCGTGGGCTCTCAGTGTGTGGCTTCTCCATCTCATCTTTGTTGCCTCTCCCTTCCAGTCTCCTGGGTGTGGACAAGGTGCTAGGTTATGCCCTCAATGAATGGCTGCAGGACATCCGCAAGAATCAGCTGCCTGGCTTACTGGGAGGCGTTGGTCCCATGCATTCAGTTGTGCAGCTCTGTGAGTGTCTAGCTCTGAGAACTCTGTTTTGTGTGTGGTTTTTGTTGTTGTTGTTGATGTTTTTGTTTTTAACAGAACAAATATAGATCAAGAGAAGTAAGGAAAACACTCAAGAGTGGGAGGGGTTTCAAGGGAAGACTGCCCTTTTTAAAACAATTCCATTTATTCTGTGGGGGGTCATTCATGTATGCCACAAGAACATACAGAAGTCAGAGGACGACCTACAGAAGTCAGTTCTCTAGGGACTATCTGCCTCTGCTTTCCAAGTACTGTGATTAAAGGGCGCTGGCACCCTAGTTCATTTTTTTTGAGACAGTCTTATATAGCCCATGCTGGCATCGTCAGCATGTGACAGCAACCTGACCCGGGCAATCAAGTCTAAGAACTCTTGGAATTATGCTCGGGTGCCAAGAACTGTGTCATGTGTCTGTAACGCAAGCATGGGGGAGGCAGAGGCAGGAGGATTGCTTATTAGTTAGTTCAAGAACACAAGAGCAACCTGAATAGGGGCCAGGGAAAGCTACTTTAAAGATTCTGTCTTTAAAAAAAGTTAAGGAAAGCCGGGCGGTGGTGGCGCACGCCTTTAATCCCAGCACTTGGGAGGCAGAGGCAGGTGGATCTCTGTGAGTTTGAGGCCAGCCTGGTCTACAAAGTGAGTCCAGGACAGCTAGAGCTGTTATACAAAGAAACCCTGTCTTGAAAAAAAAAAGTTAAGGAAAAAGAAATTAGATTGGAGCTGGGTGGTGGTGGCACACGGCTTTAATCCCAGCACTCAGGAGACTGAGGCAGGCAGGTCTCTGAGTTCGAGGCCAGCCTGGTCTACAAAGCGAGTCTAGGACAGTCAGAGCTGTTACACAGAGAAACCCTGTCTCAAAAAAGAAAAGAAAGAAAAAGAAAATAGATTGGGAAGGGGTAAGGGTCCTTAGGCAGAGAAGAGAGGCCAGGGCAAGCTTGGCATCTCTGATAATCCTGTCCTGCAGTCCAAGGGTTCCGGGACCTGCTGTGGCTCCCTATTGAGCAGTACAGGAAGGATGGTCGTCTCATTCGGGGGCTGCAGCGTGGGGCTGCCTCCTTTGGGTCATCCACAGCCTCTGCTGCTCTGGAACTGAGCAACCGGCTGGTCCAGGCCATCCAGGTAAGCACGGGGCTGGGACAGGAAAGGGATACCCTCATCTCTAGGCTCCCAATTCTATCCTCACAGCTCTACTGAAAGCTAGAACTTGAAAAGATTGGGCACAGTTAAAGGCACATGACATGGTGTCTCCCATGGGTGGGGCCTAAAGTGCGTTCTAGGCCCACATATTTCCATGCTCACAGCTATTTGTAAGTGACAAGTGTCCAACAAGCAGATGCAGAAACTGGCCCTGGTTCATCCAGGTTCTGCACTTTACTGGGTCCCAGAGGCTACCCCCACCCCCACCAAAGCCCTGGTCTTCAAAGGACTGATTGAGTTCTGGGGTAGGGCTGGGTGAGCCTGCAGGTGTGTAGGAACACTGTCTCAGGGGTCCTTTGAGCTCAGTCCAGAGAGGGAAGGGTTCCAGGGGATCCGCAATGGAGTTTTTTCTTTGGATGGGAGAGACTAGGAGTGGGAAGAAAACACAAGGCCAGAGGATGGGTGGGCAGAAGGTGGGCTATCCTGGTGACTCTTAGCATCTGTCTGCACAAGGGTGCCCTCTAGCTGGGGAACTGGACAGCTCAGGCAGGTCTCAGCCATGGGCAGCCCAGGTGTGAGCCCCCACAGGACAGTTAGCTCTATCAACAAGTGCCTTCACCCACTGAGCCATCTCACCAAGCCCAAGAAGTTTCCTTTCTTTTTAAATTTACTTATTTCTTCTTTGTGTGTGTGCCATGCTTGTATTTGAGGTCAGACAATTTGGGGGAATCAGTTCTCTCTACCATGTAGGTCTCAGGTTGAGGATTGATTCAGGTCACCTCACAGCAAGTGCTTTCACTTTACAGCCATCTTGCCAGCCCCATAAGGGTTTGTAAATGTCTCCTTAAGTTCAGGAGGCCCTTTGAAACACTGGAGAGGTGACTCAGCAGTTAAGACTGCTTGCTGCTTTGCAGAGCCCTGGAATTCAGTTCCTAGCATTTATAGGTGACTGTAACTCCAGCCCCCGAGGATCCAGTGCCCTCTTCTGGCCTCCAGGGGCACTGCATTCTCACGGCATCACAAATAAATAAGCCAGGGGCGGGGGCACAGTCCTTTAATCCCAGCGCTCAGGAGGCAGAGGCAGGCGGATCTCTGTGAGTTCAAGGCCAGCCTGGTCTACAAAGAGAGATCAGACAGCCAGGGCTACACAGAGAAACCCTGTCCCAAAAAACAAAACAAAAAAAAAAGAATAATAGAATGAAAATTTAAGAAGGAAGTTGTCAGCCGGGCGGTGGTGGCGCACGCCTTTAATCCCAGCACTTGGGAGGCAGAGGCAGGCGGATCTTTGTGAGTTCGAGGCCAGCCTGGTCTACAAAGCGAGTCCAGGACAGCCAGAGCTGTTAAACAGAGAAACCCTGTCTCGAAAAAACAAAAAAAAAAAAAAAAAAAAAAAAAGAAGGAAGTTGTCTGAAGTACTACTGACAGGGAAGAGGAGGTAAGGTGAAGACTAATTAGGACAAGAAATAGTTATTCTGAAGGAGGCCCGGTCTCCAAGGCCACAATGTCTGCTTGGCTGCCTGTCATCGTCCAACTCTGGTCCCTTCAGGCAACAGCTGAGACAGTATATGACATTCTGTCACCTGCACCTCCCATCTCCCGCTCCCTACAAGACAAGCGCTCCTCACGGAAACTACGCAGAGGTCAACAACCTGCTGACCTCCGGGAGGGCGTGGCTAAGGCTTATGACGCTGTTCGAGAGGTGAGAACCGCCCTAGACCCAGTCACAGGCACCCCACCCAAACTCTCACTGACCTCTGACCTCCACAGGGTATCCTGGATACAGCTCAGACCATCTGCGATGTGGCATCGAGGGGCCATGAGCAGAAGGGATTGACAGGCGCTGTAGGGGGTGTGATCCGACAGCTGCCCCCAACGGTGGTAAAACCAATAATCCTAGCAACAGAGGCAACATCCAATGTGCTAGGGGGCATGCGCAACCAGATCCTGCCAGATGCACACAAGGACCATGCGCTCAAGTGGCGATCGGAGGAAACCCAAGAATGACTGCAGCCACCCAACATCCACCTACTGTCCCAACATGCCCACCGTGCCCAGTCAGCCACAGTGGTGCCACCAACTCCCTGTTTTCCTGATTGCTGTGACCCACAGCTAGGCCACCAGGCCCTTGAAGGGATGGCCACTGTGAAGGATACCTGCCCAGCCTGCCTGTTGCCAATTGGCCGAGAGAGTGGGGCCTCCCGGCTTTGGGGCCTCTGCCCTGTCTGTGCACTTTTGTCTGGAGAGAAAGGACATTGCTCCTCCCTGCTACCTGGGCCCACACTGCTGCCTTGTTCCAGAATGAGGATGGAGGCTTTTGGACCCCGTGGACCCCACTCAGCCAAGTGTCTCTCCGTGTTTCATGGGGAGGTGGGGGATAGATGCCATTTGGGTCAGTGTATTTTTAAGATCCCTGAGCGTGTGGGTCAGTGTCTGCATGAAGTGGAATAAACTTGCCCACCGCCAGCCCCTCTTCCAGGTCCTCTGTACCTGCGAGGCTCCAGTCTGCCCTGCTCTGCCTGTGCCTTGACCTGCCAGGTCCGACATGTGCCCGCAGTACCTATCTATTGCCACCAGGGGGCTCCACCCTCAGCCTCCTAGAGCAAACCAGCCTCCCTCTTACACCTTGGTCTCAACTTAGCTGCTCTCCTGGGTGGCTGTCATGTTGGCACTACTTCAGAGTGGGAGTTGCTGAGTGTAGCTGGGAGGAGTTGCCTGGCAATCTCAGAGCAAGAATAGCCTTAGGAGCCCATATCAAACCCCATTTCTTGGTTCTATCCTTGTCACACACCAGGATCCAGCCTTATTCTTGGGGCTGGAGCAAGATGGGGCTCCTGGGAAACTCCGAATTGTGACCTAAGGCTACACCTGTTAGCCTGACAATGTCCAGGACTGTCCCCCCCCTGGAAGGCTGAGTCCTGGACCCTCTGGAGGCTGTTAATATCATTTTCAGAGAATGGCTTTTGGGATCTCCCAGCCTTATGCTGGGACAGTGCTGTGGCATCCAGAAGATGCCAATTGCTCCATCCCACATACCTTATGGGCCCCTTCACAAGGGAGCCACCCCACTCCAACTTCGGTAGCACTTCCAGAAAGTGAGTGGGCTTGTGGGGAGGCTGAGGATCAAGATAGGAACCAGAGATCCCTCACCTTGCTGGGCATCCCAGGTGGCCTCTGAAGTTAGCTGTGGTCTTGTCCTCTTTGTTGGCCCTCCTCATAGATCTGAGCATTGAACAGAGTAGACATCCCTGTCTTCCATACCCAAATTTGGCTGCCTGTGGTTAGCTACGGCCAACAGACTAGGCAAGAGGTCAAGAAATGAAGCCTGAGGAGACAAGCCTATGGGCGGCTGGGGTCTAATGCCACTGGGTAGTTGAAGGCCTAGCCTGGTACTTCTGGACCTGCCCCACCAGCTGGGGCACAGTCCAGGTCTGCTGCCCTTCGGACCCCACTTGTGATCAGTATTGATGGCAGTGGGCTAATCATTAACGCTACCAGGGCTGGGCCAACGGCTCAAAAGGCTCTGCCCAGGGTGGCCCCACTTCCTTCTTGTGCCCTGAAGGCCAGCTACCAAGGTAAGAGTTCCCAGGCTGTCTCCTAGAAGGCTGCTGAATACCCCCAATTCCAAGCCTTTTTGCAGAGCCATCAACCCTTCCAAGCAAGAAAAGGTGGGTGTGGGGACCTTGGGGAAGCCCATTCCTGTTCTGTGCCTCAGTTTCCACCTTTGGGTGAGGTGGCTGCAGCATCTTCTGAAGCTTCCCAGCACTGTGGAGACAGGATTCTTGAACAGCTGTGTCTCTCTCCCGGAAGTGCTTGTCTCATGCAGCAGGAGGCTGGGTTTGCCTGGGCCTTGCAGGGACTCCAGGGCTCTGGGGAGACAGTTGATCATCCATTTTGCCACCTTCCTTTGAAGCCCTGTCTTCCCAGGAAGAGGGCAGAACCCTCTCCAAGGCTCTGCAATGGGACCTTGGGCAGCATCGTCTCCTTTGGGCCATTTTCTACCACTGCCAAAATGGGGCATGCCCCAAACATAATCTAGAAGCTTCCCTTTCTTTCCAGTATGCTGAGTCCCAGCAGGACAGGCTCTGGGCCCTGTCACTGAAGCCTCTTGGGCCAGAATCTGTGGAAGAGATGGGAATGCAATTGTGTTTCCAGACCCCTGGGTCAGCTCAGGGGTTCCACCTCAAAACGCCTTGTATAACCCAGACAGAATAGGTGGAAGGGTAGGGCAGCTTCCTACCAGTACAGACCAGTGTGCAAGATGGCCTCCCAGGTGGAGAGGTAGCGCTTCAGAGAGGTTAAGTTACTTATTTGAGGTCACACAGCTCCTAGGCCTTTGCTGGCTTAGACTATTGAGGTACTGAGTTCTCGGTACTGGCTGCCCATAGCCCTGTTCTTAGTAGTTACCGAATTTGGTTGGATACTAGCATCCACTCTTTCCCTCCTTTGCGTCTTCCTTTTTTTTTTTTCCTCCCACTGTGCTGATGATTAAACCTAGAACCTGGAGCCAAGCACTCTACCACTTAGTGTCACCCTGGGGTCCCTGTCCTCCGCACCTCTTCTCGTCTCTGTTGTTTCCTTCTGTTCTCATTGTTTGCTTTCAGCTCCTCAGCCTCACTTTACCTCGCTCTCATGCCTCCAGTTCCTTCAGTCTTCTCTTGTCTCTAGCTTCCTGGATAGGGCTACCCTCAGGAAAGTGGCCTTAGGGATCCTCGGAAATTATAACCCAGTTGTCCTTTGCAGTCCCTCTGCCCCATGACTACAGCCAGAAGGGTGGGCAGAAACTGTATCTAGGCCCCAGATCAATTTAGGAGAGAAAGGAGGAAGCAAGGGAACCTGGGGCATGGGGTGTGGGTGTCAGTGGGTTGCAGGAGAGTTGTAAATCAGAGCCACACCCGGGTTGATGAGGAGGCTCTGGGGTTGAGCCTGGACTTCGCCCTGGAAGAAGGTTGGCGTCCTATGGGGTGCCAGGTGTGGGCCTTGAATGAATGATAAGCCTCAATAAAAAGAGTGAACCATCCAGGGCCTAGGGGCAAGGTGGGCAGCTGTGGGGCTCTTCCCAGGATCCGGCCAGAGAGGAAGTGCCTGCAACTGTGCTCTGACCCCAGTGGCTCCTACCCCCTGTAACAGCAACTCCATGTGGAAGTGCCCACTGGTTCCAGTGGGGCTGCTGTTATCTGGGGTGGAGGCTGGTATCTGCAGAGGAAGAGAAGCCACAGCCACCCAGCACACCAGGAGGGACTTACATAGTAGCCCTCAGGCCTGGGAAAGCAAAGGGTAGTGGCGGCTGTCAGCAGGCTGCCAAGATGGAGTGCACAGGGCTCTGACCTATGAATTGACAGCCAGTGCTCTGGTCTGTCCTCTGGCTGCCAGTTCCATAGGCCACAGGTGTGTTCGCCTCAATGCCAGCCATAACGACATGGAGGAGCCTGGTGGGGGAGGGGAGGGAAATGTAGAGGTCAAGACCCCAACTCCTTCCATACTACTCCCACCTTCCCGTTTCCACATCTGCAGCCCTGCCTGACTGCCCTGTGGCATGCCTGTGTTCTGCATGCTCTTTACTTCCCAGCTTTTTTGCCAGGTTCTTTTTTGGTTGCTGGTAGGAGCATGCTATATCGACCAGGCTGGGCTTGAACCTGTCTCTTGCCTGCCTGCAGAGTGCCAGAATTACAGGAATGCAGGCATGTGCCATTGTGTGTAGCACTAGGCACACTCTCTTCCAGGCTCAGCTCAAGCATTTGCTGCCCTGTTCCTGAGGTGCTTCCGGTGGTACTTCTTAGGAAGAAGCTTTTTTGTTTGTTCAGAGACAGGGTCTCATTGTAGCCCAGGCTGGCCTCAGACTGTGTAATTGTAGGGTGACTGACTGGGAACTTTCAGTCCTCCTGCCTATGCCTCCTGAATGCTGGGATCACCAACAAGTGCCATGCCTGCACATGTGTGCTGCCTATGCTTCAGCCTGGGCACAGTTGGCGGGCACTCTACCAACTGAACTGCATTCCCGGTGTAGGAGTCCAGCTTCCACCTTGGCTTCCCCTAAGCACTGTCTTCACTGAGTCCCATTGCCAATTTGTGCTTGTGTGTCCCTCCACTCACCACCTATGAACTCAGCCCCAAGCCCTCAAGATCAGAAATACACCAATTAATTTTGCCAAATCCTGAGACTCCATTTTGCACTGCCAGAGGCAGGGGACTCCAAGGTCTGGGCTGGGCTCACTCCACTTGCTCCTTTCTCTTGCAAGTTTCATTTCTGTGAAGCACAGCCAGGCTTCCTGGGCCCAGCTGAGGCTGATGGAGAAGCATTAGGGCACGACCACACCCACTCCTGGTCTCCACTTGCATCAACCCACTCCTACCTCTCCATTTTTTTTTTAATTTTTCTTTTTTAAATTATTTTGGTTTTTTTTTTTTTTTTTAAACAGGGTCTCTCTTTGTATCCTTGGCTGTCCTGGACTCACTTTGTAGACCACTACCTTTCCATTTTATTTATTTTTTTTTAATTTTTTTTTTTGAGACAGGGTCTCTCTGTGTATCCTTGGCTGTCCTGGACTCACTTTGTAGACCACTACCTTTCCACTTCATTTGTTTATTTATTAAGATTTTTGAGACAGGTTTTCTCTGTGTAACAGCCCTGGCTCTCCTGGAACTCACCCTGTAAAAACAGGCTGGCCTCGAACTCACCTGTAAATCCGCTTGCTTCTGCCTCCTGAGTGCTGGGATTAAAGGTGTGGGCCACCACGCCCAGCTTCCATTTTACTTTTTGAGACATAGTCTCAGAATATAGCTCTTGCTGGCCTGGAACTCACAGAGATCCGCCTGCCTCTGCCTCTTATACCTGTAAACTGTTTTCTTAAACAACAGGGCTTGGGGAAATTTCTATTTGAAAAACCAGTTCCTGCTACTGTAAAATCTTATTTTGTTTTCTAGAGTTTTCTTGATGGTCTTGTGTAACCCAGGGTAGCCTCAAATTTGTTATTCATTTTGTGTTTGTTTGAGACAGGGTTTTTCTGTGTAGCCCTGGCTGGCTGTCTTAGAACTTGCTCTGTAGACCAGGGTAGCCTTGAGCTCACAGAGATCCACCTGCCTCTGCCTCCCAAGTGCTGAGATTAAAGTTGTGCACCACTACATCATTTATGATTTGGTCTTTAAAAAAAAAAATTGTGGTGGCTGGAGAGATGTCTCAGTGGTTAAGAGCAGTGGCTGCTCTTCAAAGGACCCAGGTTCAAATCCCAGCACCCACTTGGCAGTTCACAGCTGTCTGTAATTGCCAGTCATGGTAGGACACACCTTTAATCTTAGTACTAGGGAGGTTAGCCTGGTCTACAGAGTGAGTTCCAGGACAGTCAGAGATACACTGAGAAACCCTGTCTCAAAAAACAAAAACAAGCCGGGCGGTGGTGGCGCACACCTTTAATCCCAGCACTTGGGAGGCAGAGGCAGGCAGATCTTTGTGAGTTCGAGGCCAGCCTGGTCTACAAAATGAGTCCAGGACAGCCAGGGTTACACAGAGAAACCCTGTCTTGAAAAACCAAAACCAAAACAAAACAAAAGATTTGTGGGGCCAGCAAAATGGCTCTGTAGGAAAAGGCACTTGCTATCAAGCCTAAAAACCTGAGTTTGGGGGCTGGAGAGATGGCTCAGCGGTTAAGAGCACTGGTTGTTCTTTAAAAGGACCCAGATTCAAATCCCAGCACCCACATGGCAATTCACAGCTATCTCCAATTGCCAGGCATGGTGGCGTATGCCTTTAATCCCAGCACTAGGGAGGCAGAGGCAGGTGGATCTCTGTGAGTTCAAGGCTAGACTGGTCTACAAAATGAGTCCAGAACAGCCAAGTATACACAGAAACCTTGTCTCGAAAAGAAACAAACAGGGCTGGAGAGATGGCTCAGCAGTTAAGAGCACTGGCTGCTCTTCCAGAGGTCATGAGTTCAATTCCCAGCAACCACATGGTGGCTCACAACCATCCATAATGAAATCTGGTGCCCTCTTCTGGCCTGCAGATATACCTGCAGACAGAACACTGTATACATAATAAATAAATCTTTAAAAAAAAAAGAAACAAACAAAAAAAACCTGAGTTTGGTGGGGCACTTGTGGCGCACACCTTTAATCCCAGCACTTGGGAGGTAAAGGCAGGCAGATCGCTGAGTTCAAGTTCAGCCTGATCTACAGAGTGAGATCCAGGACAGCCAAGGCTACAGAGAAAACCTGTCTTGAAAAACCAAAATAAATAAAAACCTGAGTTGGGCCCCTGGTTCCCACACAGTGGAAAGAGAGCAGACTCTTCCATAAGTTATCTTTTTTTTTTTTTTTTTTTGAGACAGGGTTTCTCTATATATTCTTTAGCTGTCCTGGACTTGCTTTGTAGACCAGGCTGGCCTCGAACTCACAGTGATCCGCCTGCCTCTGCCTCCCAAGTGCTGGGATTAAAGGCGTGCGCCACCACGCCCGGCCCTATCTTTTTTTTTTTTTAAGATTTATTGATTTATTATGTAATGTTCTGTCTGCATGTACACCTGCATGCCAGAAGAGGGCATCAGATCCCAGTATAGATGGTTGTGAGCCACCATGTGGTTGCTGGGGATTGAACTCAGGACCTCTGGAAGAGCAGTCAGTGCTCTTATAACCTCTGAGCCATCTCTTCAGTCCTTCCATAAGTTATCTTCTGAACTTCCACACACATGCTAATCAAACACAGTAAATAATTTCAAATATATTAAAAAGAATTGTGTGTGTGAACACTCTGTATGTATGCAGGTACCCACAGAATTGAGAAAAGAATGTCAGGCACCCTCAAGGTGGTGTCACAAGACTATGAGCTACTTATCAAGGGTGCCTCCTTGGGAAGAGCAGCAAGCGCTCTTAAACCCTAGAGCATCTGTCCGGCCCTCCTTTTGTATACTTACAAGATAGGTCTCACTCTACATCCCAGGATTGCTGGGGCCTTGAAACCATCCTCTTGCCTTTGAGTGCTGGGATTACTGGTGTGTGCTAGCACCTGGCCAGCTAAAAGAATAAAAAGTTTAAAACTGGAGACACAGACCCAGGGATAAAGTTAAGTTGCTAAATGACATGAACGCCTTACCAAGGCTCCCACTACCTGGCAAGGACACTTGGGAGTCTGTCTCAGAAATGAAGGTGCAGGCTCCATGAGGATGAGAATTGGCCAAAGTCACACAGGACCTCCTCTGAGAGCCCGTGCAACAACAAAATGGATGGCTCAGGTCCCAACTTTACCTCTCCCCCTTGCCGTACTGGGTGGCTTTGGTCCCACTGCCTCAGCTATTTCGATCCCTAGGCTCCCATCCACCACAGCTAAGGCACAGACCAAGGGCCTTCCCTGGATCCTGAAGTATCTGCCTGTCCCACCTCCTATCTGAATGCTTATCCTAGCCTGGTCTCAGCCTCTAGAGAACGAAGTCCTCAGTTTACTCATCTTACAGGGCTGGCTACACACCTACTGGGATGTAGGTGGAGCTGCCCTGGCTGAACAGATGGGCACTGTAATCTGAGACTCTTGGGACCATCCCTTACTCCATCCCAAGTGCTGGCTTAGGAAGAAAGGGGATGACAGGCGGTGTCTGGCCAGGGTTCCTCCTTCTGTCTCTCAAGCTCATAAAAGCCTTCAATGGCTCAGGGAAATGTCTCGACTCAGTACAGCCAGCTCTCTCTGGTCAAGGGTGTTGACCCCTGTTGACTTGTGGTCTTTCCCCAGCAGACCCTGGACCTATGAACACCTTTCCTTGCTTGCTCTCTCCCAGTCTTCTCTCATTGCCTCAAAGACACCTGCCTGAGCCCCTAGAAACTTGCCTGAGTCACTTGCCCCACCCACTTCCCTGCTGCAGGTGCCCTGTTAGTGACCCTGTCATACCCTAATCTTTGCAACCTGTGGACCTTTGAGTGGACCAGTCACTTTGCTTCCTGTAGCTTCAGATAGTAACACAGAAGTGCTTAATAAACGCTTATTGGAGAACCCATCACTTGTGCGACTAGACATTCCTAGAGAGGGACATTATGAAGAGGGGTTGACATAGTGCCAGGGGACAGGAGATCCTTAGGTGTCATGAAGGTTGTCTTCCCCACTACTGTCATCATCATATCATGGCATACATGTGGAACCACCATGCTAACCAAGCATCCTGGGAGCATGTGCAAATAATTCATATTCCCACAGCAATGAACTGGCCAGTAGGGAAAGGAGTCTGAGGGGAAGAACGTGACCAAGAAAGATTCCTGAGAGATGAATTTGAGTTCAGCTTGTGCTGCAGCGAAGGGTGGAGGGTGACAATTGGCCAGGAACAGAAACATACAGAAAGGGGAGAAAGCCACCAGGCGACTCTTGGAGGAGTCAGCTTGCCTTTCTGCAAGCCTCACTCATTTTATTTTTGGCTTTTCAAGACAGGGTTTTTCTGTGTATCCTTGACTGTCCTGGACTCACTTTGTAGACCAGGCTGGCCTTGAACTCACAGAGATCCACATGCCTCTGTGTGCTGGGATTAAAGGCCTGTGCCACCAAGCCTGGCCCCAAGCCTCACTCTTTGGAACCATCACCAGGGGGGCACCCGGAACACCGCTACATCACCGCCTGATACCCCCAAAGCGCGATCCCCTACCCCTTAAGCTTCTGCTGTTTTCTAAGTCAAGCGCATCATCTCTCCAGTCTCTCCTGGTGCCTCTGAGCTGTACCCAGCCACAATTTTGTCCTCCACTAAGTGGGTTTGAAAATGGATCCCTGTGTAATAACCACATAATGGGTTGCAACTGTTTATATACAGGGAGTGGCATGGCTTGGTCTGGCCAAGTTCCCCTGAGGTTTCTGGAACCCTAGTTTATTCTTTCACTGCTGAACAGTATTCTCTTATATGAATGAAAATATATTTTTTTTTCATTTTTAATATAAATGGCCTTGCCACCTGTCCTCCTTAGGGGCTGGCTGGGAGCAATGGGGCTCCAGAATTCAGTCTCCATGGTGGGGGGAGGGGATACCTGGGTTCAGGCCACTTTTTCTTTTTGACAATTGTGAAACCTTCGGAAATGTCACAAGAACATAACAATCAACACCCATGGAGCCTTTATTTGTATTCATGGACAGCTGGCATTCTAAGGTAACATCTGCTTCTCCTCTCTTTGCTGTCTCTTACATGTATTTCCTGAACTACTGGAGACCAGCATGTAGGTCATGACCCTTCACCATGGAATCTTTCAGCATGTATCTCTTAAGGAAAAAAAATACCCTTACACAACCACAAAGTTGCCAAATGTAGGTCCTCCCGCCCTGCTGATGCAACCCTGTACAACCCTGTTCTTCAATTCCATTCTAGATGTTGCAGAGTGCCCTGGCCAGCTGAGGCCTTGCTTGGGGTTTTTTTGTTTTGTTTTTTTTCAGTGCCCCTCTATAGTTTCATCTAGAACCATGAACTTTTTGGTTTTTCAGCATCTTGGTACTTTTTTTTTTTAGGTTTTTCAAGACAGGTTTTCTCTGTGTAACAGCCCTGGCTGTCCTGGACTCATTCTGTAGACCAGGCTGGCCTCGAACTCACAGAGATCCATCTGCCTCTGCCTCCCAAGTGCTGGGATTAAAGGCACGGACCACCAGGCTGGTCTTTTTTTCTTTCTTTCTTTCTTTCTTTCTTTCTTTCTTTCTTTCTTTCTTTCTTTCTTTC
>CAJQZJ010000838.1:2991929-3037562 GCA_907164525.1 Lophiomys imhausi
TTCTTTCTTTCTTTCTTTCTTTCTTTCTTTCTTTCTTTCTTTCTTTCAGTCACAGGATTAGAAACCAGAATGTCCCTTCTGGGGAGCAATCTACTTCCAAGTTCAACTCATTGCAGGCAAAGCTGTTTCCTTGCTGCTGCGGAAATGACGTTAGAGCTCCATTGTCTTCTCTGATGGCTGCTAGTGCCCTTCTCTGCTCCCCGAAACTCCACCTTTCTTTCTAGGTTATCTCTATCTCAGATCAACAAGAAGAAATTCTTTCATTAACTTTGCAGTATCAGGGATTGAGTCGGAGGCCTCCTGCACACCAGATGAGCACTCAGCCATGAAGCAACATTCCTAGCCCACTTTTTTTTTTTTTTTTTTTTTTTGGTTTTTCGAGACAGGGTTTCTCTGTGTAGCCCTGGCTGTCCTGGACTCACTTTGTAGACCAGGCTGGCCTCGAACTCGCAAAGATCCGCCTGCCTCTGCCTCCCAAGTGCTGGGATTAAAGGCGTGTGCCACCACTGCCCGGCCCTAGCCCACTTTTTAATCTTCTTTTTTTTTTTTTTTCTTTTTCAAGACAGGGTTCCTCTGTGCATCACTGACTGTCCTGGAACTCACTTTGTAGACCAGGTTGACCTCAAACTCACAGAGACCCTCTGCCTCTGCCTCCAGAATGCTGCGATTAAAGGTGTGAGCTACTACTGCCCAGCTCTGGGCTTGAATTTAAGTCTTTAGGTTTGCACAGCAAATGGCTTTACCCACAGAGCTGCCCTTACCTTCATTTTGAGACAGGCTTCCTGGCCTGACTTGGTCTTGAATTTGTGATCTTTTTGCCTCAGCCTCTCAGGTAGCTGTTGTGCTCACAGTCCTGAACCACCGATCCCAGATACACAGAGACTCATTCTTGTGCTTTGAATCTCTGACTTCCTTTTCTGCAACTGGCCAGCTGAAGAAATCTGGAAATTCACAGGAGCCACGCATGGCAACTCCTATCTGTAATCCCAGAACCCTGGGGGCCTAGGCAGAGAGATTTAAGGCAAGCTCGGGATACCTTGCAAGACTGTGTTAAAAGACTTCAAAAACAGTTGGGTGTGGTGAATCATACTTGTAATTCTACAATCTGGGAGGCAGAGACAGGAGAATCACTGTGAATTGTAGGCCAGCATAGGTACATAGTGAGTTCATCTTTCAAAAAGAAAAAATAGAGCCAGATGTGGTGTCACATGCCTTCTTGAATCCCAGAACTGGGGAGGCAGAAGCAGGCAGATCTGTGAGTTCAACACCAGCCTTGTCTTCTTAGTGTGTTTCAGGACAGCCAGGGCTTCATAGTGAAACACTGTCACCAAATAAAATAAACCCATTAAATAAACAAAAGAGCTAATGTAAATCCGGCAGCCTGCAGGGACAATGGCCTTATGTAAAGGAAGGCATGCCTTCTAACACAATGAATCAGGAAGAATCTACAGCATGCTGAGTCCTAGGGTGGGATGTGCACCTCAAGGCTGAGGGATCTTGGAGACATTTTGCAGTTCACCTGCCACAATGACCAAAAGGACAAGAAAGTATTTCTGGGGCTAGTTTCAAATGGAGGAGTCAGGACACAGGAGAAACAAGCAGAAGACCTTGGCCTGCACTGTGCTTTGGGAAGGGTCCCACTGCAGTCCTGTCCTTGGGATGTCCCAATGTGTCCTTGGAGTGAGCATGGACCTGGGCACTGGAGGCCTTGGAGGAAGGATGTGGTTTCCTCCCTTGGAGATGTCACCACTGCCTGTACTTCAGAGCAGGATGAGAAGATACTTCAGAGGAAGATTCTGGGGACAACAGGGATAGTGAACCAGATGTCAGGTGCTCTGGCTCTGTAGTCTGGCCAACCGCAAGGACTACTCATGAGCCATCTCACATCTCCTGCAAGATTATTAGCTAAAGGGATGAAGGAAGGGAGTGTCAAGTGCATGGAGCCTGCACAGTTGCTTGTACACTGTCTGGCCCCACCGAGGTGTGGGTGTGAGACCCTGGGCCACAGGGCAGAAGGTTGTGCATACTGCAGGTGGGCCAGGTTCTTCTTCCTGGGGCTTTCTGTGACACATGACTGGGAACGCAGCTACTCTCTAGCCCTCAGACTGTACTGTACGCCTCACAAGGAGGCTCAGTGTAACCCCTGGCCACAGAGACAGGATGGAGAAATCATGATCAAGAAGCATCAACAGGATCACAGCAGTGACTTCATGAACATCGCAAGACACAGATAGGCCAGAGCCACCACCCAGAGTACCTGGACGACTCATGGGGAAGCCAGTGGCAGCGCTTACACATGATGATCGAGCAACTTGAAGCCAAGCTGGGAAGCCGCCTCTGCACTTCATTTGTATATATTTTTTGAGATAGAATCTTGCTACGCAGCCCAGGCAGGCCTCAAAGTCACAATCTTCCTGCCTCAGCCTCCTATAGGCTGGGATTCTAGGTGTGGGCCACCATCCCCCTACAGTCATCATCTCATCATGCAAGTTAAGAGGAACCCCATATCCTGCTCCCACTCTACTGTAGAAGGCAGAAGCTTCCTGTTACAAATAATAAACCACTTCCTGGGAGTCCTGCCGGCTTGCCAACGTCCTTAGGTAATACACACTGCACCTTCCACTGCTTCAGCAGTTGTTCCTGCTTCAGCAGTCAGAGGCCTAATATTTGGAGCCAGTGGCAGGCATCTTCTTTAGTCTGGCAGTTAACTAAAGTGTTTTTTTGGTTGGCTTTGTTGTTGTCCTTAAGATAGATCTCATGAACTTATCTGAATGAATGAATGCTGTTTTGAATTTCATAGATAGCCAAGGGTGACCCTGAACTTCTGATCCTCCTACCTCCACTTTCCAAGTCCATCGTCATGCCTGGTTCACACCTTGCTGGGGTGCAGGAGACAGCGCTTTATGGGGCAAGCACTCTACTGAGCTGCCCTCACCCTGAACTATCACTCGACTAAGTGTTCAGGTGTCTAGACCTCAGCTCTGCAAAGCACTGTGCAGTTGGCTGCATGTGCGAGTTGCACTGCAGGCATCACCTGGCTGCCAGGTGCAGAGGCCTGAGGGCTAGTGAGCTTCAGGCCAGAGCCCTCCAGCCTGCTTCCCAGGAAGGCTCTAAAGCCTTCTCTGCTTTTCCACCTGCAGGACCTTGCAGGTGGGATGGGCCAGAGTGTAAGTAGTCAGATTCCAAAGGTCTAATTTCCCCTTTGGGCCTGTGTTTCTTCAGGCAAGTCACCTGACATCTGAAGTCCTCGGACTTTTCCCTTACTAGTATTTGAGAACCACCAAGATTCCAGCCAGCAACTGGAAAACCCAGGATGTGGAAGAACAGACCCCATTCACTTTTTTTTTTTTAAATACAGAGTCTAGTATCACCATGTAATTCTGGATGGCCTCCAACACTCTATGTAGCTCAGGCTGGCCTCAAAGTCCACGTGTACAACTACACCTGGATCTATGGCTTGTTTAAAATGTTTTTGTTTATGTGGTGCACCTGAGCCCTTGGGCACTTGGAGAAGCCGGAGGAGTATGCCAAGTGTCCTGTTCTCCACCTTACTCCCTTGAGGCAGGGTTTCTCATTGAACTTTCGAGCTTGGTTCGGTAGTCAGTAAGTCTCAGAGATCTACCTATCTTTGGTATCACAGCGCTGGGGTTATAGGCTTTTTATGTGGATGCTGAGGATCTGAAGTTGGGTCCTCATGCTTGCATGGCAAGTGCTCATAGCCACTGAGCCATTTCTCCAGCTCTGTTTACTTTTTTTTTTCCAGAGAGGGTTTCTCTGTTTCTCTATGTAATAGCCCTGGCTGTCCTGGACTCATTTTGTAGACCAGGCTGGTCTTGAACTCACAGAGATCCACCTGCCTCTGCCTCCAAAGTTCTGGGATCAAGGCATGCACCACCACGCCCAGCTGCCCTGTTTACTTTTTTTTTTTAGGTTTTTCTTTTTTTTAAGATTTATTTTATTTATTTTATGCATATGTGTGCTCTATCTGCATGTACACCTGCATTCCAGAAGAGGGCACCAGATCACATTGTGGATGGTTGTGAGCCACCATGTGGTTGCTGGGAATTGAACTCAGGACCTTTGGAAGAGCACTAGGCAGTGCTCTTAACCGCTGAGCCATCTCTCCAACCCCTTTTTTTAGGTTTTTCAAGACAGGGTTTCTCCGTGTATCTCTGCTGTCCTGGACTCACTTTGTAGACCAGGTTGATCTTGAACTCACAGAGATCCGCCTGCCTCTGCCTCCCTGAGTGCTGGGATTAAAGGTGTGCACCACTATACCCAGCTCCCTGTTTACTTTTCGATAGCACTGGTCCACTGCTAAATCTACCCTTAACTGTGGGAATAAAGTCTGTGCTTATGAACAGACTTCCTAAGTGGAAAGAATGAGCCACTGCTCAGCCAGGAAGAAACCTGTGTTTTGGGCTTTTCCTACTCCATTCTTTTGCCATATTTGGAGAAAAGCTCTCCCACTTTTTTTTTTAAAGTTGTCTTTAGGAAGCCTGATGTGGAGGTACACATCTTTAAACTCAGCACTCAGGAAGCAGAGATAGGCTGCTGATCTCTGAGTTGGGGTCAACCTGGTCTACATAATGAGTGTCAGGCCAGCCAGGATTACATGAGACCATATCTCAAAAAGGGGTGATGGTGGTTGGATAAGAAGAGATGGCTCAGCAGTTGAGTACTGGCTACTCCTCAAGAGGACCTGGGTTTGATTCCCAACATCTACATGATAGTTCACAAGTGGCTTTAACTCCAATCCCAGAGGACCTGATGCCGTCTTCTGGCCTCCAACAGCACTAGGCATGCATGTATTGTGCGGACACACACATGCACATGCATATATTGTGCAGACATACACATATACAAAACACACATGCACACTTTTTTTTTTTTTGAGATAGGTTTTCTCTGTGTAACAGCCCTGGTTCTCCTGGAACTTGCTTTGTAGACCAGGCTGGCCTTGAACTCTCAGAGATCCCTTTGCCTCTGCCTCCCAAGTGCTCAGATTAAAGGGGTGTGCCACCATGCCCGGCTTGCTTGCACAATTTTTTTTTTCAAAAATAAAATTTGTCTTTAGAGATATCGCCAACACTTTTTTTTTCTCTTCTGTATAGCTCTGGCTGTAGTGGAACTCACTCACTTTGTAGACCATGCTTTCCTCAAACTCACAGAAACCTGACTATCTCTGCTTCCTGAGTGCTGGGATTAAAGGCAGGTGCCACCTGGCCTGCCCCACAAACACTTTGTTAGCTCAGGGCAATAGGGGACTAAGAACTCTGAAGGCAAGGAGAGACTCCTGCTAGGGGCAATGCCTGTCCTCCAGTTTATAGGCGTGTTCCTCTGTGTGTGTGTCTGTGTGTGAATTTGCATGTTTAAATCACTGGCAGTGGGCAGAACTTGTGAGGTAAAGAAAATATTTGAATATTGCCCATCTGTTCTGAACCCAGGCAGACAGCAGAAGGTCAAACAGTAGAGATACCAAAAGTGCAATTTGCTTGTTCATTTTCTACACCTTCCTACCAAACAGAAAGTGCCCTACTCAAAAAATGGGAGGGAAATTAGGAGTTTCACAATCTGGGACATTACAAGATAGGAAGGAACC
Source organism: Lophiomys imhausi (assembly GCA_907164525.1). Classification (NCBI taxonomy): domain Eukaryota; kingdom Metazoa; phylum Chordata; class Mammalia; order Rodentia; family Muridae; genus Lophiomys; species Lophiomys imhausi. The sequence continues at coordinate 2,997,532 of CAJQZJ010000838.1, forward strand.
CAGGACCTGGGGAAGCAGGGAATGAATTTTTTCCCTTGAGCTTCAGTGAAGGGGAAGAGGAAGGGTGAAGATCCTTTCTAGCCCTCTCAGTTCCTTGGACAAAGTTGAATGAACACACACAATGTCTCATATGTCATTTATAAATAACCCAGGAACATTCTGTTTTCAGTTTTCTGGGGCTGGGTTTTCTCAGTACACAGGGCTCTGGGGAGATATGGAAACCGTGGCTGGTCAGTGAATGGTGCTGGAGACAGAGCTCCGGGTAGCTTTCAGATGTCTAAACAACCACTTCATTTAGGATTCTTTGACTCTGGCTCTTCTCTGAACTAGCCCTTTAATTACATCTCCGGGGTGGACCCCTCATCTAGGCTGTGTAGGAGGCAAAAATCATTTAGCTTCTAAGGCTGCCTGAAGAAGTCTGGACTGGGCTTGCCTGAGGCTCCTGGTCACTAGTTGGCACAGAGCTGATGGTGACAGCCTCTGTCCAAGAGCTTCTTTCTAAAAAAGAGCCCATGACTTCTGTGTTTTACTGTGATAGATGAAAAGAATGGTAATGAAATGAGGATTGGTGAGATGGCTCAGTGTGAAAAAATTACTTGTCAAGGACTGTTTTTTTTTTTGTTGTTGTTTGTTTTTGTCAAGGACTGTTATGACAAGTTCAGTTCCCAGGACACTCATGGTGGAAAGAGCTTCTGAAAGTTGTCTTCTTTTACAATGGCACACTCCCACCCACCCACCAAAGGACACTCACACCACTCCCACCACACAAAGAAACTCCAGATCAAAGCAGGAATTCAGAGCCCTGACTTCCAAGCAGGTTGGAATTGGCTCCTCTCTCTGGTAGTGATCTCCAAAGTGGATTACCAAACCTCCTCACCTTGCCTTCTCTAGATCTCACCTGACTCAGATCCCCCAATATACACATCATTCTGTCTTTCATTGGGCTTCCTGTGTTTTCTCCTCCCAGCCTGATTTCTTCTCTGACCTAAGTGTCTAACCCCCAGGCTTCCAAATCTCTCAAAGCTATGAAGTTGGATCCAAGGCTTTCAAATTCCCAAGGCTTTTTGTTTGTTCTAGTGGTGCTGGGAATGGGCCCCATTGGCATGCTAGGCAAGTGCTCTACCATTAATCTATGAGTCTAGCATTATCAATAAATATTTTGTTTTTATTTTTATTTTTTTTTAAACATTTATTTATTTAGTATACAGTATTTGGTCTACATATATGCCCAGGCACCAGATCTCAATGTAGATGGTTGTGAGCCACCATGTGGTTGCTGGGAATTGAACTCAGGACCTTTGGAAGAACAGCCAGTGCTCTTAACCTCTGAGCCATCTCTCCAGCCCGTTTTTTTTTATTTTTAAGACACAGTCTGTTGCCCAGGCTGGCCTCATATCGGTGGGTTCAACGTATCCTCCAACCTTTCCAAACAGCTGAGACCATAGGTGTGTGTTAACCAATACCAACTCCTCAAGTTCATTTTAGAATTCCCCAACGGCCCTTAGATCCTCCTCCCACTTAGGTGACCTGATACTAGTTACCTAACAATCAGAGTCCCCAAATCTCTGACATCACCCACTGAAAATTCTCGTCAGCAGAGACAGCCAAGGGGGCCTAGATGTGGCCAGGGATAATGGCAGGGGCATACAGCCCGTGGATCGGCCACCTAACTGGTGAGGTTAGGACTCAGAACAGAACGAAAGGTGGTACTGGTGGAAAGCGGAAGTTTTTGGGCTTTTGATTTCCCCTAAGTTCCCACAACATTTCATTGTTGCCCAACATTTCCCCCTTTTCCTCACAAAGGGAATTTCCGATTTCACTTCCTCAAAACTCATCTAGCCAGAAAGCCTCAACTTCTTTACCCCGTTCCGCAGCTGAAGCCTGAGACCTTGGCTTCTTCCTGCCAGGTCATGTCATTTGTGTCCATTGCTGTGTCCCTCTCCCATCTGCCTGAGTGGAGTGCCACCGCGCTCCTTCTCCTTCCTTACCCATTTTCCTCTTCACCGTGTCCTTGCTTTCCCTATTCCCGCTGTCCTGCCCCTCCCTCTCCAGAGTCGCTAAAAGACCAAAGGGTGAGGAGTGTGTGGCAGAGAAGCGAGGAAGAGGCAGAGCCCGAGCTCCCGATGCTTTTGGGGGTTCCGAGCCGGTGGAAGCACTGTGGTTGGGGAGCGCAGCTGAAATACTCCGGGTGTCCGGGAGTCCACAGGTGCTAGAGGGTGCTCGGGCTTAGTACATCTAGGCGCTAGACTGGCACCGGCAACTACAAGCACTTCCGGGAGCTACCGTACCTCGAGGGGCGGAGCAAAACAGGTGCGGCTGCCAAGGCACTGCGGCCACGGGCTCGCGAGATTTGAAATCAGCCAATGGGAAGCAGAGGAGGACGTGGCAAGCGAGTGGGGCGGAGCTTGGAGGGCTCTTCCCCCGCCTCCTCTCCCGACCGCCCCGAGGCGGAGGCCTGCGCGCCGGGACGCAGGGCTCCGGCCTATAAAAGGGCAGCTTGGCGAGTCTCGCGCGACCCTCGGCAGAGGGCGCTGTTTTGGTCATCGCGCCGGCCTTCGAGCCTGCGCCTGCGCAGTGCGGGTCGCGCCCCGCCCCCTGCCCCGCAGCCCTCCGCCGGCCCGCCCCTGCTCGGCAGCGCGCCCTCCTCCCGCTCAGCCGCTGCTCTGTCCCGTAGCAACCAGCTCGGTCTCCGGCAGCATGTTCAGCTGGGTGAGCAAGGATGCCCGCCGCAAGAAGGAGCCGGAGCTCTTCCAGACAGTGGCCGAGGGGCTGCGGCAGCTGTACGCGCAGAAGCTGCTGCCGCTGGAGGAGCATTATCGCTTCCACGAGTTCCACTCGCCCGCGCTGGAGGACGCTGACTTCGACAACAAGCCCATGGTGCTCCTGGTTGGTCAGTACAGCACCGGCAAGACCACCTTCATCCGCCACCTGATCGAGCAGGACTTCCCGGGGATGCGCATCGGGCCGGAACCCACTACCGACTCCTTCATCGCGGTCATGCACGGCCCCACCGAGGGCGTGGTGCCCGGCAATGCGCTCGTCGTGGACCCGCGGCGCCCCTTCCGCAAGCTTAACGCCTTCGGCAACGCTTTCCTCAACAGGTATTCACACTCCTTGTACCTGGCGCGAGGACCTTCAAGGGCCCCCGCAGCTATTGCCCTCCTGCCGGCCTTTGTCTTCGAGGGCCTCCCACCAGACCCTAGGCGACCACTCCCGTGGACAGTGGCCTTGTTGCGTCCCACTGACCACCCGGGAATCGGAGAATAAGCATCGTCCACTCTTCTGACTTCTGTATCCCCGAATCTTCCAGGTTACCAATTTAACTCTCAAACCCTCCCGTAGAAACCCTACTTTCCACAGAGCCGGGGTGGGGGTCCACTGTGGGAAGATGAGCCAATGCTAGCGGCCCTCCCTTTCTTGTTCCTCATTCTGGAGGCACCCAATCCATTCTCATCAACCTCCTTCCTCCGCTGGGGTCTGTTTTGGTTCTTTTTTTTTTAAGTGTCATGGGAAAATCTGAGACTTAGATGGTTTGTCTCTCTGGTTCACATCCCTAGGGACCAGAGGTTTTGTGTAGGAGAGGCAGAGAGGATATGCTTTTGAGCTGCTGATTTGGGTGGGGGCAGCCCCCATTGAAGGCAGGAGATGAAGGAGTCTCAACACCCCTCCTAAAAGCAACACTTAAGTGAATTCCAGGCCAGCCAGGAGTGTGTGAGACAACCCTATCTTTAAAAAAAATTCTTAGTAAGTCGATGCTGTCTCAAGAGACTTCATGGGGTGGTAACACCGAACCCCTGAAATGACCAGACCCACAGTCTACTATAGAGTTGATTGATGTTTATGTACCTCCTTCACCAGTTTAAGGGGTGAGGTGAGATTCGGCCCCTTGGGATGCTATGAATGAATCACAGCGGCCTGTCTAAGGAGCTTTAACTCCCAGGATCACTTCTCTAAAGGCATCCCTGCCTCCACCCCCAGGAGGCATGACAGGACTCACAGACCCTGCCCTCTGTGCTCCCAAGGAGTGACTACATGCCTTTCGAGTCTGCATTCAGCCTGGGGGAACAGCCTAGGAAGGAATCTGAAGCCTGCTTTCCAGGTCCCCGCCCTGTATGAGCACATTCCTCCCCAGACACTGTCCAGCCGTACAGGCTGGGCCAGCTTGTTCTAGAGCAAGCTCACTGACAGGCCTGCCTCCCTGCAGAGCTGACCTTTAATATCTTTTTTGTCCCTTCTAGGCAATTTCAGCCTGTCTTGTTTTATGATGATTGTGTTTGCCTGACAGGCCTGGGTTGAATACAATGCTCTAGTGTCCTTAGCCTGGAGCCTTTCCCTAAGGATGTTTGAGCTGTGCTGCACCTGTAGTAGGCTATCACCTCAACTGCAGTTGGTGGGAGCTGTTGGTCTTGTGAGAAGTTTGGCTGCTGGGCTAAGGAATTCATTCATGCTTTAGGTCTCTGCTTCAGGAGTGACAGGAAGACTCACTATTCCAACTACCACTGTCCTAAGTTCACCTCACTGTGAGGGCATACCTCTTTTGGAACAAGGAACTTGGCACCTGCTCAGTTTTCCCACCTGTGGAAATGCAGAACTGTAAGGATCTTACCCATCATCCCAGTAACCCCCAGCCAAAGACCTCTGAATTGTCAAGGTTAAGGCCATGCTGATAAACTGGTCTTTGTGCTTTACTCAGGAGCCCTTGGCCAGGGACACACATGGCATGGGGTCCAGGGGATCCAGGAACTATACTTACATTTACTTCATGCCACCACCCCAGTTCCAGAGGGTCTCTAAATGCTACTGTAGTCCAAGACCACAGCTGTGTCAGGATGTGCATACCACGATGCCTCTGGCCAGGGAGGGCACAACAAAGGGGTTTTTTCTCTGACTGATACAGCTTTTCTTGGCACACTTCCCCCTACCTCTGAGACAGGGTTTCTCTGCATAACAAGCCCTGGCTCTTCTGGACTCGCTTTGTAGACCAGGCTGGCTTCGAACTCACCGAGATCCACCTGCCTCTGCCTCCTGAGTGCTGAGGTTAAAGGCATCTACCACCATGCTCGGCTTTTTCCTGGCCCTCTTAAAAGAACCCACTGAGTCATGAACTTGCTAGCCTTTTTCTCCTGAGTGCTGCTCAGAAATAGTGAGAGGAACAGATGAAGACAGGGATGAAGGAATCCCAAGAGTGGTTTGTGAACACTCCTCCTTGCATAACTGGACCCACCCACAAGTCCTAAGAACTGAAGTCTCCATCTTTAATGCCCCTGTCTTTCTTGTTGTGCACTCACTGGGCCTTGCAGAGTAGAGATTCTGTTGGCCTTGCAAATGCTCCTTTAGGGGTTTAGTGTGTCTGTCCTCAGAGCCAGCTGCACGTCCACTCCTTTTCCTCTTACTCTCCCTCCATTGAGTCTGGAAATTTCTTCCCAAGCTAGGGGAGTTCAGGTCTGGTGTGTGGTGACTTACAGCACTGGGGTCTGCTGCACCTGTTAACCTTTCATTGTGGCCTGCTCTCCCCAGCCTGTGGAGATACTGATCATCATCATTTGGGGGTGTGGGGCCACAGGAGACACTCACCTACCTGAGTGCTCCCCCCTCTTGGAATCATAGCTTCGAGCCTGTGTCTGGTTCGAAGTGGGTCTTCCTTTTCTTTGCTCAGAGAGGTTTTCAGAGGACCCTTTGCTCTGTCCGCCGAAGAACCCACCTTAGCAACAGCTGATGGCTGCTCTGGGCTGTACTGTAAACCCTTAGCTCAGAATGGAGCTCAGGTACATAGCTAAGCCCTCACCAAAGGTTTCCCCTATTGTGGCTTCCTCTTCCTAGGCTGATTTTGACTTTCAAAGAATGACATGTCTGTACTCCTTCCGCACCACTGACAACTGATACCCCATTGCAAGTCTCTTCAAGCAGCTGGCCCTGTCAGCAGGAGAAAATGACCATCCCAGGGTCTGGGGGATGATCTAGGGGTAGAGTGAAGACTTGAGTTCAGAGCTCTAGAGCCCCTGTAAACACTGGGTACAGGATGACATTGCAGTCCCAGCACAGGGACTGGGAGCAGAGTAACAGAAGATGCAAGGTGGGTCTCAGGGGCTGGCCGGCCAGATAGCCTAGTGGGAAAGTGCTTCCTCATCAGTAGAGAGCAATAGAGCAGATAACCTAGCTGAATCTGTGGAGAGTGCGTCCTCGTCAGTAGAGAGCAATAAGGAAGACACTTGAGGTCAGTCTCGACCCTCCCTGTGCACCCTACATATCATCACACACAGACATGTGTGCACATGTATACACATACACAGAAAGAGATCATTCCTTTTTTTAGTGTAAGGGAATTCAGCCAAGTGGTTGGTTTCTTTTTTGTTGTTTTGTTTTTTGAGGGTCTCTATATATACAACTGGCTGTCATGGAACTTGCCATGTAGATCAGTCTGGCCTCAAAGTTCCAGAGATGGCCTGCCTCTGCCTCCCGAGTACTGGGGTTAAAGGTGTGCCCCACCATGTGCAGCTTATTTTTTTTTTTTACATTTATTTATTCTTTGTGAGCGTTGTGTGCCACAGCACTTGAGGTCAGTGGATAGTATGGGCCAGCTTTCTCCTTCCACTGTATGGGCCCCAGAGATTGGACTAGGGTTATTGTATTAGGTCTGGTGACAAGTGTTCTGCCCACTGAGCCATCTCCTTGCCCGATTTTCTTTATTTGTTTTGGTTTAGTTTTTTTTCTAAAATAGGGTCTTCCTGTGTAGCTGATGCTGGCCTGGAACTTAATTAGCATTGATCCTCCTGCCTCGGCTTCCTAAGTGCTGGGATGATAGGTGTGCACCACCTTACCTGGGTAAAAATTTTTTGTTTGTTTGTTTTTTGAGACAGGGTTTCTCTGTGTAGTCCTGGCTGGCCTGGACTTGCTTTGTAGGCCAGACTGGCCTTGAACTCACAGAGATCCGCCTGCCTCTGCTTCCTGGGTGCTCGGATCAAAACCTTAAGCCACCACTCCCAGTTCTGCATGAAAATTTTAAGGTGGAATTGTACAGTCGGCGTCATGCTTTTGTTTCCTTTTAGAACTGAAGCACTATCTGGGCTCATACAACTTTCCCTAACAAATCATCAACTGGGGAGCTGAACTCGTGAACTGGGGCTGGGAGGTGGTTGGTAAGGAGGGAAGTACTGCGGTTCTAAAGCTGGACCCTTCTGGTAGCTTTTCCAGTTAGTTTATCTGGAGGGAGGGGAGGCTGACAAGCCCTCTCATGATACCTAGGTTAGTGTCGGTCCTGCCCTGATGTATCTCTGGCTTTGCTGTCCTGCAGGTTCATGTGTGCACAGCTGCCCAACCCGGTCCTGGACAGCATCAGCATCATCGACACTCCTGGAATCCTTTCTGGAGAGAAGCAGCGCATCAGCCGAGGTAATGAGGCTGTGTGCTGGAGAGCCGCCCCCATGCTGCCCTGCAGTCTCCTTCCAGCCCTAGGCTTTAAAAGTGTGTTCAGGTGACAAACTTCTTACCTCATACCTCATCTATACAGTGGTGGCCTGAGGGGGCCACAGCTGCCTCCCTATGCTCAGGTGACCAGAATAGCCCAGCTGAGATCACAGTCATCCATGCTGGATGGCCAACTGCCTTTGAACCCATGAGGCCTGGGCCTCAAGCCATGAAGCAAAGTAGCAAGAAATTGCCTGATACCTGTGCCCAAGTGTCCCAGCCAGCAGTGGCTTTCCCCTAGACTCCTTGCCACTGTTATGGGGACACTGTGCCTCTCAGTGTCATTTAAGTTCCTAGTAAGTTCCGCCAGTGTATGTGCCAGCCAGACAAAGGAGAAACTCATCGAAGTGTGCGGCCTTCCTGGTGCTGGTGGAAATTTGCTTGCATTTGCTTAGCCCTGGCTGGTCAGCAGCCTCCAGGGGCTGTCCGCTAGTGCGGGGGTTTCCTGCAGGGCTCCAGTGCCCTGGCCACTCCGTTGTTTAACTTTGGCCAGCTTTTGCCCTTTTTTTTTTAATTCATATATTACATTCCGACCACGTTTTCCCTCTCAGTCACTTCCCCCACTTCCCTTCTCCCTTAGATCTTTTTTTTTTGCCTCAAGATTTAAGTTCCTAGTAAGTTCAGCCAGTGTATGTGCCAGCCAGGCAAAGGAGAAATTCATCGAGGTGTGTGGCCTTCCTGGGTGCTGGTGGAAATTTGCTTGCATTTGCTTAGCTCTGGCTGAGTTCAGTGAGTGAGTGCTTGCTTATCTAGCATAAAGAAGGCCTGGGTTCAAGCAGGCAGTGGTGGCGCACGTCTTTAAACCTGGCACTCGGGAGGCAGAGGCAGACAGATCTCTGTGAGTTCAAGGCCAACCAAAAGTACACACAAAGAAACCCTGTCTGGCCGGGCGTGGTGGCACACACCTTTAATCCAGCACTGGGAAGGCAGATGCAGGCAGATCTCTGTGAGTTTGAGGCCAGCCTGGTCTACAGAGTGAGTCCAGAACACCCAGAGATACACAGAGAAACTCTGTCTCAGGGAAAAAAAAAAGGCTTGGATTCAGTGCCCAGGACAGCAGGAACTGAACATGGTGGCACATGTCTACAGTTCCATCACTTGAGCTGGAACAGAGGCAGGAGGATCAGTAATTCACAAAAGTCATTCTCATTTTCACAGCGAGGCCAAGGCTGGCCTAGGGTACATGAAACCTGGCTCAAGAAACAAAACAAACAAAAAACAGACCCCTATCTCAAACAAGGGGCTGGAACCTCAAGAAAACAGTTCCCCAGGGTGTATTCCAACAGTGACCACAGAGACTAGGGCATCCTCCCATCTGCTTTGAGGTCCTGGTCCAGGACAAGCCTACCTTTGTTTCATTCCTGGCCCTTTGATAGAGAGGTGGGCACCAGCCATTAGGTTGAAATACTTTTTAGGAGGTTGAGAGCCAGCTGGAAGTGGAGTTAGCCACTGCAAATGGGGAAATGAAGTAGCCTTACTGAAGATGTAGCTCAGTGGAGAGCACTGTCCTAGAGTGCACAGGGCTCTGGGTTCGATCCCCAGTACTGCAAAAAAGGAAAAGGAAATGGCCCAGTGTGTAAAGGTCACCGCATCTGGTGACCGGGTGGGATCCTGGAACCAAATCATGGAAAATGTAGGCACACATTATCTTATAACCTACATATGCATGCTATGGTACTCACACATTCACAGGTGCAATTTAAAAGTCTGAAGGAGCCGGGCGGTGGTGGCGCACTCCTTTAATCCCAGCACTTGGGAGGCAGAGGCAGGCGGAACTTTGTGAGTTCGAGGCCAGCCTGGTCTACAAAGTGAGTCCAGGACAGCCAGGGTTACACAGAGAAACCCTGTCTCGAAAAAAAAAAAAAATCTGAAGGAAAGAAAAGGGAAAATTACAAGAGCTTGGCATAGCAGCTCTAATCCCAACATTCGTGAGGCTGAGGCAGGAGGATTACATCCATTCTCAAACTCTCCAAGCAACAGTGATTAGGTTTGTTTTTCATTAACTTACTCTTTGTTCTGGCCCTTGCCCTGTCATGGGGGATGTTGAAGATAGCAGGCTGTAACCGAGCATGTGTGTCTCTGTGTCTGTACTACGTGGGGCTCTCTCCTCTTCTCTACAGTTGCGGGGCCCAGCCAGCATGGTATTACATCAGACCACAGTGCAGTAGACTGGCTGTCTCTAATCAGAAGCTTCCAGATCAGCTTTTTTTTTCTTTTTTTTGGTTTTTCGAGACAGGGTTTCTCTGTTTAACAGCTCTGGCTGTCCTGGACTCGCTTTGTAGACCAGGCTGGCCTCGAACTCGCAAAGATCCGCCTGCCTCTGCCTCTCAAGTGCTGGGATTAAAGGCGTGCGCCACCACCGCCCGGCTTTTTTTCTTTTTTTTTTTTTTTTGAGACAGGGTCTCATCATATAGCCCACGCTGACCTCCAACTCTTTTTTTTTTTTTAACGTTTATTTATTACTTCAAGTTACATCTCCATCACAGTGCCCTCTTTCCACCCCTCCCAGTCCTACCCTCCCACCCTCTACCCCTTCTCCCTTCTATTCCTCCAGAGTGGAGTGTCCCTACATATCAGTCCCCTGCCCCAGTTCGGCAGTCATATGAGGGCCAAGAGCTTCCTCATATACTGGGGGCCTACATGGCAGCACCATGGCCTCCACTCTTGATCCATCTGTGTCAGCATCCTAAATGCCCGGATTACAACTGGGCCTCATGCCTGACATTGGTTAAGCTTTCAGGCTCACCCGCTGTTTACGAGAGTGACTATCTTAGAAATTAAAGGAAACAAATTTTGGGGCCCTTTTCAAAAAGACAGGGGCCATGTTTCTTCTTTCTTCTAGCTACTCCAACCTGTTTTTAAGAGAATCCCTACTGAGCAGGTATCACAAGCCTGTAACCCCAGCTACTCAGGAGGATGGAAAAACATCACAGGCTTAAGGTCTGTCTGGACTACAGAGTGAGCTCAGGCTAAGTCAGTGAGATCTTGTTCCCAAATAAAAGTAAGAAAGCGGCTGGGGAGATGTCCTAGTTGGTAAAGTGCCTGGCACACAAGCTTGTACCTGTGTAGCTGGGTATGGTGGTAAACACTCTAACCCAGTACCAGAGGTCGGAGGTAGGGTCCCTGGGGGTTCCTAGCCAGCTAGTCTAGTTGAGCTAGTGAATTCCAGCTTCAGTTCCTACAACACCCTATTGCAAAAAATAAGTTGGGAAACCGGCAAAAGAAGATTTAACATCTTCTTTTGAAGGCTGAGATTAACAATCTGTACACACTTGGTTAACATGTGTACACACAGAAATAAGGAAAACTGAAAGTATAGCTCAGTGGTAGGTAGAGCCTTTGACTAGAATGCATGAGGCCACAGGTTCGAATCTCATCACCAAAGCTTGGTAAACATTCTACTTTTCTTCCTTCCGTTTTGTTTTTTGGTTTGTCTTTTGAGACAAGGTCTCACTATGTAGCCCTGGTTGTCCTGAAACTCACTCTGTAGACCAGGCTGCCCTTGAACTCACAGAGATCCACTTGTCTCTTTCTCCCACATGCTGGGATTAAAGGTGTGCACCACCACACTTATCATAACTTTTCTTTCTAGAATGCCGTTGCTCAGAGACCTTCAGGGCTGAAGTGAGGGTGTTGGAGGAGAAAGGTTTCAGGTTCTTGCTGTCCTTGTAGGCTCATAAAAGGAGCCCAGAGTAAGTTCACCAAAGCCACAGCAAAGCTGGGAGTCCAAGTTGCTCTTAAGTAAGAGAAGAACTGCAGGAGGACCCAGTCCAGCCTGTACTGGGACAAGGGATGCTGACCATTGTTTGAGGCCCACAGGCTTATCTTTTGGCTGAGCCAGACTCCAGCAGGCTAGCTGTGTGGTGAGAACATAGGCTCAGATAAGGGACAATAGCTCACCCTCAAAGGCTTATCTTGCCAGAGTGCAACTGCTAGGGAGGCCTTCAGGCTTGGAGGAAGGGTTTGAGGTTCTTGTGGCCCTTGTGAACCCCTGGTCAGGAGCTTAGAAGCAGCGTGGGAGAGCGTGGTTCATCTGCTGTGTTGTCCTGAGTCCTTCCCAGGCAAGAGCAGCTTGGACTTTACGCCCTGGGGTCTCTGGCCGGCCACAGGAGCCACAGGGATATGTCCTTTTCCATTACTCTCCTGTTAGGAGAGAGACATGGCAGGATCTAAACTTGGTTGCTTTCTGTGGGAAAACCACCAGAGTGACTCTTTGAGAGTGTCAGTTTTCTTTTTTTTTTTTTTCCTGTGCTGGAGATGGAGCCAGAGCTGCCAGCATGCTAGTCCAGTGCTCTTACCACTGAGCCACACCACACCCCCAACAGCATTTTGATTGGGGCTATAGAGGACACCCAGACAGGACACACTTAAGTAGCCTTAGGTGACATGGCACAGTAGTCCTGTGGGCTTTCTATGCCCTCCAAGTGACAAATGGGTCTCTGCAAGCAGATTTTTCTCTATTTGCAGAAGGCTCCCTCTGATTGAATGTGGGTTTTGGAGCAAAATACTAAGATATAGTCCCATCAGCAGTCCCCATTTAAATGTTATCCAGTTAGGATTTGGTGGTGAACATTCTATGGCAGTAAGATGATCGTGTGGCCCATTAGAGGTACTGAGTGTGGACTCCAAGGTGGTTACAAGCTAGTAATGAGGAGGGACCCTTCTCAGAGACCCTGGTAGCCACCAGTTCTTCCTTGTGCACAGAGGAAATGAGAGCAGGAGAGTGCATTCCCAAGTGGAAAGCAGGCGTCTGCCTCTCAGAAAGATAGGTCCTGAGGAACATGGGTCTACACCAGTGATGGCCTTGCTGCAGCCAGTAGTTGATCCTTGGAAAACTTGGCAACCCTGAGGAGGTCACTGGTACTTGAGAGTTCCCTTTGGGTCTATTCCCACTCCTCAGCCAGCCCCTCCTAACCTTTTGCCATTTCCTCCATGGTCCCTCATGTACAGGAAGTTCAGTTGAGAAAGGTAAGTGGGACTGGCATAGACCGAGGTGGTCAAGCTGCCCTGGCTCTGCTAGGGACCCCTGATAACTTTGTCCCTTTGGGGTCCCAAGCTCTGCTAGGGACCCCTAATAACTTTATCCCTTTGGGGTCCCAAGCTCTGCTTGCCTGATATGCTAATCTGTTACCACTTGTTGAAAGATAACATTCTCTTGTGTCAGCAGGGAAAGGTGGCCTTTGGGAGCACCATTCATTCCTGAGTGCCACCGTGTGACTGATAAAGAGATTCAAAGGACATCCAGGGCTTGTGTGGAGCTGGTGTCCTTGGCTTCCAGGGTCATTACCAGTACATAATCACATAGTGCCTAGGACTGGGGTCTTGTGTCAGTCGTCTGGGAGCAGCAGGGAGCAAGCCAGTGTGAGCCCCACCATTGTGACTATATGACTGAGCTGCGGTGGAACTTTTTTTTTTTTTTTTCGAGACAGGGTTTCTCTGTGTAGCCCTGGCTGTCCTGGACTCACTTTGTAGACCAGGCTGGCCTCGAACTCACAAAGATCCACCTGCCTCTGCCTCCCAAGTGCTGGGATTAAAGGCGTGCGCCACCACCGCCCGGCTTTGAGGTGGAACTTTTGTGCCTTGCTTGACCCCAAGGAAGTATATCAGCAAAGTGAGTGTGGCTTCAGCTTGGTTTGCCATGTAGCACCCTGTCTGCCCCGGTGCCTACCTTCTTGCTAGCATTCCTGTGCGTGTGTCCCACTCTGTTTTCTCTGCACCTGGGTACAGGAGGAAGCCACTGTTTCTCTGATAAGCAGCTCCATCTGAGGAGATGAGCCTGGGAGAGTCAAACCTGGAGGGGCCTCTGCACAGCTTCAGTGTACCCCAGAGAAACTGTCAGCATGTACTCTGAGCTGGGGTCAGACTGTGCTGAGGCTGTTGCTGGGCTGGGCCTCCTGGAAACACAGGCCACCGTGGCCAGACCCTAGTTCAGAAAAGAACTAAGGCTTTGAATAGCTACCCTGTTGTCTTCTGTCTTCTTCTATGCCCTTCCTCTAGCCAGAAACCAACCCAGCTATCCATGGAAGGCTTGCACAGCCCAAGGCCAGTCTGGCTAGTCCTCTGGATTTTTACTTGTCTTCCTACTCAATGTCATGGTCCCACCTAAGCTCTTCTGTTCCTAGAGGTTGGATGGGACATGTGGCCCAGACTCCTCTCCATGCATTCTGGAGCCCAGTGTCAGAAGTAGGGCTATACCATGTGTAGCTCGACTGCCCTGTTGGCCATCTCCTGGGATGCTTTGCCACAGATACCCTCCAGCCCAGTCTCAGGATGTTTCATACACCAGAGAATTAGCTCAGGTTTGCCCAGAAGCCTGGGGCCAGTTTCAGTGCTGTATCTGTGTTGGTTTCACAGGGTCCACCACACAGGTGACACAGGTTTAGCTCCCAGGTCAGTAGTGCAGGATCCGAGTGACCATAAGACATGGGCCTCTTAGGGTTGTTGCTGACTGTGTGCTGGGCTCTTACCTAATGCTTGGTACACAATTAAGTGTGCAAAACAAATATCAGCCGGTTAATGATGAGACCAAAAACTCCAGGGTTTCCCAGACTTTGGTGTTTTCTGAGTGACGTCTCAGAGAAACCTTAGGCAATACTGCATCAGCTGGGCTTCTCAGACTCCCCAGCCCCCCCCCCCCCCAGGCCTGACTGGGCTCAAAGCCTGCGACCCCATTCCTCTCTGCTTCCCCACCTCCAGGCAAGCTCAGACTCCACAGCCCCCTGAGGCCTGACTGGTCTCAAAGCCTGCGACCCCATTCCTCTCTGTTTCCCCACCTCCAGGCAAGCTGCTGCTTTGGCTTCACTTCCTGCTGTGGGTGCTCCAGCTCGGCCTGTGGAGGCGTCGTACCAGGCTGTGCTGGCCTTGGCACCTGTTCCTCAGACTGCCAGTTGGCGCGGTGGGCTAGGGAGCAGCTGGGCCAAGTGCCTGCAAATGTTGGGTTTATATTTGGGGTACGCAGCATTCTTCACAGCCTTAGAAGCTGCCCTTGCCTACACATCCATCACATTTGAGCTTCTTGGGCCCAGTGCAAATGCCTCAAGTAAATAGGAGCAAACATTTACAAAGTGCTGGTTGTCTGCCAGACATGCACTGCACCCAGCCCTCCCAGCAGCCGCCATGGGAACTTGCTGTCTTCATGTTACAGAGAAGGGACTGGGAATTCAGAGGGGGTAAGCGACCTGCTTCAGTGGCCCAGTTGCTTCCTGAGTATAGGGAATTCAGGCTTGAAATGTTGGCCCAACCAGAATCTGTCTGCCCTTCCTCCCAGCCCTGTATTGTCACTTAGTCTCAGGTCAGATGTATTTAGGGTCACGTTACATATGTTGGATCAATTCTTTTTTTTTTTTTTTTGGTTTTTCGAGACAAGGTTTCTCTGTGTAGTCCTGGCTGTCCTGGACTCACTTTGTAGACCAGGCTGGCCTTTAACTCACAGAGATCCACTTGCCTCTACCTCCCGAGTGCTGGGATTAAAGGCGTGTCCCCCCTGCTACCAGGATACGGGGCATCCCTTGAACTGGAGAAGTCCCTCGTGCAGCCCCTTTCCCTGTCCTGGGAACTCATTTGTCTTTAGAGCTTAAGCTTGCCTTTTCCAAAATGTCTTTTAAATGGAGTTGGACAGTGTAGACCCTTTGGTGTTCATTTCTTAGATGGAGCGTGACACTTTTAAGATTCATCCATATGTTTACGATAAGGTCCAGGGTTTGTGTCTGTAAAACATGATTGCTTCTGGGGATGGAATGGGATCCTAGAGCTTCCTGCTCTTCAGAGAATCTCTACACTGGTGCTTTATCCCTGCCTGCAGGTTGTTCCTTTCTGCAGAGGGGTGGCTTCCCTTCTTTATCACAGTCCTTTCCCTATACAGGGAGTCTGGGCTGTCCCTGGTTTGAGACAGTGTTGAATCAAGCTACCAGAAACATCCATGTACTGGAGTTGATGTGGACCTGAGCTTTTATGTCCCTAGGGCACATACCTAGGGGCAGAGGTCCCTTGCTTGCTTAGCCTCTGTGCTATTTGGAGTGGGAGGAGTCCTCTCTGTGTCTCTTGTCCCAGCTCTAGACTCCTGTCTCCAGGATTGGAGCAATTGGAAACTGTGATGTAGTTTTTTTTGGTGAGAAATAATGAGGCCCATGTAGTTTGAATGACAGGAAACAAGAGTGTATGGGAGACAAACACTCCATTGTTTTATGTTCTAGAAATTTTTGGAATGTGTAAAACAACTTTCCCTGGCTGCTGGAACTACCTGTGTTCGGAAGAATGCTGTTGTAGGGTGGGGTGCTTCATCACAGCCCAGGCCCCCACCTCTGACCCCCTGTTGTCAGGAAGGACAACAGCAGCACCTGGGGCCACTTGGGCTCCCTTCACACAGTGGTTCTAGGGGAGGTTTGCGGGGAGCAGCTCTGGTGCTGGCCTTAGTTCCTGTCACTCTGTCGACAGCCGCATGCTCCCTTGAGGTTCAGCCCTGCTCCTCCTCCTCTCTACTTCTGCCACTCCCCAACCATGGTGGGGTTTTGGGTTTTTTTTTTTTTTGGTTTTTCAAGACAGAGTTTCTCTGTGTAACGGCCTGGCCTGGCTGTCCTGGACTCACTCTGTAGACCAGGCTGGCCTCGAACTCACAGACATCTACCTGCCTCTGCCTCCCAAGTGCTGGGATTAAAGGCATATGCCACCATGCCTGCCCCCAACCATGTTTTAATTTTTAAGAATTATTTTATTTTGTGTATGTATTGCCTGTATGCATATGTGTATAACACATGCCTGCCTGGTGCCCTTGGAGATCAGAAGAAGGCATTGGATCTGTTGGAACTGGAGTTAGAGGTGGTTGTGAGCTACCATGTGGGTGCTGGGAATTGAACTTGAATATTTCAGAAGAGCAACCAGTGCCCTCAACTGCTGAGCCATCTCTCCAGCCCTGACTATTTATTTATTTATTTTGGTTTTTCCAAGATGAGGTTTCTCAATGTAACAGTCTGGCTGTCCTGGAACTTGCTTTGCAGACCAGGCTGGCCTTGAACTCAGAGATCTGTCTGCCTCTATCACCTGAGTGCTGGAATTAAAGGTGTACACCACCATGCCTGGCTGGCTTTTATTTTTTATTTTTTGAGACAGGGTGGCATCATACTTGCCATATGCAAGCTTCCTGAGTGCTAGGATTGTAGGGTGTGCACTGCCAGGCCTGTCTTATGTTTGTTTTTGTTTTTAAAGACAGAACATCAGCCAGGTGTGGTGGAGCCACGGGCCTTTAATCCCAGCACTAAGAGGCAGAGGCTGGAGGATTTCTGTTTTCTAGACCAGCCTGGTCTACATAGTGAGTTCCAGGACAGCTACATAGTGAGACCCTGTCTTAAAAAACAACAGCTGGGCATGGTGGCACACACCTTTAATTCCAGCACTGTAGCCCTGACTGTCCTGGACTGTCTTTGTACATCAGACTGGCCTTGAACTCATAGAGGTCTGCCTGCCTCTGCCTCCCAAGTGCTGGGAATAAAGGTGTGTGCCACCGTGCCTGGCTCCTTTTTTTTTAATTGTGGTAAACTGTACCTAGTTTATAAGCTGTACCGTTTTACACATTGTTAGGGAACAGTTGAGTGGGTTGGTGCCTTTGCGTTGTTGTTCAATCATCATACTATCTACCTTAGAATCTACCTCTTCATTTTCCCAAAAACTCAGTAACACTGGCACCCTGTCTCTACCCCAGCACTGGCCCTACCATCCTCCCTGAGTGTGACACCCTGGCTTCCCCATAGGTGGATCCACGGTTTGTCCTCTTAGGCCAGTTTATTTCATGTAGTGAAATGGCTACTTTTCCCTTATCTGAAATGTCTCTGGTTGCCACTGAGGTCCCTCCCATGCAGGTTGGCTTCTCTGTCTGGCCCATCATCTCATGCTGTGTACCATGTCCTTAGTGGGAAATGGACATGCCCGTTCTCTCCAGCCAGGTGGTGCAGTGTGCCCCTGTAGGACCCTCTTTTCTTTTTTTTCTTTTTTTTTGGTTTTTCGAGACAGGGTTTCTCTGTGTATCCTTGGCTGTCCTGGACTCACTTTGTAGACCAGGCTGGCCTCGAACTCACAGTGATCCGCCTGCCTCTGCCTCCCGAGTGCTGGGATTAAAGGCGTGCGCCACCACCGCCCGGCCCTCTTTTCTTTTTAGTGGGCACATCGCTCCCTGTATGCTGTGGATTTTCTATTGTATGGATGGCACTGACATTGTGACCCTACCTGGTGTCTCAGAAGAGGCCTGTTGCTTTGCAAGTCTTGTCAACTTGCCTGAGCTCCTTGCTAGATAGTGCACCGTGAGACCCCTTTTGGCACCACATGAACCCTAAGCTCCACACTGCTGTTCGCTGTGCTCTCCACTGCCTCTGGAAACCAGTGCCCCCTCTCTAAAGCACCACAAGACCCCTCTTAGGGCAGTGAGGGACAGTATGGGCCTGCAGTTACAGAGTCACATGCCTGTGATAACATACTATAATCCATGGGTAACCCTGAGTGTCTCCCTTCCTCCAAAAGTAGACAGAAAATCAAGCAGGGTAGCTATTGTTTTTTAATCCCAGCCCCTCAGGAGGCTGAGGCAGGGGAATTGTCACAAGTTTGAAGCCAGCCTGGGCTATGGAGTAATAAGTAACCTGTCTTGAATTCCAAAAGTAATTAACCAGGAAATTCTCTTCACCTGGAAAAAGGAAAAGAAAAAAGACTTAATGGAGCTGGACATGGTGGCGCACACCTTTAATTCTTGTACTGGAGAGGCACAGGCAGGTGAATCTCGAGTTTGATGCCAGCCTGGTCTCAGTAAGTTCCAGGCCACCCAGAGCTACATAGTGAGACCCTGTCCCCTCAGAAAAAGAAAAAGAAAAACAAACAAAACAACCAACGTGGTGATGGCCATGAACTAGGGTTGTGGGAGGAGCAGGCAGAGAGCCTTCTCGTGTTCCCTTCCCCCACACAGAGGGAAAAGGATTGTGGCCATACTGGGTGGGGCTTGGGAAGGTGACCTCAGTGTCCCTGCCGCAATCCTGGCGGCCTGGCCAAAGCCAACAGGACCAGTGGTGCTTGGCTCAGGGTTCCCCTGTTCCCAGGAACTGGGTTTTGGCCTCACTCCTGCCCCAGCTGTGAATTAGCTTCAGCTTTGGATGAGGCCAAATGCGTTGACTGGAAAGGAGCAGAGGCCTCACTTTGTTGAGCAGGAATATAATAGTTCCTGAGTCAGCGCTTCTTCGGTGCTGTGTTCCTAGAACTCACATAGAAGGCTTCATTGCCCTGGGCAGGCCCTGGGGGTCAGCTGGGGTGCAGCCCAGAGCCCTGGGCAACAACTACCTCTCCTGGCCTCTGCTTCCCCACTATTTTGCTGCTCTAGACCTTCCCCTCTGCTTTTCTGCTGATAGCTCACTCCTTGGGTGTCTCTTCCCTGCTCTCAGAGCCAGCTGTAGGGAGCAAGGACCTTGTACTTTGGAACTGGCCATCTGTGCTGGTTGCTGACTGCTGACATGCTGACCTGGTACTTGCTGGAACTGTGCAAAGAAACCTGAAGTTCTGAGACCCAGCCAGCCACACATGGGAGAGGCCCTTCTCTGCCCAGACTCCAGCTCAGTGTACCTCCACCTGTGAAGTAGCCTGGCCCGCTGACCAGTCTTCCCCAAGTTCCCGTGTGCCAGGCATACGGAGGTCAGAAGCCAGCCTTGTAAGAGACAGAAGGCGTTCTCTTCCGCCTTCCCGTGGGTCCTAGGGATCAAACAAGTGCCTGAATCTGCTGAGCTGTCTTGTTGGGCTGCCTATTTTTTGTTACTTGTTTTCCGGCATTGCCTGGGATTGAACCCAGAGCCTGTGTTCCTTCAGGGTGCCCCATTGTGGGGAGAGGGTCACTTCTCTGTGTGGCCTTGGCTGCTGTCCATCCTGCAGCCACTTGTCTGACTTCACATTGCTTCGTTTCTGCTTGGCCTGTTCAGCCTCGCACCTCCAAAACGCCACTGTCCCAGGGCCCAGGGTCTTTCCACATAGGGTGGGAAGCAGTGACCAGGCCATGCCAGGGCCTTGTGCTGTATAATGCAGTATCAGGAGATCTTGTATCAGCAAACCTTCATGAACGAGATGGTAGGGTGCCGTGGGGCGGTCTCTAGTCCTTGACACTATCCTTCCTCTTGGGACTCCCCTCCCCCTGCAGTCTTCCTGCCTTCTACATCTGGAGATTTTGCTTGGTAGAGTGTTTTTCGCAGACTGCTAGAGCAGGCTGTGGGGTAAGAGGCTGACTGGACCGGTGGCCAGGTGATGTCCCAGACTTTCTTCTCTCTGAGTGGCCTCCCTGGCTCATCTTTTGGGGGTCTTGGCAACTTTCTGGGATGTACTTAGTGGTTTTTAGAGGCTGGGCTACATTTGGGGTGACCTGGAACCTATGCATATGGTGAGTGACAGGAGGCTAAACCCAGGGCCAAGGAGTGTCCTAATGCAGTTGGAGAGACCAGCCTGTTCCTAAGGTTCTGGTCTGGTGTTTCCAGTCTCCCCAACTCTGCTTTGTGTTCCTAAAAGGTGGAGAGTCCCGGGAGCACTGGAAAAACATTGGAAGAAGCATAGTTGTCAACAGAGTACAAGGAAAAGCCCTGAGTCCAGAAGTCACTCACCTGGGTTTATATGAAAATGACAGGCTCTGCCATGTGAGATGGGCAGCTTTCCTTTTGAGTCCCAGGTTGTGATTCCCTCCAGGACCTACCAGTACATCTGTATCCCAGTTCTCAGCAAGAAAACCACAAAGGCTCATATACCTTTTCATATTCATTCTGTTTTTATTTTTGGTTGTGAGCCTAGCCTTTAACGGCTGAGAGCCATTAAAGATGGCTCTCCAGCCTTTCATTCTGTTTTTAAATTTTAAATATTTTAGTGTGTGCACGAACACATGCCACAGAGCAGTTGTGGAGGGTAAGAGCTTTCTGGAGCTGTTCCTCTTCCTTCCTCTGTGGGTCCCAGGGATCATGTCATAGGCTGGACAGCAAGTGCTTGTATACACTGAACCGTCTTGCTGGCCCTAAATTAGACTTTTTTTGGGGGGGCGGTATTTTATTTGAAACACTTGCGTGTCACCTGGGCTGGCCTTAAATCTGTTTTGTAGCCATGGATGACCTTGATCTTTCTGCCTGTGCCTTTCAAGATTGCCAGCATGTACCAGCCACCATGCCTAGCTGATAGTACTGTTACAGGGAAATTCTAGTTATGTCCCTGTCCTAAATGTCATAGATGACAAAGGTCACTGTAATTGGGGTGGGAAACAGCATAAAGTAAGGTTTAGGAATAGTCTGCTCAGCATTTAAGGCCAACAGAAAGGGAAGTTTTTGACGGCTTGTTGGAGAACAGAGGTCAGCAGACCTTTTTCTTGGAGGATTGAGAATTGGTATTGTCAGCTTTGTAGAACTTTTGGGTTCTGTTGCAACATTTGAACTCAGCTACTACAGACAAAAATTGGCATAGACATACCTGTAAATGAGTGCCTTTGTTTCAATAAAACTTTATTCATATAAGCAAGTGATGGGCCAATTTTGGCTCCTGAGTTTGGTGGCGCCTATTATAGGAAATGAGTGAGGCTTGCACAGAGATCTGGCATTTAGACTCTGGATAGATGGCAGCTGCGGGTGTGAGTGCTGCTGCTTACTGTCACTGCTGTTCAAGGCACAGAGCTGGCAAGTCCATCCCTGCTTATGTTACTGCGGCTAAGCTGTTATGCAGGCTGTGCATGTCATGTGAGTGACAGTATTGCTTGAGACAGGAGCGACCAATGTGCCTGCCTTTGGGCTGCTGCACTGTTCAGATCAGAGCGTCTTAGGAATTCACAAAATAATCTCCCGCCTAGAAATTGCAGCTCCACCAGTGCTCAGAAGCACTGGCCAGCCTGGGCCCTGGCTGTGCTCAGTCCTCTCCTGATCCTCCCTCAGGCTATGACTTCGCGGCTGTCCTTGAGTGGTTTGCTGAGCGTGTGGATCGTATCATTCTGCTCTTTGACGCCCACAAGCTGGACATCTCAGATGAGTTCTCAGAAGTCATCAAGGCCCTCAAAAATCACGAGGACAAGATCCGTGTGGTGCTGAACAAGGCTGACCAAATAGAGACCCAGCAGCTGATGCGAGTGTATGGCGCTCTCATGTGGTCGCTGGGGAAGATCATCAACACCCCCGAGGTAGTCCGTGTCTACATTGGCTCCTTCTGGTCACACCCACTGCTCATCCCTGACAACCGGAAGCTCTTTGAGGCAGAGGAGCAGGACCTCTTCAAAGACATCCAGTCTCTACCCAGAAATGCTGCCCTTAGGAAGCTCAATGACCTGATCAAGCGGGCCAGGCTGGCCAAGGTACACCCTGTGGCTGGGTGAGGGGATTGGCTGCTATCGGGTAGGCCCAGTGGTTCTGGGACTGGCACTTGGGGCCCAGTTTGCCAAACATGTATCACTTTCCCTGCGTGTGGAAACCAGTGTCCTGTGAACCCGCTTTGTAGCCTATGACTGAGTCAGGTCTTTTATCTGGGTTGCCTCAGCCTGTTCTCTCTGAGGCTTATGCCCCACCTGGATTAGAGAATGCAAAGACCATGTATCCACTTTAGAATTATCAAACAGGAAGTTACTACAGAAGACAGGAGGCCACCGTAAAGTGGGATGTGTTGGCCTGCTTGGCTTCAACAAACCCCTGGAGTTTGTGGCACACTGGTGTCGTCAGCTTGGCACTGAACAGTGTGGACTCACTGTTAGGGATAGGGAGTGACACAGCCTCAATTCAAACTTTCATGGAAGAACGAAGTAGAAGCATTGGTTACTTGGTGTTGCTGAGTAGGCAGAGCGTTCTGCCTGAGTGGAAGGCTGAGGAGCCATCCTGGTGGGATAGAGGGACTTGGGGGAAGGCTCTGTGGGATCTGCTGGGTGAGCTGGGACAGGAAGTAGCTAGGAAAAAGATAATGCCAATCTGTGGCCCAGAGAGTTCTGGACACTTGGTGGCTGCTTGTATGTACAGGCCATATAAACACCCTTTCTCGCCTGGGCATGCAGGCCCGCCTCTGGGCGCTTGAGGCCCTGGAACCTTAGTGGCAGCTAAGCCTGTGTGAGGGCCCAAAATGGCCAGAGCTCAGAAATGAAGATCAGTGCCACCAGTGGACTTAGGATATGAGTCTGTGTTTTGTGGGTTGCCTAGATAAGTCACTGGAAGTTCAGTGATGGCTCAGGTGAATGAACTCTTTGAACAGGAAGGCTTGACATGGAGTACATGGTCGGGTAGTGAACCAGTCCAGACACTGTTAGCAGGGTTCCTGTTGACCCTTCAGATGATCAGCACACACTCCAGTTTTTTTCAAACAATAGACTCTAAGCAGATTCTGTGATGAGCCTGTTGTCAGACTGCTCTGGAGGCTGAGACGGAAGGATCCCTTGAACACGTGCTTTGAAACTAGCCTGAACAACATAGCAAGACACTGTCTCAAAACACAAAAGTAGATTCTTGCTTGGCTCTCCCCTGAAAGGGGTTGACTCTCAGATCAAGAGACCTGTCCTGTGAGCCACCCCACCTCCAGGAAGACATCTTAAAAGGGCAGGTGTTTACAACTGACAAGGCACCAAGCACCTATGGCCATCAACACACTCACCTGAGGACCAGAGAAGGTGCTTCCGGGCCATTCCTGTGCCACTGCCATTTGCAGTGCTGATGCTGGTGTCCCCGCCTCTGCCGCAAGGCCAGCCATGGAGTATTTGGGGGTTCCCTGGCTGGGTCAACCAAGGCCAAGGCTTTATCCTTTACTCTGCCGAGGGTCCACTCTTGTCACTCAAGTTCCCTGAATAGTAAAGTCGTAGCATATGGCATTTTCCATCCTCTGTACAGGGTACAGGACTGGTTTGTTTGTTTGTTTTCCAGTATCTCCGAATGTCTAGATAATGTAGGGCCTCCTCGTGAACCCAGTAGTTGTGAGAAAGGGACTCATGAGAATACCTGTGGAATAGCCCAGGGAAATGTCAAGTAGTCCTCAACTCTCCAGGCTACAGGCCCCACGCCTGGAAACCATGTGGTCACAGCTCTGCTCCACACTGCTCTTAGCCCACTTTGTGTTTCCTGGAGTGAGAGGGACTCCTTGGTTTGTGCAGGCAGAGCTGTGACTGACTGACTTTGTGTCACCTGCCTACTATAGTTTTCCCGGAAAAGCCTGGATGCCAGCCCCAGGATCAGGAAGGGCTGCTCCTCTTGGATGGTTTTGGGCCAGCTGCTCCCTGGGCTGAGTGAGAAGCAGTGAATGTGCTGGGGGCAGTTGGGGAAAGCTTTCATGGAGTGTTTTGGTATTGAGTTGTCCCAACCTGTTCCGTTGACACATGGCATATCACTCAAATGGGATTCAACTTGGGACTCTGCCTGGGCACTGCACAGATGTGTGTGTCGGGCAGAGGCTCCTGCACAGCTTTCTGTGGCTCTGCAGGGTGTTGGCTAGAGTATTGAGAGGACAGCAGGGAGGACACAGAGAAACAGGCAGAACTGAGTTGTAGTCCACTTTCTGCAGTCCCTGTGTCAGATTCCTTGGCAAGCCTTTGCCTCCGAGCCTTCCTCTGGCCACAGTAGGTGAGGGTGCCTGGGAGGTGGTGGTGGTTCTAACTGTCCTTCTCGTTGACAGACTAGAGTTTGTTGTCCCTAGAATGTCACCATGACTTGTACATGAATATCATCTGGGACTGGAGAGATGGTTCAGCAGTTAACAGCACTGGCTGCTTTTCCAGAGCACCTTGGGTTTAAGTCCCAGTACCCACATGGCAGCTCACAACTGTCTGTAACTTTGGTTCCAGGAGATCCAACACCATCACACAGACATACATGCATGTAGAACAATAATGCACATAAAATAAACAGACAATTTTTTGCTGGGCCAGTGCTGGTTCATGCCTTTAATCTCAGCACTTGGGAGGCAGAGGCAGGTGGATCTCTGTGAGTTCAAGGCCAGTCTGGTCTACAAAGTGAGTCCAGGATAGCCAGGGCTGTTACACAGAGAAACCTGGTCTTGAAAAACCAAAAAAAAAAAAGAAAGAAAGAAAGAAAAAGAAAGACAGAAAATCCTCTCTTCCATCCCCATGGCGGTGAGCTGTCACATCCTTGTCACAGTTGTGTGTAGCTCTTAGGCCTGTGATGGTGGTATCAACTTCTAGCTTGACTTTGACCTTTCTCCTTCCTTGTGCCCAGGCAATGGACTTCAGGCACTAGAGGCCTCAAAGACCCTGAAGAGAGTGTGCCAAGCAAGTCCCTGATGCCCACTGCTTCCTGTCCCTTCAGGTCCATGCTTACATCATCAGCTCCCTCAAGAAGGAAATGCCCAATGTCTTCGGGAAAGAGAGCAAGAAGAAAGAGCTGGTGAACAACCTGGGAGAGATCTACCAGAAAATTGAGCGGGAGCACCAGATCTCCTCTGGTGACTTCCCAAGCCTACGCAAGATGCAGGTACAGTCACCAGGCCAGCCTGGGCTATTCTGAGTGTTCTTTGTGGGGCTGAGGCAGGCTTAGGGTACTGGGCAGTGATTCTGGAGGGAATCCCAGCTCTATAGGGCAGGTCCTCCACAAAAGGAAGCAGCTGGGTTAGTCACCAATTCCCTACCTGAATCAGAGTTCACCTAGGCTGAGGCTCTGACCCAAAAGACAGGAGTATGGTGACTCAGCTTGGGGTGGGGCACGGCTGTAGGTGATCTTCACAGCCGCCTGGAAGGAATGGTGCTGTGTGACCTCATGCACAGAGGGAGGAGCCCAGAGCTGCACACTAGCGCAGCTATCTGAGCTGGTAAGTGGGAGCAGCACTTTACCTGCTTGGGCAGCCTTGCTCACTCCACTGTGCCTGGAGTCTGGGAGGTTGCCCCATCTCGGCCTCTTCCTCCTCCTCCACTCATAGGAGCTCCTGCAGACCCAGGACTTTAGCAAGTTCCAGGCCTTGAAGCCCAAGCTGCTGGATACAGTGGATGATATGCTGGCCAACGACATAGCCCGGCTGATGGTGATGGTGCGCCAGGAGGAGTCCCTGATGCCCTCACAGGCTGTGAAGGGTGGTGCTTTTGATGGCACCATGAATGGGCCCTTTGGGCATGGCTACGGCGAGGGGGCTGGTGAGGGCATTGATGATGTTGAGTGGGTGGTTGGCAAGGACAAGCCCAGCTATGATGAGATCTTCTACACACTGTCTCCTGTCAATGGGAAGATCACGGGCGCCAATGCCAAGAAGGAGATGGTGAAGTCCAAGCTACCCAACACAGTGCTGGGAAAGATCTGGAAGCTGGCTGATGTGGACAAGGATGGCCTGCTGGATGACGAGGAGTTTGCCCTGGCCAACCACCTTATCAAGGTCAAGCTAGAGGGCCACGAGCTGCCCGCTGACCTTCCTCCGCATCTCATCCCACCCTCCAAACGGAGGCATGAGTGACAGCCATGCCTGAGATCCCCCAACCTCCATGGCTGCTGGCACTTTCTACCCACAGCTCCTTGTGTGCCCAGGTGGGCCAGGGCCTGGAGGGGCAAAGATTGAGGGAGGGAAGGGTCACCAATTCTCAAGGTCCATAAAGACTGAGCGGTGTTTCCTTAGCTCTTGAATAGGAAAACCACCATCTTTCTTTTAAAGCTGTTCCGGGGTTCAGCAGGGAGGCCTGGGTGATGGCTTGGATGTGAACACTGGGATTTTGTGCACAAAAACCATGATATTTTTAATATAGAACGTTAGAGGCAGCCTTCTTTCTTGCCTCTTCTCTCTGACAGCCCCACACTCAGCCTCTCTCCTTTACTTCAGCCAGACAGTGACTCTGGGGAACCACCTCTCCCAACCCACCCTGGCACACCCCTTTGTCAGCTTGCCCAGAGCTGTGTAATCAGGAGGTCCTGGCTCCCTGGGTTTGTTTTCAGTCTTGGGCTTACTTATAGGGCAGTGGCTTGTTTCCTACTAGCTCTGTTCTGTGCTTGTGTAAGCTGCTCCATCCATGCCTCTGCTGTGGTCTGGAGTACACACCGTCCCTTCGTGTCCAAACCCCCTCTCCGATACCCCAGCCAGCACAGTAGCCACAGGTAGAAGACCCAGCCCACTTTTGGAGGGACTGCAGGGGTGAAAGACAATGTCTTCCAGGAAAATACATAAGCTACGCCTTGTTCTGTGAAGTGACACTTTATGTAACTTTCACAACACTTGTTAAGCTGTGATTTCTGCCTCCCCTTTCTGATACTCCAGCCTTGGAGCAGCAGAGCAGGCCCCTTGGGCTTGAGTTTGCTTTCTGGCTGAGGGAAGGTCATCCCAGCTCCTACTCAGAGGGGTTTGAAATGTACCCCCTAATGTCAACCTTCATGGTAGCTTCCTAGAGCCCCTTTCTTCCTTGGGGCAGGCAGGCAGTGGGTCCTGTGACCCGGGGTTGGTCTGGGGCTGGCAAGAGGAAGCCTGTGGCTCTGGCCTGGGTGTAGTGTCCATGCAGCAGGTCAGGGGAAAACCCAGGCCCTTCCCTCACCCTGCCATTTCCTTCCTCCCCTCCTCCCCTGCTGAGCCAAGGAGGTCTGGGTGTCCCAAGATCCCCAGACTGAGCAATAAGAAGCCAGAGCTAGCAAATGACCTCTTTAGCCACCTCACTGCAGCCTTGGGGACTGGGACACACACACCCAATGGCCAGAGGTTGGCTGTTGGAGTGGGTTTATACTGAGGTGGGCAGAGCAGTGCAGCCTACGGATAGGCTTCTGCTGCCTGCTTTGGGGCTTGCTGAGGCTGAGCTGTAGCCTGGCCGGTTACCTCCCTACCTCAGCCCTCCACTCCTGCCATTGGCTGACGGTGGGTGAGATGACCTCACAGGTTCACTGTTTAAAGTCCAGCGAGCTCTGTCCTTACCTGTGGGGAGACTGGCTGAGTGAAGACTGTTTGTTTCTTGCATTAAAGAAAGTTGAATTGTGCCAAAGCTTCTCATGCTCCCTTGTCTTTTCCTGGCCAAGGAGGCACCCCTGGAACCTTTGCAAAGGGTTCTTCAAGGAGTCCATGACCACCTACCTCCTGTGCAGTATTGAAGCTGGCAAGACTTATCTGGAAGCTGAACTTGATGGTGCACACCCATAGCCCCAGCACTTGGGATGTGGAGGTGGGTTAAATAGTTCAAGGCCAGCTTGGGCTACATGAGAGCCTGTCTCAAGAAATAGAAACACCAATAGAGGCTGACGCAGAATCATGCTGGGCCTGCTTCCACTAACTCCACACTGCCGTGGCCATAGATAGGTGAATGGTCTCCAGTCCTTGGTGTGCTCAGGACATGGGTGAAGGATCTTGTAAACAAAAAGTTCCAGGGCTCAGCCACTTGCCCCAAGGCAGGTTTGGAGATAGAGCAACCAACTCTAAAGATAGCCAAGGCGAGCCGGGCGTGGTGGCGCACGCCTTTAATCCCAGCACTTGGGAGGCAGAGGCAGGCGGATCTCTGAGTTCGAGGCCAGCCTGGTCTACAAAGAAAGTCCAGGATAGAGCCGGGCAGTGGTGGCGCACGCCTTTAATCCCAGCACTTGTGAGGCAGAGGCAGGCAGATCTTTGTGAGTTCGAGGCCAGCCTGGTCTACAAAGTGAGTCCAGGACAGCCAGGGCTACACAGAGAAACCCTGTCTCGAAAAACCAAAAAAAAAAAAAAAAAAAAAAAAAAGATAGCCAAGGCAGACAAAAATCCAGTTCTGGGTGGGGTTGGTTAGAGCCAGTTGATGTCACAGGTCGGGGACCTGTTTATGACAAGAGAGGAAAAGGATGACAAATTGGGAGTGACATGCCTGGGAGGGTACAGATGGGAAATAGGGCTGGGGAGAGAGACTGCTCCAGGCAAGGTTGGGACAGAAACCGGGTTTATCTGACCCGGAGCTGCCTCCAGGGTCCAGGTACTGCTGCTCATACAGACCTGACAGTCCAGGCACCATAGACTTGAAACCCACCTCTAATGTGGTCTTACCTTGTGCTAGGTTTGCCCTGAGCTTTAACATGGAGTTTTGTATTCTACTTCACAGATTAAGGGCCCAGGACAGGGCAACACACACAGCAATGGTAGCCAAGGAGATTCAAACTCAAGTCTACCAACCGGTCCTATTCTGAGGAGATTCTCTTGAAAACCACCCCCTTCCTTTTTTTTAGGGGGGGGGGGGTTGAGATAAAGTTTCTCTTGTGTAACAGCCTGGCTGTCCTGGACTCACTTTGTAGACCAGGCTGGCCTCGAACTCTCAGAGACCCGCCTGCCTCTGCTTCTTGAGTGCTGGGATTAAAGGCATGTGCCACCATGCCTGGCAGTTTTGCTTCTTGAGACAGGGCTCTTGCTGTGTAGCCCAGCCTGTTACTGGATGTCTATACAACCAGCCCCATGGAAGAGAGGGCAGTGCTCAGTGGACAGAAAGCATGGTAAAAGATGAAACTAGAGGTGGTGGATGGACAAGGATTGGGATGCCATCAACTGCTTCTAAAGGTGCCAGGGCCCATCTCTCAGGGCCAGTACTGTTCTCATTCCCCAAGAGTCAGAAAGGGTTGTCTTTAAGAGCCTAGTTTTTTTGGTTTGGTTTGTTTTTTTTTTCTTTTTTTGTTGTTTTTTTGAGACAGGGTTTCTCTGAGTAGGCCTGGCTGTCTTGGAACACACTATGAAGACCAGGCTGGCCTTGAACTCAAGAGATTTGTCTGCCTCTGCCTCCCAAGTGCTGAGATTAAAGGTGTGGCCACCACACCCAGCCCAGAAACCCCTTTTAAAGCAAAGATAGTTTCTGGGTCCCCAGCCCCATTTCACCCTCAACTGCCACTCTTCTCAAGCCAAATGACCCATGGCAAAGCTGTCATTCCACCTGAGATTTTAGATGCTTGGGACCACCTGTCAACAGAGGTCCCTCAGAGATGCCCTGTGCTCCCTCAAGCTGTTAGCACCAAAGAAAACAAGCCCAGGGAGTCCCTCCTGGAATGTTAAGACCCACCTTCATCCCACCTGTGGGGCTAATGGTATAGTGTCCACTCAGCCCAGTCCCTCTGTGAAATGACCCCACAGAGGATGCCGGGATGGTGCCCACTGAGCAAGAAGTTTGAAGAGGAGCAAGGGCAGGCATGACTTGACCTCTGCCCCTGAACTCCGGCAGCAGATCTGGGTTTCACCACTCACCTCTGCGCCATGGCGAGGACCGAAGGAAAGATGTCCCCCTGGAGGACTGGCCCTTCCCCTTGTTCCCTTTCTACTTCCCTAGAAGCCAAGATATATTGGGAAGCAAATCCTCTCCACCCTGCTCCCAACCCCTAAGATAAGAGGCCTTCAGGACAGTCTATCACCCTAGCCCGCAGCACCACACAAACGTGAGACCCAGGAGGCACAGGAACCCACCTCTGCTGCTTATGCCAGCTCTTCAGTATCCTGAAGTTTCTTGCAGATCAAGGTCATAGAACTTGCCCAAGTGGGGGGGGGGGGGCTGGAGAAGGGTCAGCAATTTAGAACACTGACTGCTCTTATAGAGGCTCTGGGCTTGATTCCCAACACTCACACGGTGGCTCACAACCATTAACTCCAGTTCCAGGGAATCTAACACTGCCTCTGGCTTTCCAGACTGCTTGCATGTGGGGCACCATACACATGCAGGCAAAAGAAGGCAGCCAGCCACCATTACTGTCCTCTGCTTTCAAAAATCAAACCTTCAGGGGCTGGAGAGATGGCTCAGTGGTTAACAACACTGACTGTTCTTCCAAAGAACCTTGGTTCAAATCCCTGCACTTGGGAGGCAGAGGCAGGTGAATCTCTGTGAGTTCAAGGCCAGCCTGGTCTTCAAAGTGAGTCCATGACAGCCTAGGATATACAGACAAACCCTGTCTGGAAGAAAAAAAAAGCTTCAAGGCTTGGACTCGGGTGATGGCAAGTAGGGATACAGGAGTTCAGTCCTCAAAGCCTCATGAAACCCAGTGCAGCAGCGCACACTCAGGACCCCTGTGCTGGGGAGGCAGAAACAGGCATCCCCTGGACGTGCTGACCAGCCAGCCAAGCCCACGAGAGACCCTGCCTGAAAACAAGGTGAATGGTATTTGAGGAAGGACCGAAGGCCTGCACATGCACCTACACACACCTTAAAGCTTGCAGGTACAGCGCTCACGAGACAGTGGCTTTGATCCTGCAGCACTGCAAATAAGTAAATAGATTATCAGTTGTCAGTGGTCAGGCAGCAGTCTTGACCAAACAGCCTTATGTTCAAATCCCAGCTCTGCCACTTGCTGGAGTTGAGCCTGGCTTTTGCCTTCTAAGCCTATTCTTTGGGCTCTGAAGAGATCTGTGCTCAATGGCTTCCTGCCCTGAGCACCTTGGATAGGGCTAGTCAGGGGGTGGGTGGGGGATGTGGGGAGCATGGTACCCCACCCAACACCCAGAACAAAACGGGATCCACCCTTCACTGAAGCAGCTCAGACAGGGTGGCGCCCTTGAGCTGCAGGGGTGCAAGGTAAAGGGGGCTTGGGATTGGCTTCCTGTGCATACAGGGAGCGTGGTAATTGCAAAAACACATGAGCTGCTGCTGAGCCCAGCGTGGGAGCCCCTGTGGTGAGCTGTGGAGCAGCAACAGGGGAGGATTTTGGAAGAAACACGGGATGATGAAACCACCATATGTCCACTTATTTGGAGTGTTGGACATTTCATATGAAATAATCATAGTGTGGCAGGCAGGGAAGTGGTGTGGGAGCTGGCACAGGTTAAAATATGAGGGGTCTCCACTGGCCCAAGAGACCTTCAAACAAGCCCTGAGCCACAGAGGCGGGGTTATTGAGTTTCCTGAACCATATGATCCCCAAGCTGTTCCTAGGAGGATCCCTTGCCACCCCGTTTCCCCTAATTTCCAAGCAAGTGCCTCTCTCCATTATAAATAGAAAATGTTCACAGAGAGGCTGAGTACTTGCCCAAAGTATACCTGGGCCACAGCAAGCAGACCTACAGGACTCCACAGTCAGCCTCCTGTCCTCAACTCTCAGGGGTAGAGAGGGGCAGGTGACCATTCTTGGAATGCAGAACCAGAGCTTCTTGTGCTACTTCTGAAACAAGGGCTAGGAGACAACAGCTATCCCCTTGGAGGTGAGTCTAGATTTTAGAAGCAACTGCAAGCCTGGGCACAGGAAGCCTGCATTGGAGCTGCAAAAATCACAGGCACCCTTCCCCTGGCCCATCTTGAACAGTTCCTTCCAGACTCAAAGGGTGTCAAAAACACCTAAGCTTCCTGCTCCAAGTACTTTCTCCTTCAGGGTCTCTTCCCCTCTAGGAACTCTCTCATTTCCCCTAGGCATGGGCTGAGTTGAGACTTCCTTTTCTTCATCCAAAGCCTTTTACAGGAGCATTTACCAAGTCAATCTAGATGGGGCCTTGTCTTGTTTCTTATGCCCTTGTTTCTTGTTGCTTATTGCCATGGTACCCTGGCAATAGGAAGCCAGGCACTCGGTGTGGACTACAGGAAGAAGCTAGAACTGTTTGTTACTACCTCCTTGCCTGTCTTTGTCAATGTGTGAAGGAGGTGGATAATAATATACCTGTCTCTGATAGAGATAAGGTATCTGTGACCACTTTGAAATGCCAAGGAACTTAAGAGAGTAAGGTGTTATCTGTTGCCAGGGCCTCTCCCTGAGAGTTGGTGCCAACACCTCCACTAAGAACTTTTGGGAGGCAAGAGAAAACTTAAGGGTGCCAGTCCGTCCTGCAGACCTGGTTTAGCCTCTGGGAGACAATGACCACAGAGTGTGCCTTTGGAAGAGGATGCTGTGAGGAGAGAAAGATTGACAGTGGCCTAGCTACTCAGAATGACTGGGGCTGAGGCTCTGGGACTGAGATTCACTCATTCACTGGGCTAGACTATGAGCCAAGTGTATTGCTCTGCTGTGGGCAAGGCCAGGCCTCAGGCCTGGGAACCTAGCTCACTGGAGACCAGAACAGAACCACTAGGACAAAGAATGCCAGGTTCAGGAATTTTTTTAAGTGTTAGGGCTAGATGCCTGGCCATCTGTTGAAGCCAGAACAGGGTCCGGCAGAGAGTGAACATTTAAGGACTTTCTGACAATGAAGCTACAAAGAAGTGAGCAGTAGGGGACCACTTACACAGACAAGGAAGCAGCAGCTTACAAAAATGAAGAGACAAAAAGTAATACAGGGAAAGGGGTGGTGGTGCACATCCTTAACCCCAGCACTCAGGAGGCAGAGGCAAGCAGATCTCTGTGAGTTCAAGGCCAGCCTGGTCTACAGAGTGAGTCCAGGACAGCCAGGGATACACAGAGGAACCCTGTCTTGAAAAAAAAAAATCAAAAAGAAAAAAGTAATACAGAGGACTGAGGACACAGCTCAATTGGTTGAGGGCTTCCCCAGCGTGAAGAAAGACATGGGTTTGACTCACTGAAACTTCAAGAAACACGTACACAGAAGGAGGTAGAGGCAGGATGAGGAGCAATTCAAAGTCAGCCTTTGTTATATAGAATGTAGAGAATTGAAGTCCAAGCCAGGATACATAACTGAGTTTCAAAGTCATCAAACAAAAAAGTAATACAGAACCTAAAATAATTGAGTGCCTGAGAGGTTTAGAGTACCCTGGGTTTTTGTTTTGTTCTGTTTTGGTATTTTGAGATGGGATTTCTCTATGTAATAGCCCTGGCTGTCCTGGATTTCACTTTGTAGACCAGGCAGGCCTGGAACTCACAGATATCCACCTGCCTTTGCCTCCCAAGTTCAGGGATCAAAGGCGTGCGCAACCTTCAATTTACTTATTGAGACAGGGTCTTTCTATATAGCCCTGGCTATCCTAAAACTCATTATGTAGACCAGGCTGGCCTAGAACTTAGAGATCTTCCTGACTCTGCCTTCCAAGCCCCGAGCCACCACACCCAGTCACAGTGTGAGTCCCAGCTCTGGCTCCTGGCAGCACTAAGCCTTTGATTTTGGTGTGGAGTTGAAGGCTGCTGGATATTGGACTTTTTTCAGAATTCAGCTTTCAGAGAGGTTAAGGACCTTATGGAAGTTGATGCAGGGAGTGTGCCAAGACCTGAGGCCTGGATTGTTGGCTTTTGGTTCACCCTGTGGCTACAAAATTAGCATTCCAGGTCCTAGTCTCCTAATTCTTCTCCAAAAATATGCGATACTAGATATCAACTCCTCACCTGGTCTATGGCGCCACCTTGTGGCTTCCTATCTTCTGTGGACCCATCCCTGCCCTGTTTCAGAGGCTCAGAACCCTTGGTGAGAATCTGCAGGGTTCCACTGAGGTGGTAGACACGGGATCATTCTTGGATACTTAGTGTGTTCCAGGCCAGCCTAGGTTATGTGAGATGCTATAAACAACAATAAGAACAGTAAAAACCATAAATCCAAATCATGCCTGCCGCTCACCCCAAAGCAGCAGTTCCAAGGCTGCCTATATTTGAATTTGAATCCTGAGTCTCAGGAAAGAAATACAAGCCCTGGAGTTTTCTCCATTTCAGATTGTGGACCCCAAGGTGAAGGGGTTCTGCAAAGAAAGATCAAATGAGAGACTCGCAGTACTTTGTTTTTTTTTGTTTTTTTGTTTTTTTTTGGTTTTTCGAGACAGGGTTTCTCTGTGTAGCCCTGGCTGTCCTGGACTCAATTTGTAGACCAGGCTGGCCTCGAACTCGCAAAGATCCGCCTGCCTCTGCCTCCCAAGTGCTGGGATTAAAGGCGTGCGCTACCACTGCCCGGCTAGTACTTTGTTTAAAAATAATTTATTTTGCCGGGCGGTGGTGGCGCACGCCTTTAATCCCAGCACTTGGGAGGCATAGGCAGGCGGATCTTTGTGAGTTCGAGGCCAGCCTGGTCTACAAAGCGAGTCCAGGACAGCCAGAGCTGTTAAACAGAGAAACCCTGTCTCGAAAAACCAAAAAAAAAAAAAAATTATTTTATTTTTGTTTATACAAGTGATCTATCTGTCTTCACACACACCCAGGAGAGGGAATCAGATCCCATTACAGATGGTTGTGAGCCATCATGTGGTTGCTGGGGATTGAACCCAGAACCTCTGGAAGAGCAGACAGTGCTCTTAATCTCTGAGCCATCTCTCCAGCCCCTATTTTGTTTTTGTTTTTTCAGACAGAGTTTTTTTGGTGTAACAGCCCTGGCTGTCCTGGAACTTACTTTTTAGACCAGGCTGGCCTCGAACTCACAGACATCCACCTGCCTCTGCCTCCCAAGTGCGCTACCATACCCAGCTTCCAAAGTTTCTAAACCCCATTTGATGGGAATGGGGTGTCCCTTCAAACATTCAGAACGACTTCCTCCCTCAACGCTGGGAACCTGATCTGTGATGTCTCCAGTTTCCAGTCTGGAAAGATAGGCAAGCCCCCTAAATAGGTCTTATCATTAAAGAATGAGTTGTCTAAAGACATCAGAACAGCCGGGTGGTGCTGGCACACGCCTTTAATCCCCGCACTTGGGAGGCAGAGGCAGGTGGATCTTTGTGAGTTCGAGGCCAGCCTGGTCTATAGAGTGAGTCCAGGACAGTCAAGGCTACACAGAGAAACCCTGTCTCGAAAACAAACAAACAAACAAATAAATAAAAAGACATCAGAACACCCTTCCCTTTGGTATCTGGTTCTGTGCAGACCCACGGTTGAGGCCAGTACAGCTGGCCACAGCTGGCCAGAAGTCAGAAACCTCGCTGGACAGAGACAGCACCTCCCCCTTCTTTACTTCCTCCGTTCCATCTCGGACTTCTCGCGCCCTCCACATTCCAGGTCATGCCGTTGGCCTTGTTCACCAAAGTCTTAAAAAGGTGCCACCTGGGCCCTAGTTTCAGAGTCCCCCACCCTCAGCCTTCGTTCTTCCAAAGCTTCAGTGTATTGAACTGTTAAATGAGTGTGCCCATCCTACCTCAACTTACATGTGTCTCTGGTTTAACTTAAACGATTTAATGGAGATCACAAACTTTTGGGGGGAGGTGGGTGTGTTGCCCTAGCGCGGCTTGCAAACCCGGGCGAGAGAGGACTACAACTCCCATCCGGCTCCAGGGCCACAGCCGTCCCTAGCCCCTCTGACCTGGCTAAGGGACCGGCCTCTGGCCGGGGCGCGAGGCAAGTTGCGGTGCCTCGGGCATGCCCCATCCAGGTTAGGGCTCCATGAAGGTCCAGGTGGGGCTGGGACTGGGGCGGCACTGGGATCAGATGGGCCTTTTGCGACCCCGACGGCCCCCCCTCCAACCCCGCCCAGGAGTTACTTTTCGTGGCCCGCCTTCCCACTTCCTGGCCGAGGGTCGGCCCCGCCCCCGCGCGCCTCCGCCTTCCCACCTTCATCTCCAGCGGCGTCTCCCATTGGTCGGCGCGCACCTGTCCGTCCGTCGGGGGCGGGCGGCCAGGTGAAGGAGCGCGGGTGGCGACGGAGGAAGGTGACAGCGGGGGGGGGGGGGGGGGGGGGGGAAGCCGCGCTTAGCGAGCCACGGGACCACGACGGAGCGCTGGACGGACGGACGGGGCATGCGGGCGGCCTGGCTCTAGCCCGGGTTTCGTGGCTCCAGCCGCAGCCATGGAGCATCGGCTGCGTGAGCTGGAGCAGCTGGTACGGGGCGAGGCTGGTGGTAACCCGGGACTCGACGGCCTCCTGGATCTGCTGCTGGGGCTGCACCACGAGCTCAGCAGCGCCCCCCCTGCGCCGGGAGCGCAACGTGGCGCAGTTTCTGAGCTGGGGTAAGTGGTTAGGGCAGCACCTGGGAAGGGAGGCTGGAGGGACAACAGACGGAGCTCCATGCCCCCAGACCCTTTCCCAGGGGTGGCATTCTCCAGAAACTGCCACCTGAAGACACACTAACTCCTTGCGCTGTATCTAACGCTTGCCGTCGGACTCCACAGCCCACTTACTCACCCGCACCTTACCTTAAACTTCCAGACGGAGACCCCAGACATGTTCTAAAAACACGTCTTCCACAACGGTCACCTACAGGATTCCTTGGTCACATGTCACCTCACGCCCAACCCAGAACACACATTCAGGTGGACTCCCGTTTTGTGTTACATAAACACACAGACTTTCTCAATGTCTTGGTTCTTCAAGGGGTGGGCACTTTGTTCTGGGACCCCTCTCACCTGTTTAGATCTGTCACACACTCACAAACCTTCATACTTCACCTTGCAGACAAGTCCCCTCACCTCAATCCCTAAGGACCAACCTCAGCCCATTTGTGGGATCTGGGGACTAATTTGAAGTGATTTTCTATTTGGTTCATCTGAATCCTTGAGAACGGCTGACCTAGGGTGACTCTAAACCCAGTGTGGGCACTGGCACTAGCACAAGGGTTCCCTGGCCAGACTTGGGGGGGGGCATGGGAATTGGCCCTGGAGGGGGGGGTGAGGTGGGGTGTTTGCCCAGTAGACGATCAGCGTTCCTGGCGATCCTGAGGTGTGGGCAGGCACAAGGCTGGGTGTGGTATGGTTGGGGGTCTATGGTTGGGGGTCTACCGCCCAGACATGCCATTTCTTTCTGGGGTGAGAGCAGTCAGAGGGCCCTGCCACTGTTGCCTGCCTGTTTCTCTATGACTCTTATGTTGTGCATGTATCTGAGTTGTCACCACCCCCACATGACACCCGTACATCTGTGTATGTGTTTCTCCTTGCCTGCCCCTGGCAGGCACCTCTGCCTGAGACCCTAACATAGGGGACTGTTGACATCTCCCGAGGTAACTCCAAGGCCTGGTATGACTCAGGCCTCTCCTGCCCCAACTTGTCCCTGCTCCTGCCCAGAGCCCCCACCCCCTCTGATAAAACAAAGGTACTGGGCGTCCTGTCCACGGGGTTGGATCATCTTGGTTCTGGGCACCAAGTTTGGCCTATGTAAATGGTGGTCACCTCTGACAGCTCTACAGGCTGGTTGCTGCTCCTCTTCAGCTGTGTGCATAAACCTGGGAAGAGACAATTAATTTCTGTAGTGATGTTTCCACACCACCCCCGCCCCCAGTGTGGGGGTTCTGCCTGATAAACCTGTGGAGCAGCTCTCTGTCCCACCCACAGGCCCGCCCAGCTGGCAGGGAGTTTACCTCCTAGCAGGGGAAACTGAGGCAAGGCACCAGACCATAGATGTCTCCCAATCCTCACTGGTCACTCCTGTCTTCATCAATTTCCAAGACTCAGTATCCTCCCCCCTGGCCTAAGGCCACTCCAATTCTGGGGAGAGCCTGGGAGTGGCTAGAGTAGCCCTTTGGGCCCTGGCTCTGATCTGTCCCTTGACTGGATTGTGTTCGGGCAGCCATGATACAGGAGGAGGTTCCTGGCTGTGCAAAAACCCCATCCAGAGAGGGAGGCAGGGCTCCAAATGGCAAGGCTGTCAAGCCTGGAAGGAATCCTGTGTGCTCACACCCTCAGGTGCTGGCATTGGGCACCAGGTGGAGGTTTTGGCCCTGTTTTTGTGTACCTGAGCAGACTGGTGTCTGTTCCTGACCAGAGGCCCCACTTGGGGAGCACAGAGCCTGCCTTTCTGGAGGACTCCAGAGACTATCCTCCCTGCCCTTAGGGGCTGCCCGAGGCCTTAACCGCCAGCCAGATTGCTGTGTGCCTACAGGGTCCCCAGACCCAGGCCCACAGCTCCTAAATGACAAGGAAGCCTTTCTGGGGACAAAGAATGTCACCTATCCAGTTTCCCAGATAGGCCCTCGGCTGGCTTTGAGGGGCCAAAGGCTGTGTACTAGGGGTGGGAGTGGAATTCTTATTGTCTCTAGAGTAACCTGGTCAGCCAGGATCTGCTGGGGAGGACTACAGAGTCTCTCTGTGCCTCAGACAGAGGCTACCTAGAGTCTGGAGCAAGGGCCCAGGGAGGTTCTGAGGCCAGGTGACCCACTGAGTCAGCACCCTCACCATGCTTGTTCATCATGATCAAATGGGCCCTGGCTCTGATATGTCCCTTGACTGGATTGTGTCTGGGAAAGTCCCCTGTCCCAGTCTCATGGGAGTCCACTCTGTCCCTCTCAGTCAGCCCCTTTGTAACAAAAGTGAAGGAGCTGCGGCTACAGAGAGATGACTTCGAGATCTTGAAGGTGATTGGCAGAGGGGCCTTTGGGGAGGTGAGTAAGTCTTGGAGTGGGTGAGGAGGAGGGGCCCTGCCCTTGTTCTGTTCTGACCCAGTCCTTGCTTCTTGCCTTCAGGTCGCTGTGGTGAGGCAGAGGGACAGTGGCCAGATCTTTGCCATGAAGATGCTGCATAAGTGGGAGATGCTGAAGAGAGCTGAGGTCAGTTTGGGGTCAGGCGCACCCTGCAGGAGGGTGGGGGGAGGTTTGTGTGCTGCCAGAGAAGGGTGGGGCCTAGGGAAGGCGGCTACCAATAGTCCTGCCTCCTCCCCCTCACAGTAAACTTTTTGTAATTAAGATGTTTCCTTCATGGGACTGTTCCCATTCTCTTTATGGAAACACTGAGGCCCACCACCAGAAAGCCTGGGCTCAGGTTCATCCGATGCCAGCGCACCCTGGGGCTGAGCAGAGCTTGTGTTTTGATCAGAGCCTCTGGGCTTTTGAGTCTCCCATTCCCTTCCATTCCATTCGAGCTGGAGAAGGGGGAGTCCCTGGGAGCTGATCCCATTGCACCCCCTGCTCTCCAAACCTGCTCCAGACTGCCTGTTTCCGGGAGGAGCGAGATGTTCTAGTGAAGGGAGACAGCCGCTGGGTGACTGCTCTGCACTACGCCTTCCAAGACGAGGAGTTCCTGGTGAGGGTCTCCGGGGGTGGACGGGTCTCACGAGGAGAAAAGAAAGGGCCATGCTTCCACCAGTTTTTGGGCCTACAGTCTCCTTCCTTATCTCTGCTTAAGAGCTGGTCACCTGATAGGCATGGTGGGGCACGCCTTTAATCCCAGCACTCTGGAGGCAGGGGCAGGTGGATCTCTGTGAGTTCAAGGACAGCCAGGGCTACACAGACAAACCCTGTCAAAAAAAAACAAAAAAAAAAAAAAGCCCAAACAAATCACTGTGAGATTGACAGGTGTCCCTATTCTGAGTCTGACCCTTGGCTCCACCCACCCTGCAGTACCTGGTGATGGACTACTATGCTGGCGGGGATCTCCTCACACTGCTGAGCCGATTTGAGGACCGCCTCCCACCTGAGTTGGCCCAGTTCTATCTGGCTGAGATGGTGTTGGCCATCCACTCGCTGCACCAGCTGGGCTATGTCCACAGGTGGGGCCCTAAGCTCTGTTACTGCCCAGTCTTCCTCCCTAAAGCCCTCCCCTCTGCCAGTGTGCCTATCTTACAGTTGAGGAAGTCAGAGCTCAGTGCAGGTAAGTCCCTGGCTCAAACCCACCCAACTCATGGTGGCAGAGAAGTGGTGTGGTGTCCATTCAGAGGACATCTGGCTCCTACATCCCCCACAGTGCACTTTGAAGCCCCTAAGTCAACTCTATGGACCTTCTTCTCCAGTCTGGCTGCCCTCCTCTTCCTTGACACGTGCTTTCACTAACTGCCACATGCACACACACAGGAACATGTGTGAGCATGTATTCACACAGAGGAGCATGTGTGATCATGCACACACACACACACATGAGAGCATGTATGAGTGTGCACATACAAATACAAGAGCATGTGAGCATGCAGACACATAGGAGCATGTGTGAGCATGCACACACACATAGAAGAACACGTGTGAGCATGCACAC
>CAJQZJ010000838.1:3037572-3141372 GCA_907164525.1 Lophiomys imhausi
TGTGAGCATGCACACACACATAGAAGAACACGTGTGAGCATGCACACACACATACAGGAACACGTATTAGCATGCGCACACACATACAGGAACATGTATGAGCATGCACACACACAGGAACATGTATGAGCATGCACACACATACAGGAACATGTATGAGCATGCACACACACATACAGGAACATGTATGAGCATGCACACACGCACACACAGGAGCATGCTAAGGACACACATATCAAGCCCTTCACACTCCCATCTTCCTTGACATCTTCCTTCAGGGATGTCAAGCCTGACAATGTCCTACTGGATATGAATGGCCACATCCGCCTGGCAGACTTTGGCTCCTGCCTGCGTCTCAACAACAATGGCATGGTAAGGAGCCCACCTAGAATTGGTGCTGAGGATAACAGGCCATGTGCAGGGGCATTGGGTTCCAGGTAGGGGGTACCTGGAGAGTAGGGTGCTGGGTCCAGTCCCATGGCCTCATGGCACCAACACCCATCCACAGGTAGATTCATCAATCGCAGTTGGGACCCCGGACTACATCTCTCCTGAGATCCTTCAGGCCATGGAGGAGGGCAAGGGCCACTATGGCCCCCAGTGTGACTGGTGGTCACTGGGAGTCTGCGCCTATGAGCTGCTCTTTGGGGAAACACCCTTTTATGCAGAATCTCTGGTAGAAACCTACGGCAAGATCATGAACCACGAGGTCTGACTGTCTGGCCCTGAGACCCCCATACGGTGTGATTGCAGGTAACTTCAGACTAATGTGGGCTTCCAGCGTGACCTATGTGCTCCTCTGACCCACAGGACCACCTCCAATTCCCCTCTGATGTGCCTGATGTGCCTGCAAGTGCCCAGGACCTGATCCGACAGCTGTTGTGCCACCAGGAGGAGCGGCTGGGACGTGGTGGACTGGATGACTTCCGGAACCACCCTTTCTTTGAAGGTGTGGACTGGGAGAGACTTGCAACCAGCACAGCTCCCTACATTCCTGAGCTTCGTGGGCCTATGGACACATCCAACTTTGATGTGGATGATGATACCCTCAACCACCCAGTGAGTGACAGGCGTCTCTGTGAGAGTCTTAGATTGACCCTCTGAGCTGTGGAAACCTACCTCAGATGTTCCATAGGGCAGTTGAAAGTCTGAGGTGATGGGCTGGAGAGATGACTCAGAGGTTAAGAACACTGGCTGTTCTTCCAAAGGTCCTGAGTTCAATTCCCAGCAACCACATGGTGGCTCACAACCATCTACATTGAGATCTGGTGTCCTCTTCTGGAGTGAATGTGTACATGCCGGCAGAACACTGTATACACAATAAATAAATAATCTTTAAAAAAATAAATAAATACGCATCTTTAAAAAAAAAAAAGAAGCCGGGCGGTGGTGGCGCACGCCTTTAATCCCAGCACTTGGGAGGCAGAGGCAGGCGGATCTTTGTGAGTTCGAGGCCAGCCTGGTCTACAAAGCAAGTCCAGGACAGCCATAGCTGTTAAACAGAGAAACCCTGTCTCGAAAAACCAAAAAACAAAACAAAAAAACCAAACAAACAAAAATTTATTTTAGCCGGGCGGTGGTGGCGCACGCCTTTAATCCCAGCACTTGGGAGGCAGAGGCAGGCGGATCTTTGTGAGTTCAAGGACAGCCTGGTCTGCAAAGTGAGTCCAGGACAGCCAAGGAAACACAGAGAAACCCTGTCTCGAAAAACCAAAAAAAAAAAAAA
This sequence comes from Lophiomys imhausi, assembly GCA_907164525.1. NCBI lineage: Eukaryota > Metazoa > Chordata > Mammalia > Rodentia > Muridae > Lophiomys > Lophiomys imhausi. The sequence goes on from CAJQZJ010000838.1 coordinate 3,039,299, forward strand.
AAAAAAGAAAGTCTGAGGTGAGGTCTTTGGACCCCCTGGGGCCCATGTAAGTTATAGCCCACCTTGGCTGGCTCATCTGTGGTGGATTGTACCAAGGGAAAGCCCTTTGACCTTAGCTGTTATCCTATTCACAAGAGTTCATGTATGGAAGGAAATTCCCTGCAGCCTCTGAGAGACCTTGGATTCAAAGGCTTATTGGAGTTGTGGTCCCTCTTGATGGGGGCTGTGTTATTCGCCAGTATACACATGAATAAATGCCCAATTCTTGGGGCTCTTCTGGTTGTCACTTGGTCTGTGGCTTTGACCCTCCTTCCCTCTCTTGTAGGAGACGCTGCCACCATCCTCCCACGGGGCCTTCTCTGGTCACCATCTGCCATTTGTAGGCTTCACTTATACCTCAGGCAGGTGAGTCTGGTCCTCATACCTGCTGAGAAGCTGAGGATGTGTATGGCATATTAGAGCCCTGAGGGAAGGGACAAAGTGACTTTAGCACGTGACAGACACTCCTCAGTTCTCTGTCAAGGTCAACTAAAGTCATGGCTATGCCACTGGGAGGACATATGGCTACCCCATGTGACAGACTGTTAAATATACTAGATTGAGCAAGTGTAGTGGCGCATGCCTTTAATCCCAGCACTTGGGAGGCAGAGGCAGGGGCATCTCTGTGAGTTCAACGCCAGCCTGGTCTACAAAGTGAGTCCAGAACAGCCAAGGATACACAGAGAAACCCTGTCTGGAAAACCCAAAACAAAATAACAAAAATGTACTAGATTCATAGCAAAGGGTATGAAGGGCCTCTGCTGTCCAGCCTCATTGGCCTCCGTAAAATGAGTGGAAGCATTACAACTCAGATACCTTGGGTTGGCCTGAGACCCAAGAGAGGCACAGGTGGGAGGGGGAAAGCTCTAAGCAGTGCACCGGAGGCCACTTGTGGGCCAGCTGGCTCATCTCACCTTGCTAACTGTCGATTTCTTTCTTTTTTTACATTTACTTATTTATTTATTTGCTTAATGTACCTCTATCCATGTGGGCGTGATGTTCTCCAGTGCAGTTGTAGAGGGCAGAGAACAACTTTCAGAAGTCAGTCATTTCTCTCCTCCCACCGTGTGGGTCCCAGGGATGGAGTCAGCTGTCAGGTTTGGCAACAGACACCCTCACCAGCTGATACAGCTCACTGGCCCTGGTGAACCTTTGGATGAATCCTTGGGTTTTTTTTTTTTTTTTTTTTTGGTTTTTCGAGACAGGGTTTCTCTGTATATCTCTGGCTGTCCTGGACTCACTTTGTAGACCAGGCTGGCCTCGAATTCACAGAGATCCACCTGCCTCTGCCTCCCAAGTGCTGGGATTAAAGGTGTGAGCCACCACTGCCCAGCTGAATCTTTGTTTTTGTTTGTTTGGTTGGTTAGTTGATTGGTTGGTTTTTCTTTTCTTTTTTTTTGGTTTTTCGAGACAGGGTTTCTCTGTGTAGCCCTGGCTGTCTTGGAACTCCATCTATAGACCAGGGTGGCCTTGAACTTAGAGATCCACCTGCCTCTGCCTCCCAAGTGCTTACAGGTGTACGCCACCACCACAGGGCAAGACCTTCTTACTTCCATTTTCCTGTTAGAAAACTGTGGCTCAGATGTTACCCATTACTGTCCAAGGCCACCCAGCTAGTACGGTCCCAAAGGCAGGGTGTGATGTAACGTTCAGTTCAATCCCTAGCATAAAGCCCGGGCCTGGGTCTGGAACTATGTGCCCTGGGTGTTCCTTGGTTGAATGGACAATTGGTACATGATTGTTTTCTGCTGTGTTGCTTTGTCCCCTCTCAGCCCTGTTAGTGAGAAGAGCGCTGAGCTAGTGGCTGCCCCAGAGTGGAAACACTGCTGTGTGGAGCAGGAGAAGGTGGAGCTCAGCCAGAAGTGTCAAGGTACAGGGGCAGCAGGGCAAGGCTGAGACTGTCAGGCCAAGGTGAGGTGAACTTCTGCAGGCCTGGTTACTCACCCAGAGGCCCTTCTCCTGCCAGAGTCCCTGCATGGCCCCTTACAGCCCCAGGAGCTGGTGCGGCTGCAGAAGGAAGTACAGATTCTTCAGGAGAGACTGGCAGGTATCCCTTTCCTGTTCCTAGAACAGCCTAGACTATTAATGGGTCCCGGTCCTGCCTCCTGCTCAGTGTACGTTGTGTGACTGTGGGGAAAGTCCTGCACGTGGAATGCCTGGCTGAGGTGGGGGTCATTCTGTGCGAGTCTCAATGACTGTTTCTGACAGAGACACTGAGGGACAACAAGGCCTCCTTCTCACAGACTGATGGCCTCCCTGCTAGAAGCCCAGACCCTGACATCCAACTACAGCAGGAGAAGGACCGCCTCCAGCAGGTAAGCGCTAGGTGAGGTGGGTGAATGACCTAGGGCGCTACGTCCCTGAGGTCAGCGCTCTGACTTGGCCTTGTCCACCCTTCCTTGGTCCTCAGGAGCTGACTGAGGCTCAGGCAGCATTGCGGGTGCAGGCTGATGAAGTGCGCCAAGCCCGGGACCAGCAGGAAGAATCCCTGCAGAGGCTGTGGGAGGCCCAGGAGAGAGAGGCAGCAGCAGCCAGCCAGATCCAGGCCCTGAGCTCCCAGCTGGAGGAAGCATGGGTTGTCCGGAGAGAGGTCAGTGATGAGAGTGGGAAGGGAGAGTAGCAAGTAGTTCAAAGTATTGGGAACCCTGTGTTCCTTTGCATTCTGTGTGACTGGTGTATGCTAGACAGTGCCTGGTATGAGTTGGGTTCCTGGGGCCACCTGTTTGTCTCTGGATGAGACTGAATCTATGTCAAAATGACACAAAGGGGGTTAGATGGACAGTATTAACATTACCTTGTCCCTGCACCCCATTACAGCTGGAAGGTCAGGTGGCCACCCTGAGTCAGGAGGTAACAAGGCTCCAGGGACAGTATAAACAAAGCCATGAGGAGTCTTCCCAGGCCAAGGTATGGAGGTTTCTCCCCCTTGGCAAGAGACTCTCTCCCTTCGCCTGACCCCCTTAGAGTCCTAGGGGCAGACCCTTGTCCCAGGGTGGGACGGGCCATGGCTTCTCAAACCTTTGCCTTGCCCCTTCTCCACATTGTGAAGACTGTCCATGGAAGCCCTGAGACCAATGGCATGGGGTCACCTGAGGGTCGGTCTCAAGAGACCAAGCTAAGGAAGGACGTGGCCGCTCTGAGGGAGCAGCTGGAGCATACCTGCAGCCCAGGGTGAGTGCATGGCAGGGACAGCCAGGAGGGGACAGGGCAATGCTGGGATGGAAGTCAACTTCATCTCCTTGGCCTTCTCCTCTCCAGGACCAGGATTGGGAAAGAGGAGGTTCTGTACCGACTGCAGGAGGAAAACCAGCGGCTGAGCCGTGAGCAGGAGCGGGTGAGAAGGGGGGACAGGCAGGGGACAGGCTGAGTGCCAGGGTCAGGGTAGAGCTCCAAGGGCCCCAGCTGCTGAGCACACTATAGCATGTGGGAAGAGTGGAGGGAAACAGGGCTCAGAATGGTGGGTGATGTGTGGGGAGACCAGCAGGTGTTGGGCAGCTGGTGGCCAGCCAGGGCCAGCAAGGGTCTGGGGACTGAGCCCACCTTCCTCTGTGACCCCAGCTGGCAGAGGAGCTGGAGCTGCAGCTACAGAGCAAAAAGCGTTTGGAGGGCGAACGGCAGGAGACTGAGAGCAACTGGGAGGCTCAGATCGCTGACATCCTCAGCTGGTGGGTGCCATGGGTCTTGGTGGCGCCTGAGCTTGGCTGAGGACTCAGACTGTGACACTCAGCCCATTTCCATTCAGGGTGAATGACGAGAAGGTCTCAAGAGGCTACCTGCAGGCCTTGGCTACTAAGATGGCTGAGGAGCTAGAGTCCTTGCGGAATGTGGGCACCCAAACACTCCCTACGCGGCCTCTGGTGAGCCCCGTGCACAGGAACTGTGGCAGGTGTTGTGTGCAAAGGTCGGAAGACAGCTTATGGGAGTGTCTCTCTCTTTCTACCGTGTGGGTAGACAGCGGTTGTGGGATCTCCCTAGTGATCATGAGACTGGGGTGGGGATTGAACCCAAGTAGCGAGGTTTAGCAGCACACCTTTGCCTTCTGAGCCATCTTGTCCCCCCTAGCTCCAGGTTCATGCTGAGAGGTGAGGAAGGAAAACGTAGGGTCCTTGGGTCTGGCCAGGTGGCATGGGAGCTATATGCTTCAGCTGGAGGGAGTCTCTGAAGCTGCCAGTGCCAGACAGCATCTCACGGGCATCCTTGGCTGCTACCAGGACCACCAGTGGAAGGCGCGGAGGCTACAGAAGATGGAGGCCTCAGCCCGGCTGGAGCTCCAGTCAGCCCTGGAAGCTGAGATCCGTGCCAAGCAGGGTCTGCAGGAGCGGCTGACGCAGGTGCAGGAGGCTCAGCTGCAGGCAGAGCGGTGAGGCCACAGGCAGATACTGCAGGAGTGGGGTTCCTACCGAGGCCTGTAGTGAGCTGTTGCCCTCTTCCCCCAGCCATCTGCAGGAGGCTGAGAAGCAAAGCCAGGCCCTGCAACAGGAGGTGGCTGAGCTACGGGAGGAGCTTCGAGCCCGTGGACCAGGGGGTGAGTGCCCGTTGACTGCCTGCCCGGGAGCCAATTCCCAACTCCAACATCGTGAATACTAGGAAGGTTCCATGCCCGTATGAGAGAAATCTGTTCCTCCCATACATTGTTTACACAGCTCCTACCTGCCACTCAGCACTTACTGAACACTGCTACATGACAGACTCCCCCCAGACCCCACCTGTGGACATTTCTGCATCTTACTGAGGTGGAAACTGAGGCCCCCACACACCCCGGTTCCTTAGCCCAGGGATAACAACATCAGTTTCTTTTTTTTTTTTTTGGTTTTTTGAGACAGGGTTTCTCTGTGTATCCTTGGCTGTCCTGGACTCACTTTGTAGAGCAGGCTGGCCTCGAACTCACAAAGATCCGCCTGCCTCTGCCTCCCAAGTGCTGGGATTAAAGGCGTGCGCCACCACCGCCCGGCACCAACATCAGTTTCTTATACCCTCTGTCTACAGATGCCAAGGCCCCCACCTCCCTCATCCCTCTCCTGTCCTGGAACACAGAGGTAAGATCCAGGTAGAGGGACTAGGAATGGAGGAGTCCTAGTGAGAAGCATGGCAACCCTGACTTTCTTGCATCCTCATTCATCCCCAGAAGGATTCTACCAAGGATCCTGGCAACTCAGGAGAGGCCCCAAGGTCTGGAGCAGAAGCAGAGCTGAGGCCAGAGGGCCGCCGCAGTCTGCGCATGGGGGTGAGGACAGGCAGGAGGTTCTAGGTGGAGCTGGGCTTCTGCTCACTCCCTTCTCACTCACCCACTCACTTATTTTCTGCAGACTGTGTTCCCCAGAGTGCCTGCTCCCACCACTACCCCTGCAGAAGGTCCTGCTAAGGTCAGTGGCCACAGGGACAAGAGAGTAGGACATGGAGCCATTCAGGCCTTCTCCACAAACCCTCTGGGAGCTCCATAGGCCATGTTTGGGGTGGTGGTCTGACTTGGCCTCACAGACACTCAGAGTTGGCCACTTGACCCTTTGAAGTCGTGCACAGGGTGGTGGGAGGCCCTGCCAGGATCGTGACAGCAGGTGTGTATCCCTTCACAGCCTGGCTCACACACACTGCGTCCCCGGAGTTTCCCATCCCCCACCAAGTGTCTCCGTTGCACCTCGCTGATGCTGGGTCTGGGCCGCCAGGGCCTCAGTTGTGACAGTAAGAACCCTTCTCCTTCATGTTCTCCCCTGGAACCACAGCCTCCCAGGGTATGACCCTGACACACCCAGGCTGTTCCTCTCTTAGTTAAATTTCCCCTACTCAGTTCTTCCTTTCTCACTTGATGACAAAGGATGACAGTTCAGGTGTCATTAGCCCCAAGGGGGCTGACTGGGAAGGCTTAGGTCCTTGCTCTGGGCTGCCTGGCCTGCTTCAGCCTCCATAACTCTCCCTTTCTCCACAGCCTGTGGCTACTTCTGTCACTCAGCCTGTGCCCCCCAGGCCCCACCCTGCCCTGTGCCCCCTGAACTCCTCCGCACAGCCCTGGGGGTGCACCCCGAAACAGGCACAGGCACTGCCTATGAGGGCTTCCTGTCGGTGAGCTGCGGCTGTGGGCTGAGGAGGATGGGTGGGAGCCAGGGACCTGTGCAGCCCTCCATGCCTGTCTTCTCACTAGGTGCCTCGGCCCTCAGGCGTCCGGCGGGGCTGGCAGCGCGTGTATGCTGCTCTCAGTGACTCCCGCCTGCTGCTGTTTGATGCTCCTGACCCTCGGGGCAACCTGGCCAGTGGGGTCCTCCTGCAGGCCTTGGATCTGAGGTAGGTGCCAGGCAAGTGACACAGGACAGGTCACAGGTGGCGAGGGGTTCATTCAAGAGCAGTGCAGTCTCTCATGTGTCCTTTGTACCTCCCAGGGATCCCCAGTTCTCAGCCACCCCTGTCTTGGCCTCAGATGTCATCCATGCCCAATCCAAGGACCTGCCTCGCATCTTTAGGGTGAGTGCTCAGGGCAGGATGGACCTAGCCTCCCTGTGCTGAACCTGTCTTGGTCACTCTACTCAGTCTGTCAGCCACCTCACTTCCACATGCTTTCTGTCCATACCCATCATGAGCTTGCCACAAAACAATCTGGCTATTTCCTGCTTTGTTTAAAGCCCTTGGATGGCTTCCCAGTACCCTCACCAGGCCGTCAAGCAATACTTTGAGGCACCCAGCATCGGAGCCTGCAGACTTCCTCCGCCCTCAACCCTGGACCCCCTAACTCCTCTGGTCAAACCTTGTTCTTTCCAGTTCCCAGAGTGCCTTGCACTCATATATAATTCCTCCTTGGTTTCATCCCTCTGCACAGAATTGGCAGCACCTTCCAGGCAGTACCTTGGATCCAGGTTCACTAACTCTGGCTTGTCCCCTAGGCAGTTTTTGTCCTGCTTTAAGTATTCCACTGTTATGGCGCACATCTCCGGGTTCTGGAATTTCCATTGTGCTCGTCTGGCACTGCAGCCGATGCTAACCAGCATCAGTAGGTGAAGGAGGAAAAGAGGATGGCTGGACGGCTCTGGGTTGCAGCCCTCCAGCCTGACCCCCTGTCCACAGGTGACGGCCTCCCAGCTGACGGTGCCACCAACCACATGTTCTGTGCTGCTGCTGGCAGAGAATGAGGGGGAGCGGGATCGTTGGCTTCAGGTGTTGGTTGAGCTGCAGCGGCTGCTACCGGATGCGCGTCTGAGGCCCCGACCCGTGTACACGCTCAAGGAGGCCTATGACAACGGGCTGCCTCTGCTGCCTCACACACTCTGTGCTGCTGTCCTTGGTAAGTCTTGCATTGAAAGGCTCTTACTTACAAGTGGCCAGCAGGGAGGCACTGGCCTCGGCCAGCCAGTCACAAGTACAGTAACCATTCCCTTAGCCAACAGCTGCAAACTCCACCTTGCACAGGTGCATAACTTCTTAGTTCTTCTCTCTGTACTGTGTGGTGAGCCGGGGATGATGGACCAGGAACCCGGCTTCTTGTTAATTCATTTCTGTGAGTTATGGTTCTCTTTTTTGTTGTTGTTATTGGTTTGCTTTTTGAGATAGGATCTCTCTACAGAGCCCTGGCTATCTAGGAAATCACCATGTAGATCAGGCTGGCCTGGAACTCACAGAGATCCACCTGCCTCTGCCTCTGCCTCCCTCCAGAGGGCTGGAGTTGAAGGCATGCGCCACCACGCCCAGCTGATTTTCCTTTTTCTAAGAGAATCTCAAATAATTGGAAGGATCGGAGGTTTTAGGGAGAAATAGAGCTGTCCTGGGAGGCTGAGGCAGAAGGGCTGCAGAGTTAAAAGTCAGCCTGAGTTGACTAAATATGGGGACCTTGTCTCAAAAATCAAACTACCAGGCACAGCTAAGTGCATGTGCATAATCCCAGCGCTTTCCAGATCAGGCAGAAGGGTCAGGAGCTCAGATCACCCTTAGCTAATAAGTAGCTTAAACAAACAACTGGGCTGGAGAGCTGTCCCAGTGGTTAAAAGCACTGGCTGCTCCTCCAGAGGACCCGAGTTCAATTCCCAGCACCCACTAGAGCATCCAACACCTAATGTCCTCCACTGGCACCAGGCCCAGACGTGATGTACAGACATACATGCAGGCAAAACACACACACACACACACACACAAAATGATTCCTTAAAAAAAAAAAAAAGTACACACATACACAAGCACACACGGATGTCCATGCATACACACACAACCAAGTCTGTAAAAAAAAAAAATGGCCGGGCGGTGGTGGCGCACGCCTTTAATCCCAGCACTTGGGAGGCAGAGGCAGGCGGATCTTTGCGAGTTCGAGGCCAGCCTGGTCTACAAAGTGAGTCCAGGACAGCCAGGGCTACACAAAGAAACCCTGTCTCGAAAAAAAAAAAAAAAAAAAAAAAAAAAAAAAAAAAAAAAAAAAAAAAACAAAAAAAAAAACAAAAAAAAAAAATGGCTAGTTAAATTATTTATTAGTATTTATATTATCTTTAGTTGGTTCAGCGGTGTTAATCCTTAACCTGCCATTATAAATGAATACACACAGACACCATGTGGATCTTAACAAGCCTAGGTCTGGGTTGTGCAATCCTAGCCCATCTAAGCTAGCTCATAATTCTATTACCCAAATTTGACCTCATATATACCTACGTCCCTTTGGACTGCTATTCTCCACACTAAGCCGATGTTCCAGACCACGTGAAAGGATCGTCTTTAATCTACCCCATGGCGTGTTCTCCTTGTTTGCCCTGGCTTCTCTCTGGCAACCTCTTCCCAAGATGCTCTCTCTGTCTCTCAAAAAGCCCTCGCACCTTAGTCCTGCCTACCTCCGTCTTTGCCAAATCTCCAGGCCTCAGCATTTATTTAACCAATCAGAGTCAAAGTAACAGACAGCAAGCAGAACCAATCACATTTAGAATGCTTAACACCACCCCATCACAAGTCGGACCTGGGAGTGGTGCCACACACCCGTAATCCAGCACTTGGGAGGGGCTGGCAGGAGGGTGAAAAGTCCAGAGCCAGCCTCCTCTACACAGTGAGTCAAGTGCAGCCTGAACTATTTATCTAGTTCAAGCTATAACCATTTAAGGCTCTTTTTCTTTCTGAGACAGGGTTTCTCTGTGTATCCTTGATGTCCTGGACTCACTTTGTAGACCAGGCTGGCCTTGAACTCACAGAGATCCGCCTGCCTCTGCCTCCCGAATGCTGGGGTTAAAGATGTGCGCTGCCATAACTGGCAAGGCCCTGTTTCAGTAAACAAAACCAACAAGCAAACTGGAGAATTACCTCAAGTTTATGGCAGCTTGAGCTAGCTACACAGTGAGTTGTAGGACACTGTCTCCACAGAAAGACAACTGACACCTCTTGCTTGACTTTCTTCCTGGCTGCTGGGTGAGCAAGAGGGTAGACACAGTAAAGGTTCACTGAGTCTGGAGCCCAGGCCTCAGTAAAGGCTCTCCCTCCATAACTGACAACTAAGAAAGGGGCAGGAAGCAGAGCTCCCTGACTTCCTCCTGCAGCTGAGACCCTGAGCCGGCTCCAGCTTCCAGGTCCTCTGGTCAGGAGTCACAGCAGAGACTGTGGGTCCCCTAGGTCAGTTAAGAGCCAGAGATGGAGGTATTTATGGAGCTGGGCGCTTGCCCTCCTCTGTCATCTCTCTTCACAGCAGTTCTGTGAGAAAGATACTGTTGCTGGGGGTGGTGGTAACACACACCTTTAATCCCAGCACTTGGGAGACATAGGCAGGTGGATCTCTGTGAGTTTGAGGCCAGCCTGGTCTACAGGTGAGTCCAGGACAGCCAGGGTTACACAGAGAAACCCTGTCTCAAAAAAAGAAAAGAAAGAAAAAAGGTACTGGCCTGAGTTTATATGAGGGGCGAGTGAGGCTTACCTAGAATCCCATAGCTCAAGATAGTGGACCTCACCCTGACCCTAGTCATCAAGACCCTTCTTCATTAGAGCCTATGTAAACCATGAGCAAGAAGGACCCAAGGATGGCGGTGGGTGGACAATGTCATGGTCACCAATGTGATTGCTTCAAGAGAAACTGAAGCTCTCTGACCTCTGACCTCTCTTCCTCTATCAGACCAAGAGCGTCTTGCCCTGGGCACTGAGGAAGGGCTGTTTGTAATCCATCTTCACAGCAACGGTACCACAGGGCTGGGCTAGGGTGGGTGTGGGCCTGGGCAGGGCCAGCCCCAGGGTATCCAGGACCGTGGGCATCTACTGCCTCTCACCCACATGCTTCTCTCTCTTGCCAACACCGCAGATATCTTCCAGGTGGGAGACTGTCGCCGGGTGCAGCGGTTGACTGTGAGCCCTGCCGCTGGCCTGCTGGTCGTCCTCTGCGGCCGTGGTCCCAGTGTGCGCCTCTTCACCCTGGCCGAACTGGAGAATGCTGAGGTGGCAGGTGCCAAGATCCCTGAATCCCGAGGCTGTCAGGCTTTGGCAGCCGGGCGTATCCTGCAAGCCCGGACTCCAGTGCTGTGCGTGGCAGTCAAACGCCAAGTGCTCTGTTACCAGCTGGGCCCAGGACCGGGGCCCTGGCAGCGCCGCATCCGAGAGTTGCAAGCGCCAGCTCCCGTGCAGAGCCTGGGGTTGCTGGGTGATCGGCTCTGTGTGGGTGCTGCAGGCACCTTCACCCTCTACCCGCTCCTCAATGAGGCTGCGCCCTTAGTGCTGGGGACTGGCCTGGTGTCTGAGGAGCTGCCAGCATCCCGCGGAGGCCTGGGTGAGGCACTGGGTGCGGTGGAGCTCAGCCTTAGCGAGCTCCTGCTGGTCTTCGCCACTGCTGGTGTCTACGTGGACAGCGCTGGCCGCAAGTCACGAGGCCATGAGCTACTGTGGCCAGCGGCACCCACTGGCTGGGGTAAGGCTGGTAGAGTGCCTGGCATGGTGGGGCCAGGCACTGGAGGTCCTGCAACCCTCTTCTGTCCTGAGTAGCCTGCCTAGGACCTTCCTCTCCTTAGCCTTTGCTTTTGTTCATGACCTCATCAACCTGGACAACTTGAGTGGCAGCTCCGGCCTGGGGCAGTTAAGCCACTGCATAAATGACCGTCACAGTTGCCGTCCCCCTCCCTCTCCCCCGTTACTGCTCTCCAGCTTCTCTCTCATGCTACCACTTGGTTCAGACCTCTGTTCCGGGTCTTTTTTTTTTTTTTTTGGTTTTTCGAGTCAGGGTTTCTCTGAATATCTCTGGCTGTCCTGGACTCGCTTTGTAGACCAGGCTGGCCTCGAACTCACAAAGATCCGCCTGCCTCTGCCTCCCAAGTGCTGGGATTAAAGGCGTGCGCCACCACCGCCCGGCTTGTTCCGGGTCTTGTCACCCGCTTTGTGACGGCTTTTGTACATGGGGCCTGTAGAATAGGCTAGGGTGGGCTCCTTCATCCAGCACCAGCCTGGGCAGGCACACCCTGAGGGCCATGCGCGTTTGGAAGAATGCACAAAGGAATGGAGCGGAGGCATGCATGGGTCGGTGTGGTCACTAGTAGCTGATGTGATGACGTGGAGACTAGGAAGGGGACAGTGTCCTTTATGAGTAGAGGCTCTTCTGTGCTGAGGCCTGAGGTTGTGTGACACAGACTGCCACTGGCTGTGTCCTCCTCCCTCACCAGCCCTATGACCTTGGCCATTACTTTGCTGTGAGATTTCCATTACCTCATCTAATGTCCAGGATCCGGGTGATTATAGTACCTGCTCCTACTTGGAGCTGCCGGAGAGTTAAGAGAAGACAAACATGCCAAGCGTTTGGAACTGTGTGGGCATGTAGTGAGTGCTGGCTGTTGTCTCATGTGTTATGGACTTGGGTGGGGCAGGCCTCCCTGTGGGACAGGAAACAGGCTCAGAGAGGTGCCTGGCTTGCTTGCGGCTGCACAGTGCAGGCTGTTTCCCACCTGCAGGCTACACGGTGCCCTACCTAACAGTGTTCAGTGAGAACTCCATTGATGTGTTTGACGTGAGGAGAGCAGAGTGGGTGCAGACTGTGCCGCTCAAGAAGGTGAAAGTCTACCCAGAACACGGGTGGGGTGGGGTGAGGTGGGGTGGGGTGGCCTGACCTCTGTGTTTCCTGCCTCAGGTAAGACCCCTGAATCCAGAAGGCTCCTTGTTCCTCTATGGCACCGAGAAGGTCCGCCTGACCTACCTCAGGAACCCATTGGCAGGTAGGTGAGGAAGTGTGTCCCGGCCTACATATGTGAGTGTTCACCCGTGCACAAGTGTGAGCTCGTGCACCAGCCAGCTGGGCCATGGGAGCACCTCCCGGCTTCCTGATTTTCTACAGAGAAGGACGAGTTTGACATCCCCGACCTCACGGACAACAGCCGGCGCCAGCTGTTCCGAACCAAGAGCAAGCGCCGCTTCTTCTTCCGGGTGTCTGAGGAGCTGCGACAGCAGCAGCGCAGGTGCCCATGTGTGGGGTGGCCCCGGCTGCTGGGCAGGGCCTTCTACTCTCGGGGGTGGGGAGAAGTCTGAAGCCCTGCGCCCTGCACCCCCTCTGCCTGCAGGGAGATGCTGAAGGACCCTTTTGTTCGCTCCAAGCTCATCTCACCGCCAACCAACTTCAACCACCTGGTACACATGGGCCCTACGGAGGGAAAGCCCAGCACCAGGCACGGGACCAGGGTGAGGCCTCCCCAGCCAGTCACAAACCTCCCTCCCTGTCGTGGTTGCTCTGATCACAGGCTGCTGGGGCAGGTGACTCATCCCTCTGACACCCGGACCTCATTACATCCATCAGAAGCTGAGTTTCCATGGCTTATGCTTCCTGGTCCCAGCCCTTCTGCCCTGTCCCCTGACAGGCCCAGGAACCGAAGAGCAGAGGTAGCCGCAGCTCCGGACCACAGAGGCCCCACAGCTTCTCAGAGGCATTGCAGCGCCCAGCGTCCGGGGGCGGAGATGGCCTCCCTACTGAAACAGACCCCCGTAAGGGCAGCCCTGCAGCCTCCAGTACTTGCATGCCTCCTCCATGTGACCACTCCTTCTGAGGCCTTAGATCTGACCCCGGCATCTTGTCCTTCTGTCTCCCTACCCCTGCCAGTAGTGAAGAGGAAACCCTGGACATCTCTGTCCAGCGAATCAGTGTCCTGCCACCAGAAGTCCCTGAGTCCTGCAGCATCTCTGGTACAGGTGAGCCAGTGGGTCAGGCTTTCCCTCCCCCCACTCAAAGTTTAGGCACGTTTTAGCTAAGCCCTGCATTGGGACGGGAAATGGGTTGTAAAAGGCTTTCGACTTACTTTCCTCAGTCCCCGGAGACACATGGACCTATCTGCAACTCTTGGCTCTCTAATCCTTAGCTGAGTGCTCCCAGTCAGAAAGGACCAATCCCCTCGCGCTTACCCTATCTGCAAAATGAAGGTGTAGCTGTGACACCTGTGTGAGGTGTGGGACTGCACAGCGCCAGGGGCATGGGAGGAGGCCAGAGGACAACTTCCAAGAGCTGGTTCTTTCCTTCTACCTTGTTTCTAAGGCAAGGCCTCTCTCGTTTCTGTTCTGTCTGCTTCAGGCTGGTTGGCCCACAAGCCTCCAGCGGATACTCCCGTCTCTGTTTCCCATCTCAGCAAAGGAGTGCTGGGATCACAGATGTGTGCCACTGCTCCTGGCTTCTCACCTGGGTTCCGGAGCTCAAACGCAGGTTATCATGGCTGTGTGGCAATTGCTTTATTTGCTGAGCCACTTCCCAAGGCTCAGCTTAAATTTTTTTTCAAAAAGTATTATATGTTTTTGCAGTGCTGTGGTCAAACCTAGGGTGTTATATATTCTAAGCAAACAATCTGCTACTGCTGTATTCTTTTGGGGGGAAGTTTGAGACAGGCTCTTTCTATCTAGTCCTGGAACTCGCTATGTAGACCAGACTGGCCTTGAACTCAAAGAGATCATCCTGCCTCTGGCTCCTGAGTGCTGGGACGAACGGCCACCACTCCATCCCTAGCCAAAGACCCAGCCTAAAAATGGGGAAGAAATCACATGGGAAGAGCCTATTTTATCTGGGGTCAGGGAAAGACCTGAGAGGATCTGAGAAGGCTCCTATGCACCCTCCAGCCACACCTCTTAACTGCCCCATTCACCCTTGTACTCCAGTCATACAGAGCCACTCAGAACCCCAACCCACCATTTTATTCATATATTCAAATCCGAGCCCCTGCTGCTCCCTGTCCTTTGGATGCTTTTCCTGCCTTCAGTGCCCATGCTGCCCATGACTGCTACCTGTAACCCAACCTTTTTAATTATTAAACACTTATTTATTAACAAGTATATTTAACTATTATTATTCCTATAAACTCCCACAACCCCTATGAATGCCTACAACCCCTATACATTCCTACAACCCCTAAGACCTACCCACTAAACCTATTGATAACTATTACAACTATTTTCATACCCTTTTAGAAGGATACAGTCTCTGGGGCAGGTCCTCAGTCGTCAGGAACACAGTCTCTGGGGTAGACCCTTTAACGCACTTAGCAGTCTTTATTCTGGAATATCTCAGACGCAGGTTCGTCAGGGTAAATTGGCTATGGAAGTCTCACCTTAAATAAGGCTTGAGGCTTTCTTCTCTCTGGGAGACCTCAGCCATCTGTAGGCCAACTTATTTCCTTCATATCAGCAACTCTGCTGCTCTGCCTCAGTCTTTAAAGCTGGCCACAGTTTCGTTCAGGCCACTGTTTGGACAGGTCAAACCCCTCTAGGCAAAAGCTGAGCCACAGGGTTTAGTCCTTGGCCTTTTGCTGTTTTGCTGAGGCTGTGTTTGCTCACCAGCTTCTTTCTGCCTCAGGGAGATCTGGCCATTGGTCTACCAGCACTTTCTTCAGCAGGACTCTCGGAGCTCTCTAGTATCAGTGGCCCTTAGCACGCAGCTCTCTGGGCGCATCCACTTGTCCTTAAATAGGATCGCTCCTTGTTCTACCTGCTTCAGCTTAATTTGGGCTCTGCCCACTTAGCAGTTGAAAACAATGCCAGGCCATAAAGTCTTTCCTTGTCTCACCTGGCTTCAACCTTGTTTTTAGTCCATAGAGACTCCCTCTTTCACCTGACTTCATCCATAAGCTGATAAGCTAATTGCTCACAGCCAAGTTGATCTTCATGCCCTGAATTAAGAGACTGTATCAGAAACCTAGATATTCACTAAATCTAACTTATATTAATCTATCAGCCCCTACAGCGACCTTCAAAGTGTTCTTGGCCACGTGGTCAAGTGTCACTCCTGCCAACACCTCCTCTACCCTGTTGGCGCCTGTGCTCTGGCCACCCAACCTTCCTTCCTTCTCTCCCTTTCCTAAAGGGGTGTCATGTAGCCTTGAACATGTGATTCTCCTGCCTCCACCTTCTGAGGGCTGGGATTACATGCATGTGCCTCTGCACCCAGTTCGTGCTGTGATTTTCCTTCCATGCTTGTCTTTATTCAGCTGTGGGATCCTTGGTGGTTGGGGTCAGTTTTCATTTTTCTGCCTAGAGTGAAGCATGTTTTTGGCTGACTGTGGAGTGGAGTGAATGAACACAATGCACTGGGTTTGTTCCTGGCAGTTCTGGATTCTTTGAGGACTCTCCCCCACACCTCCACTGTAGCTTCCTTTGTAAAGGTCCTGCTACTGCAAGCACTGGGTCCTTCGAGACCTCTGGGAGGCACTTGGCACCATGAGAAGAGACCTCTGTCCCTATTCCCATCTGACTTCCTGTCCTTCCCTCCAGGTCTCAGAGCGGCCCCGAAGTCTCCCTCCAGCCTCTGAGTCAGAGAGCACTCCCTGATGCCCTCTGGCAGTGCCCACCCCATTCCCAAGACAGAAGGAATGAGGAAGCGAAGAGTTTATGTGACGCCATACTCCGGCTGGTCCGGGACATGCTGAAATTCAGACTCAGGGATAGCCTGGGTGGGGGGCTGAGAGCAAGCCATGCCCGGGCCCCCAGGAATAGGGTTTTGACTCCTTGCCCTCACCCTGCTTTTCCCCTGGGCTTCCAACACAGGCCTACACTGGCCTCTGGGAGTGCCATGGCTCTGGTGCCCGGGGAAGATTGTGCCAAAGCTGTGCTTCGTGGGACCAAGCCCAGGGAAGCTGTTAGGAGTCAGGATGAGGAAGGGAGAGGGACAGGATCTTGGGAGTATGCTGGGTGTCTTGTCTGTACAGCCGGCCCTGGCTGAGGCTGAGATGGAGGTTTGTGCTCAGGGTCAGGCTGGGGTATAGGGGAAAAGATAGAAAAGGAGAAGGAATGGTGCAGGTGAAAGAGGTGAGAGGAAGGAGAAGAGGAAGTGATGTAATCAAAAGGAAAGGACATTAAGCTAAGAGAGGAGAGGAGGACAAAGTGAGTGATAAAGAGGAGGATGCTGGAGAGATGGGAGGGGGAGGAAGGAGAGTGAGCTAGGGGAAAACCCAGACCTAGGAACTTTTTTCTGGTGTGGGGCTTGGGATTGAGAACAGGACTATGGCCATCTTATCCGTCCAGGGAAAATTGGTTCCTAGACAGGGAGGGGATGGGAGGGTATTTATAAGGGCTTCTTAGTGGAAGATAGACACCCTTGTGGAGGGCCACTGGGCATCTCCAGGCACACTTTGGCCTTTCCCAGCAATGAGGATCCTTTTCTGGAAGCTTCAACCAAGTGTATTAGGGAAACAGGGGCATTTTATTATTGATTACAGTCATTATTATATTGCTATTTTTATTAAACCTTGTCCTGCTACCATGTGGTGAGTAAAATAAGTATTTATCTCTTTAAATGCCACATTCCCGGGAGGGATGGACCCTGATGCTCCGAGATGCGACAAGAAACCAATAAAGCCAACTTTGTAAGCTGCTGGCCTCCCCATATGGGTCTGTCTCGATGTGCAAAAATGGGATTGGGAGGTAGAAGAATGGTGGGGATCATGGACAGTTGCAATCTGCCCCCACCTCTCTGTGCCCTCAAGAAGACCACGGGACAATTTTGGATGTTTTTCAGAAGCTGTGAATCTTGGGTGGGTTTTTGGTTAGTTGGTTGGTTTTGGTTGCTGTCTATGTTTTTGTTTTTGAGACAGGGTCTTAACTGTGTCTCTGGTGGTTAGCTGGAACTCAGCATGTAGACCAGGATCACCTCAAGATGACTGAGGTATATACCTGCCTATGAATCAATCCCAAGGGCTAGGATTAAAGACGTGTGGAGCAACACTCAGTCACACTGGGGTTTGAGATGGGATCTCTCCTTACCCAGGAGTTGGCAGCATAGGCTGGCCTGCCAGTACATCCAAGAAATCTCATTTCCCCCTCTGAAGAGCTGGGATTATAAGACAGGACACCATGCCCATCTTTCTCACCTGTGTTCTGTGACTCCAGTTACTGGGAATCTGTTGCCCTCTTCTGACCTCGGGTACCAGATACACACATGGTGCACTTATATACACATGCAGACAAGACACTCATACACATAAAATAAAAATAAACCTTTTAGTTGGGTGGTGGTGATGCACGTCTTTAGTCTCCAGCACTCAGGAGGCAGGGGCAAGAAGATCTCTGAGTTCACCGTCAGCTAGGGCTACACAGAAACCGTCTTTGATGGGGTGGTGTTAAACATTCTAAATGCTGATTGGTCCTGTTTGGTGTATGTTCCTTACTTTGTCTCTGATTGGTTAAATAAATGCTGAGGCCTGGAGACTGGGCAAAGACAGAGATAGGTGGGACTAGGGACTTTTAGAGAAAGAGACATCTTGAGAAGACTGGAGAGAAGCCAGGAGTAAACAAGGAAGACACGCCATAGGGTAGATTAAAGAAGATCCTTCCACATGGCCTGGAACATCAGCTTAGCGTGGAGAATAATAGTCAAAGGGACATATGTATATATGGGGTCATAGAGTTATGAGCTAGCTTAGATGGGCTAGGATTGTTAAAATCCACCCAGTGGCCAGGTGTGGTGGCGCACGCCTTTAATCCCAGCACTCGGGAGGCAGAAACAGGTGGATCTCTGTGAGTTCGAGGCCAGCCTGGTCTACAAGGTGAGTCCAGAATAGCCAGGGTTACACAGAGAAACCCTGTCTCGAAAAACCAAAAAAAAAAAAGAAGAAATTCCACTCAATGTCTGTGTGTATTCATTTATAATGGCGGGTTAAGGATTAACACCGCCGACCAATTAAAGAAAATATAAATACTGGTTAAATAGTTTAATTAGCCATTATATATTTTTTAGATGTCTTAGACAAACAAGCCTTTAAAAACAGATAGCACGCTCAAAAGGGTAAATAAGTGCAGTTTAATAATGAAAGGATGGCTTACAGATGTGGACAGTGTTAGGGAGCCTCCCCAAGGAGGGTGGCACCCCAGAATCCTAACAGCAGGGGTTAGTGCCCCATACTGTCCATAGGAAGACAGCTATGTTACTGACAGCTGCAGGTTGCCCAAGACAATGTTGGCTATGGCCAAGCAGGGAGGCAGAACTCTTTTTAGTCTTTTGCCCACCCTGCCCTCCCCTGCCTCCTGTGGCCAAACCCAGCTAGCACCAGAGGTCCCAAGAGTTCAGGTTTGCAATTGGCAGAAGGCAACCTTGCAGGCAGCATCCAGGCCTCCAGACTGAGCTGGACAGAGGAGGGTGAGATCTGAACCCTGGGACCAGTGCAGGCCATAAGACTGCGGGGAAAGTAGGTCAAGAAGGTCAGGTGCCACCATCCGGTTGGGAATGGGATTGCAGGTGCAGTGTAGAATTAGAGTGCCTGAGAAGTGCACACCCAGCGGTTGTAGTCATTCTTAGGGCTAATAGGTAAATATTTATATAAGTGCATATGGTTATTAATAAATACATATTGGATAATTTTTTTTTTGGTTTTTCGAGACAGGGTTTCTCTGAATATCTCTGGCTGTCCTGGACTCACTTTGTAGACCAGGCTGGCCTCGAACTCACAAAGATCCGCCTGCCTCTGCCTCCCAAGTGCTGGGATTAAAGGCATGCGCCACCACCGCCCGGCTTCATATTGGATAATTTTTAAAGATTCGTCTTCACATGGTCATAATAAATGCAATTTTTAAAATGTAATTAATTAAAAATATAATAAATGTCAAAACTTGGAAATGATGCGGGGCTTGGTGGCGCACACCTTTAATCCCAGCACTTGGGAGGCAGAGGCAGGTGGATCTCTGTGAGTTCGAGGCCAGCCTGGTCTACAAAGTGAGTCCATGACAGCCAATGATACACAGAGAAACCCTATCTCGAAAAACCTAAAAAAAAAAAAAAAAAAAAAGAGTGACTACAACCCCTGTTATCTAACTGCTAAACCTATAAAACTAATCATAACCTTTTAGAAGGATACAGTCTCTGGGGCAGGTCCTCAGTCATCAGGAACACCTCAGGAGTAGATCCTTTAAGGCACTGTTGGCTAACAGTCTTTCTTCAGGAATATCTCAGACGTAGGTCCTTTAGGGTAAATTGGCTATGGCAGCTTCACCTTAAATGAGGCTTGAGGCTTTCTTTTCTCTGGAAGGCCTCAGCTGTCCATAAGCCAACTTATTCAGTTTGTATTAGCAACTCTGCCACTCTGCCTCAGTCTTTGAAGCTGGCCACAGTTTGCACTAGTTGAACCCCTCTAGAAAGGCTGTGCCACAGGGTTTAGTCCTTGGCCTTTTGCTGCTTTGTTGAGGCTTTCTCTGCTCCCCAGCTTCTTTCTGCCTCAGGGAGAGCTGGCCGTAATTTTTCAGTTCTGTTGGAAATCAGCTTTTCAGTCCACCAGCATTTTTTTCCATCAGATGATACAAAACAGGTTGTCGTCTCTAGCGTGAGAACTCTCTAGCCTCGGAACTCTCTGGCATGGGGCTTCTTAGGCTCCATCCATTTGTCCTTAAATAGGATCTCTCCTTGACCTGCTTCAGCCCAATCTGGGCTCTGCCCACTTAGCAGCTGAAACAATGCCTGGCCATAAACCTTGTTTTTAGTCCATATGCTGATAGGCTAATTGCCCATAGTCAAGTTGATCTTCATGCCCGGATGGATTAAGAGATTATCAGAAACCCCTAGATATTTACTAAATGTAATTTCTATTAATCTAACTCCCCTTACAGTGATGTGTTTGTGATTGCAGGTGTGAAGGTCAGACAATAACTCTGGAGTAGTCCTCTCCAACCTTCAGATGGGTTCCAGGAATGGAAGTTAGGCCCTCAGGCTCGCTTGGCAAGTTTATCCATGAACTGTCTCACTTAACCACTAATTACATTTTTTGAAAAGTTTATCTCCCCAATTTTTTGTTTGCTTGCTTGTTTGTTTTTCAAGACAGGGTTTCTCTGTGTAGCCCCGGATGTCATGGAACTAGTTCTGTAGAACAAGCTGGCCTTGAACTCAGGGATCCACCTGCCTCTGACTCCAGAGTCCTGGGCTTAAAGGCTTGTACCACCACTGCCCAACACTTTTCCCAATTCTTATTTTTTTTTTTTTTGGTTTTTCCAGACAGGGTTTCTCTGTTTAACAGCTCTGTCTGTCCTGGACTTGTTTTGTAGACCAGGCTGGCCTTGAACTCACAGAGATCTGCCTGCCTCTGCCTCCCAAGTGCTGGGATTAAAGGCGTGCACCACCACCGCCCAGCTTCCAATTCTTTATATACAAAACATAAATTCTTTTTATTCTATGTAATTAAAGTCTTTCCTGAGTATATGTATGTGCACCATGTATATTCAGTGCTCTTGGAGGTCAAATCCCCTGGAACTGGATTTAGAAATGGTTGTGAGTGACCATGTTGGTGTTGGGAATTGAATCTGAGTCCTCTGAAATAGCAACAAATACTCTTACTATTGAGACATCTCTTCAGCCCCAAGAAATCTTTTTTCCCCTTATTTTTAGATTTATTTTATTATATACATATGAGTGTTCTGCTAACATGTATGTCTGTGGATCACATGCGTGTGTACCTGAAAAGAGAGCATCAGATCCCCTGCAAATGGGGGTATGGACTGATGTGAGCCAGCTTATGAGTGCTGGGAATCTAAATTGGGTCCCTCTGAAAGGGCCACTGAGTCATCTCTCCAGTCTGAGAACTGAGTCTTGAAAGTTGTCCTCTGACCTCAACCCATATGCACTGTGGCATGGATGTCTTTAATAAATAAATAAGTGTACAAAAAAAAAGACAAGGGACCACCTAGCAGTGTTAGTATGTCACTAAGGAAGGGGTGCTGCTGGTGTCCTCAGAAGGGATTAAAAGAATTCAGTTTGACTCAACTATTATTTTACAAGATTGAGTTGTTGAGGTGTCTACCCTAAGTAAGTAGGATCTGGACAGACGGAAAAAAGATTCTGATAAGTCCAGCTTGGGGAAATAATGAATGTATTAGATAGCTTTCTTTTCTTTCCCTTTCTCTCTTTCAGTCTATTTATTTGTTACTCTTTGGGGAGGGGGTGTGGTTTGAGACAAGATTTTTCTGTGTAGCCTTGGCTCTGTAGACCAGGCTGGCCTTGAACTCACAGAGATCTGCCTGTCTCTGCCTCCCAAGTGCTGGGATTAAAGGTGTGTGTCACCACTGCCGGGCTCTCTCTCTTTTTAACAATATCAATTTGAGAACACTTGCACTTCCTCTCTCTAGTTCCCCTTGGTCTGTAACAGCAACATCCCTTAACTCAACAACAGGCACACTGTGCTGTGAGTTAAGACTCCTTGCTTTGGCTGGGTGTGCTGGTGCAAGCCCTTAATCCCCACACTTGGGAGTCAGAGGGAGGTGGATCTCTGTGAGTTCAAGGCCAGCCTGGTATAAAAAAAGTCCAAAGGCCAGGCGTGGTGGCGCATGCCTTTAATCCCAGCACTTGGGAGGCAGAGGCAGGCAGATCTCTGTGTGTTCGAGTTCGAGGCCAACCTGGTCTACAAAGCAAGTCCAGGACAGCCAGGGCTATTACACAGAGAAACCCTGTCTCAAAAAAAAGAGCCGGGTGTGGTGGTGCACGCCTTTAATCCCAGCACTTGGGAGGCAGAGGCAGGCAGATCTCTGTGAGTTTGAGTCCAGCCTGGTCTACAAAGCAAGTCCAGGACAGCCAGGGCTGTTACACAGAAACCCTGTCTCACAAAACTGTAGAAAAAAATTGGCTAATTAAATTATTTACCCAGTATTTAGGTTATATTTAATTAGTTGGTGGTGTTAATCCTTAACCCACCATTATAAATGAATACACGTAGACACCCGATGGATTTTAACAAGCCTTGGCCTGAATTGTGCAATCCTAGACCATCTAAGCTAACTCATGATTCTATTACCCAAATATGACCCCATATATACATATGTCCCTTTGGACTGCTGTTCTCCACGCTATGCCGATGTTCCAAGCCATGTGGAATGATCTTCTTTTCTCTAACCCATGACCTGTGTACTCCTTGCTTGCTCCTGGCTTCTTCTTCCCAAGATGCTCTCTTGTCTCAGAAGCCCATGCACCTTAGTCCTGCCTACCTCCGTTTTTGCCTTGCCATTTTATTCAACCAATCAGAGACAATGTAATTAACAGATAGGAAGCAGGACCAATTAATTAATATTTAAAATGATTAACACCACCCCATTACAAAACACATCTTGCCGGGCGGTGGTGGCGCACGCCTTTAATCCCAGCACTTGGGAGGCAAAGGCAGGCGGATCTTTGTGAGTTCGAGGCCAGCCCGGTCTACAAAGTGAGTCCAGGACAGCCAAGGATACACAGAGAAACCCTGTCTCGAAAAAAAACAAAAAAAAAAAACAAAAAAAAACAAACCAAAACACATCTTGCTTCATGGGAAAACCTATTAGTCATTCTCACCACTGATTCGAATGCATGACCATTCTGCTGTCACCCCAAGTATGGCATTGACAACTACTTTTGATGCTCATATAAAGTTCGAAGTTGGCCTGGGGGTGGTGGCGCACTCCTTTAATCTCAACACTCAGGAGGGAGAGGCAGGCAGATCTCTGAGTTGGAGACCAGCCTGGTCTACAGAGCGAGTCCGGAACAGCCAGGGCTACACAGAGAAACCCTGTCTCGAAAAACCAAAAAAAAGCACACTAAGGCCCTGGAGAGATAGTTCAGTCATTAAGAGTACAGTCTTTCAAAGAACTCAACTTCAATTCCCAGCACCCACAAGGACTCAAAATTGCCTGTAACATCAGCTCCTGGGGATTTGATGGCCCCTGGCTCAAGCAGCTCATGCACTCACATACAGACACAAAATTAGAAATGATAAAAACAAATCTTTAAAAAAAAAAAACAGAGCCGGGCGTGGTGGCGCACGCCTTTAATCCCAGCACTCGGGAGGCAGAGGTAGGTGGATCTCTGTGAGTTCGAGGACAGCCTGGTCTACAAAGTGAGTCCAGGACAGCCAGAAATACACAGAGAAACCCTGTCTCGAAAAACCAAAAAAAAAAAAAAAAAAAAAACAGAAACAAGGGGACTGGAGAGGTGGCTCAGAGGGTTCAGAGCACTGCCTGTTCTTCCAAAGGACCGGGGTTCAAATCCCAGCACCCACATGGCAGTTCACAGCTGTCTGTAATTACCAGGTGTGGTCGTGGTCGCACACCCATTTAATCCTGCACACGGGAGGCAGAGGCAGGTGGATCTCTGTGAGTTCAAGGCCAGCCTGGTCTACAGTAGTTCCTGAAGTCATGGATACATAGAGAAACCTTGTCTTGGAAAAAAAACAACAAAACAAAAAAATTATTCATCGTCAAGCCTGTGATAGAAGTGGAAAAATGGGCTAGTGTGTCAGTTGGAAGTAGGTTGTGAGCACTGAGCACCTGCATTTGGTGTGACGATAGACTAGTGATCTCCCTGAACTCACATGTTCAAGGCCTTTGATGATGAATTAGTTCACATTCTAATTTTCTATGTTTTTTTCATTGTAGTTTATGTGTATGAGTGTTTTGCCTGCATGTGTACCTGTGCTTCGCATGCATCATGGAAGCTAAGAAAGGAGATTGGATCCTGTGAGGCTGGAGTTACAGACAGCGGTAAGCCACACTGGGTCCTCTCCAAGAGCAGTCAGTGCTCCTAACAGCTGAGACATCTCTCCAGCTCCAATTTTTAATGTTTATTTTTTGAGAGAGGGTCTCACTATGTAGCCTTGCCTGGCCTGGAACTTGCTATGGAGCATGCTGGGATTAAAGGTATGCACCATCACGACCAGCTGGCTCTTTATATGAAATACTGTATAGCTTATTCTAGAGCCAAATTTGAGCAGCTATGGCCCAGGAAGACAGATTTAGGTTAATCCAAATGCCATGTTCCAATATGAGAGCAGTTTCATAGTTTTACAGAACAAAGAAAATTATAAATCAAAGAAACTTTAGCCGGGTGTAGTGGTGCGCACCTTTAATCCCAGTACTAGGAGACAGAGGCAGGCAGTTTTCTGTGAGTTCGAGGCTGGCCTGGTTTACGAAGTGAATTCCAGGACACGCAAGGCTACACAGAAAAACAACAAGAACAACAACAACAAAAAACAAAAAATCAACCCAAAATTTCTGTCTGCATATATGTGCAAGGACCTGCTCAGGTGTGGAAAACACAAATATATCAAATACTCTATAACTCTGTCTTGTTTCCTTCAGACAGGCTCTATGTTGAATCTGACGCTAGGCTGGTAGGCAGGAAGCCCCATGGATCCTCCTGTCTTTAAGCCCCACCCTGCCCACCCTGGCCCGCAATGCTAGGCGTCCAGACAAGTAACTGAACTCTGGGGATTTGAGCTCAGGAACCTCGTGCTGGTACAGCAAAGCGCGCTTACCTACTAAGCCATCTCAGTTCCATATACTGAAGTCTTAGTCTCAGATAGAGAATTCATTTTGGAAACAAGGTCATTGCGGGATGTCATGAGTTAAGATGTGGTCATGAAGGGGCGGGGTTTTCGCCGTGTCTACTGGTGGGGTACATCTACAATCCCAGCACAGTGGAGGCTAAAGCAGGAGCATTGTGAGTTTGTGGCCAGTCTGAACTAAAAAGCAAGATCCTGTCCAAGGTAAAACTGAAGCCTGACAGCCGGGCGGTGGTGGCGCACGCCTTTAATCCCAGCACTTGGGAGGCAGAGGCAGGCGGATCTTTGTGAGTTCGAGGCCAGCCTGGTCTACAAAGCGAGTCCAGGACAGCCAGAGATATTCAGAGAAACCCTGACTCGAAAAACCAAAAAAAAAAACAAAAAAAAAAACTGAAGCCTGCAGAAGTCAGCAGAGAACATTGGATTCTAGACACTGAGTTCAAGACCCAGTGTGGGCTGACACGTGCATGCCGGGGGAACCCAGGGTCCTCTACAAGAGCAGCCAGGGCTCTTAACTCCGAGGCTTCTGAGTTTCTTGCCTCTAATTCCCAAGGGTTCGTATTGCATCAGAGATCAGGCTCACCAAAATCTTCCTGCCTCAGTCTTATTGTGTCCAGCCCTGAAGTCTTTTGTTTTTGTTTTCCTCTTTTTTTTTTAAACATTTATTTATTTATTTATTTATTATGTATACAGTATTTGCTCCACATATATGCCCGGGCAGCAGATCTCAATGTAGATGGCTGTGAGCCACCATGTGGTTGCTGGGAATTGAACTCAGGACCTTTGGAAGAACAGCAAGTGCTCTTAACCTCTGAGCCATCTCTTTTCCTCTTTCTTGAGACAGGGTTTCTCTGTGTAGCCCTGGCTGCCCTGGGCTCACTTTGTAGACCAGGCTGGCCTTGACCTCACAGAGATCCGCCTGCCTCTGCCTCCCGAGTGCTGGGATTAAAGGCATGGGCCACCACACCCGGCTTTAGGAATGAATGTTTTGTCTGGATCTTTTTATAAGTGTGTGCACCACGTTGTGCTCAGTGGTGGTCAGAAGAGGGCTGGGTTCCAACAGAACTGGAGTTACAGATGGTGAGCCACAATGTGGATGCTGGGACTTGAACCTTTAACCCTTTGTAAGAGCAACAAGTGCTCTAAACAGCTAAGGCAGGTCTCCAGCCTCCTTGTAGTATGTTAAAGCAACAGTTTCGTTCACAGCTTGCAAACAGGTCGTAATACACAGTGCAGCAGCGCCACTATCTCTGAGTGAGTTTAGTCCCCGGACTACAATCTCCCAGACGGAACCGCGCAATCTCTTCTGGTGTGACCGTAGATGACCAATCACCGTGGAGCTCAGCCTACCGGCACTGGAGCAGAGCAACAAGACTACTTCTCCCATAAGTCACTGCGAGCTTGACTGTCTTATTATTTTCAGACTTGGCGAGGGCGGGGTGACCAAGGACTTCTCTTTCCCGGCAGGCGGTGCGGCCAGAGGAGGCGCTGGACTTCATTTCCCAGCAGGCTTCAGGCGGCGGCGGGTGCCGCGGTGCCTTGTGTGGGATGTAAGCGCGGAGGTGGGCTCGGGGGACCGAGGCCAGGACTCTCCTTGGGACTTGGTGGGAGGCAGGTTTGGGTTCGCCTTGTGGACAGACTCCTGAGGGCCGGGTAGAGGTCATAGGGATCGGGAGGGGCGGCGGCCTTTAAGGGTCCCCAGAGAGGTCTTTGGGACGCAGCCTCATCGGGGCTGGGGGGTCCCGGCATTGTAGCGAACAAGAAGGCCTTACAACCTTGGTTGAAGGGTCTCAACGAGCGAGCCGCCGCCCGTGAGCGGAGGACGAAGGGTCTAGCGAAGTAGAATTGTGGCGGACGGTAGAGCCTTAGCGGAGCCTGGGAGGGGGCTCTTTCTCCGAGCCCGACCCTCTCTCCCTCGGGTCGCCCGCAGGCCACCGCCTGCCGCCATGGGGCTGAAGGCCGCCCAGAAGACGCTGTTCCCTCTGCGCTCTATCGACGACGTGGTGCGCCTGTTCGCTGCAGAGTTGGGCCGAGAGGAGCCTGACCTAGTGCTCCTCTCCTTGGTCCTGGGCTTCGTGGAGCATTTCCTGGCTGTCAACCGTGTCATCCCCACCAACGTGCCCGAGCTCACCTTCCAGCCCAGCCCCGCACCCGACCCTCCTGGCGGCCTCACCTATTTCCCGGTGGCCGACCTATCCATCATTGCTGCTCTCTATGCCCGATTTACCGCACAGATCCGCGGCGCTGTGGACCTCTCCCTCTACCCTCGAGATGGGGGCGTTTCCAGTCGTGAACTGGTAAAAAAGGTCTCGGATGTCATATGGAACAGCCTCAGCCGCTCCTACTTCAAGGACCGGGCCCACATCCAGTCCCTCTTCAGCTTCATCACAGGTTCGAGTCAGACAGGTGGTCAGGGGAGTAAATGAATGTTGGCTTACCTCTTCTCATGTCTGAATAGTATATGGTTTACAGCCTTTTTGAGACCTGTAAACCTTGTATAGTGGGGCAGGTGTTATTAATCCTTTTTAGCTGTGGAAATAATCCCGAAGAGGGGAATTGATGTTCTAATGTCAAAATGACAGGGCTGGGACTGGAATCTGATGGTATGGTGCCAGCTCTTACTCTCTACTCCTTCAACACCCCCAGCCCTGTCACTGAATAGCCACAGGAATCTGGCAGCCCAACCCATTTTCCCAGTGGGGAAAGAGGGTGGCAGTAGAATGGGGAGGTAGGACAAAGGGGTGGATACAATTAAGACAATTAAATGAGATGATGACTATAAAAATACTTTGAAAGGAAACACAGGCTTGAGCTCAAGAAGGTTCAGGCTAAGGAGTTGCAAAGTGCTTCAGCTTCTAGTGCATGGGGTTGAGGGAGAATCTGAGGCTATTTCTGGGCTTAGGAAAAAAAATACAGAGGTAAACCAGGGCATGAGGGAGAGGTGGGTTGGGGGGGGGGTTCATAGGGTCCTGGGTTTGCTCTCCTTGCTGCAGTCTAATAGGTGTACAGTAAGACCCTGGGTTAAGTCTTTGTCAACAGAAGCACATCGTGTAGAGAAGGAAGGGATGGTTTCTTGCTGGCTGGATGGAGCTGAGATCCAGAAAGGTCTCCTGCTGGGCTGAGTTAACTGCAGGGAGAGACTGTGAGCATAGAAGGGTGTGCATGAGGGGTAGGACACGTGAGGCTTGGACACAGGTGAAGGGTGTTGAAGGAGGCGTGGCCCCTTCTTCCAGGACAGAGCTGTCATTACCCTTCTTCTACAGGCACTAAACTGGACAGCTCCGGGGTGGCCTTTGCAGTGGTAGGGGCCTGCCAGGCCCTGGGTCTCCGAGATGTCCATCTGGCCTTGTCTGAGGATCATGCTTGGGTGGTGTTTGGGCCCAATGGGGAACAGACAGCTGAGGTCACCTGGCATGGCAAAGGCAACGAGGATCGCAGGGGCCAGACAGTCAATGCTGGTGTGGCCGAACGGGTATCGTATTCCCCCCCAATCTTGTCCTTTTCCTACTCTGTTAGCCCAAGTCATCTGAGGAATTCTGCTTCCCTGGCTATCTGGCTATGCTCCCCTCAGCCCATCACCCCTCTGTGTGTGTATCAAGGGGGAAGGCAGGTGTGGACTGGTTTATGTTGCTATGCCCTTGCGCAGGCAGAAGGTGGGACATCGTGAGATGTCTGCTTTTGTATCTTTCCAAGAGCTGGCTGTACCTAAAAGGATCCTACATGCGTTGTGACCGCAAGATGGAGGTGGCGTTCATGGTGTGTGCCATCAACCCTTCCATTGATCTTCACACTGACTCCCTGGAGCTGCTGCAGCTGCAGCAGGTTAGGAAACGGCCTCTTCCCAGGGCCTCCCACTCCCTTCTGTGCAGTGGACTGACCTTTCTCAGTCCTCAAGGGAAAGTGGAGTTGAGACATGGAGGGCTTCGCATCATGAAAGGATTGAGTCTTGAATTCTAGCCCTTCTCTGGTGGAAGGGCCATATTGCCTCTTGACACCACTCTCACTGATAGGAAGCTCCCTTCTCCTTACTCACATCTCTTTCCCTCCGGCTCTAGAAGCTGCTCTGGCTGCTGTATGACCTAGGACATCTGGAAAGGTCAGTAGAAGGGTATGATCAGACTAGGCCTTGGGGGAATCAGGGAGCTGGGGGATAGCCTGGACTTATGATCTGTTCTCAGGTACCCCATGGCACTAGGGAACTTGGCAGATCTGGAGGAGCTGGAGCCCACACCTGGTCGGCCAGACCCACTCACCCTCTATCACAAGGTGAGGGAACCTCAGAAAACAGTAATTCATTTCTGGGGATTGAGAGGAGATAGAACTGTGTGTGCAGAGAGTATTCCCGCCCTACTTTGTGTAAGGCATGTGTATAATGAGGGCAGCTGTGTGTTTAAGAAGTGCTCTGGGCTCCCCAGCTTAGGATTGGCAGGGCCTGAACTTATCCCACAAGCCCTGCAGTTTTCAGCTGCTCTTCACTATCCTGGCATGTAGCCTGTGTTAGGTAGCCTAGTGTGGTAGGAGGATGGTGGGGCCTGGAAATCTTTGTGCAGGAACGTGGGGAAGAGACCTGCCTCGGGCTTCAGTGTTTCCCTGCCCCTTGCGAGGCCTTGTTCTGTGGGGATCACCACTCCTATTATCTGCCATTGCCTTAGCAAGCAGACTTATAGATTCAGGCCTGGGATGGAGATGGGAGGGAGTGAGG
Source organism: Lophiomys imhausi (assembly GCA_907164525.1). Taxonomy (NCBI): domain Eukaryota; kingdom Metazoa; phylum Chordata; class Mammalia; order Rodentia; family Muridae; genus Lophiomys; species Lophiomys imhausi. Next base: position 3,068,693 of record CAJQZJ010000838.1, read on the forward strand.
GATGGAGCCAGGATTAGAGACAGGGAGGACTCTGGCATCCTCTTTTCGTAGTGTATCACTAAGGAGGCAGCTGGGGGCTGCCTCCCTGAGGTTCCTTTTCTCCATCCTCTAGGGAATTGCCTCAGCCAAGACCTACTACCAGGATGAGCACATCTACCCCTATATGTACCTGGCTGGGTACCATTGTCGCAACCGCAATGTGCGTGAAGCCCTGCAGGCCTGGGCCGACACTGCCACAGTTATCCAAGAGTGAGGATCCCCCTGCCAGGGCCTCCAGCCTGTCCTTTCTTTCTATCATTTTCCAACATGTCATCCAGGAGTGAAGCCTTGTCCCAAGCTTTGTCCTCTCTCTGATCAGCCCCTACACACCAAGGCTACCATCACCAGGGAAGTGAGGACCTCTGGTTAGCGCCTCATGTCGTTTCTTCCGTCTTCTCTCTGCCCAATTTTTTCTGCTCTGTAGTCAGCTTTGTTACACACGGTGCTACTGTCCCTGCCCAGTGTCTTGTCCAGACCCTACATCCCACTTCTTCATCTTGCCTTGCACTAACATGGGCACCATCATCTGGGTGAATAAGCCTTTTACCCATCCAGTGGGATATCCCATTTTGGGGAAACTGTCAACACCTGAATCCTACATGTTCTTACAGCTACAACTACTGCCGGGAGGATGAGGAGATCTACAAGGAATTCTTTGAAGTAGCCAATGATGTCATCCCCAACCTACTGAAGGAGGCAGCCAGCCTGCTAGAAGCAGGCGAGGAGCGGCCAGGGGAGCAAGTCCAGGTGAAGGCTGGCCTCCACTGCTCCAGCCTCCTTCCTTGTACATTGGACTGCATGGACAGTATTGGGGATTCTCTTTTGCTGATATCCTGGGCTTAGGTTTGAGGGGACTTGAGGGTGTATTAGAGCTAAAGTCTTTAGGTAAATGGGTTGATGGTCCATCTCTCATGGCCAGCTTCTAACCTGGGTTAGTCTGTAGATGAGGAAAGGTACCCCCACACCCACCACGCACACCAAGGGTTGACTTTGTAAAAGGAAGGAGGCCCTGGCCCGCACTTGGCTTCACTGCAGTCAGGGCTTTGCCCATTTGGAGCCTGGCCTTTATGCTGTGTCTGACCTCTGCGCTACCTTCCCTCTTGTCCAGGGCACCCAGGGCCAAGGTTCTGCCCTCCAGGACCCAGAGTGCTTTGCCCACCTGCTGCGATTTTATGATGGCATCTGCAAATGGGAGGAGGGCAGCCCTACACCAGTACTGCATGTAGGCTGGGCAACTTTCCTTGTGCAGTCCCTAGGCCGCTTCGAGGGACAGGTGAGAGGGCACTATCCAGGGTGCTGGGAACTACGGGTGGTGACAGTAGTTACAGGGGATTGGGGTTATTGCATGTGCCTGTCTGAAAGGAGACTCCTAGAGGGTTGGCCAGGGCCTGAGCCTGGAATTCCCACTGGTGATCCACAACCCTTCCCTTGGCTTGTGCTCTCGCTCAGGTGCGGCAGAAGGTACACATAGTTAGCCGGGAAGCAGAGGCAGCAGAGGCTGAAGAACCATGGGGGGAAGAAGCCCGAGAAGGTCGGCGGCGCGGTCCTCGCCGAGAGTCCAAACCTGAGGAGCCACCGCCACCTAAGAAGCCTGCATTGGACAAGGGCCCTGGCTCGGGGCAAAGTGCAGGGTCGGGACCACCCCGGAAAACGTCGGGGACTGTCCCTGGTACTGCCCGTGGCCCTGACGTCAACAGCGTTATTCAGGCTCCAGCACCTGCCGCATCGCCACCTCCAGAGGGGCCAGTGCTCACTTTCCAGAGCGAGAAGATGAAAGGCATGAAGGAGCTACTGGTGGCCACCAAGATCAACTCAAGTGCCATCAAGCTGCAACTCACGGCACAGTCGCAAGTGCAGATGAAGAAACAGAAAGTGTCCACACCCAGCGACTACACACTCTCTTTCCTTAAGCGGCAGCGCAAGGGCCTCTGAACCGTTGGGGATTCTGTGACCAGGCCCCTTCCCTCACTCCCAGCAGGCTTCATCCCCCCTCCCCTAATTCAAGCTCAGACCACAGCTCTAGGGGGCCCAGAGCTGGCCTGTGGTGACTGGGAGCCTTCACTTAGCTCTTTTTTCTGGCCCTAGAGCTGTGGCTCTGTTCTTAGAATTTAGGTTTCATCTCCCACCAGCTGGCCAATGAAACCTCATAGTGGGTCCATGTAACCAATCTTTAAAGGTCCAACACCCAAAATTCAATGGACCGGACAAGAACCCTAGTCAAGCCTGAACAGTTCAGCATTCCTCCTACTTGGGGCAGAGGTTGACGTTAGCCCTGGAGCACAGATGCTACCTGGAAATCCGGTAACCAAGGACTCCATTCAGTCCCTAGGGATAGATTTCCACACTTTAGAGTTCCATCCTTTGGGAATCCAAGTCTCATCCCAAAGAACTTACATATTGCTGCCTGAGTTTGGAAATCTTTGCTTCCTCACCTCCCTAGCCCCAGAGTCCAGGACATGAAGCTCTGACTCTTGTCTGTGAATAAATACTGAGCCTCGCCCCCTTCCTGACCAAACTGGCCCCAGAACAGAGCAGGACCTCTTCCAGTCCTCTGGGAACTTCCCTGAGGCCCCAGGAGGAAATCTGCACGGGGTGGGGGAGGGCCAGTCTCTTCCTGTTTTGTACATAGATTTATTTTTCAGTTCCAAGGAAGATAAATACATTTTGTTAAAAAAAAACAAAACAAACCAAACCATGTACGTGTTTCATCTGGGAAATCGGGAATGGGTCGAAGGGCGGAGGTCCGCTTTTGCTCAGTCTTTGGATTTTGAACTTCATGCTCCGCACCTGTAGCGCGGCTAGAATCCGGGTAGTTGGGGGGGGGGGACCTAAGCTCCGCCCTAGCTCGGGGACTTCCCCGCGCAGCTAGGGCGCCTCCTCGCGGCCAGGCGGGCGGCGGGGCATCCCCGGCCTGGCTCCGCCCTAGCCTGGCCCCGCCTCCAGGGCCTCTGAGACTTGGCGCGGCCCCCGCCCGCCCGCCCGCCCGCCTCTCCCCGCCCCGCCCCGCCCCGCGCCGGCTCCGCGCCGGCTCCGCAGCTTGCGCCCGCCGGCCGGTCTGGCGCCGGGCCATGGCGCTGTTGCGGGATGTATCTCTGCAGGACCCGCGGGACCGCTTCGAGCTGCTGCAGCGTGTGGGGGCCGGGACCTATGGCGACGTTTATAAGGTACGCTGCGCAGGACTGCGGGACGGGCGGGAGCGCAGGAGGAGGGTGCATCTTAACGTCCTGCTGCGGGAGCCCCGGCCCCGCCCCCGCCCCCTATTAACCCGGTTTCTCTCCCTGTGCCCCGCAGGCCCGTGACACCGTCACCTCTGAACTGGCCGCGGTGAAGATCGTGAAGCTAGACCCAGGTGTGGGCCCGAGTGGGGCCTCCCTCTGTGCTCCAGGGAAGTGGAAGCGGGCGGGTGAACTGGCGGGGAGCAGAGGTGACATTTCTGAGACCCCCAGGAGAGACTAAGGGCTGGCACCTGCTCGGCGAGGAGAGAAACACTCTATGCCCACTTTGCACATAAGGACAGAGTCTGGGCTACCCCCGTGTGCCCCCCCCATAATGCCTTGTGCTCCCCAGGGGACGACATCAGCTCTCTTCAGCAGGAAATCACCATCCTTCGTGAATGCCGCCACCCTAATGTCGTGGCCTACATTGGCAGCTACCTCAGGTGAGGTTGTTTATGCTCTTACCTGAGACAGCCCTCGTATGCCTTGAAGTGTGCCAACCCCACCTCTTTGTCCCCCCAGGAATGACCGCTTGTGGATCTGTATGGAGTTTTGTGGAGGGGGTTCGCTGCAGGAGATTTACCATGGTGAGATCCAGACTCCGTGGGACATGGCCTCTCCCCATCCCAGCACAGGGGCAAGAGGGCACCCTCCTGGCTGAATTTGGGCAGGCTGCTCTTTGCCTCTGACTAGCTGTGTGACCTTGAGAGAAATACTATCCTTCTCTGGGCTCAGTTTCCCAATCTGAACTTGGAAGAAATGTGCTGAACATCACTGTCCTGTAGTGGTGCCTGCTGCTTTTCACTCTGCAGGGTGGCTAGGGAGGGTTAGGTATTCCTCAGGCTGCCTCTCCAGCTCTCCCGCGTCCGTTTCAGCCACTGGGCCTCTGGAAGAACAGCAGATTGCCTATGTTTGCCGGGAGGCACTGAAGGTACTGGGGTCATAGGCATTACCCACTTTGGAATCCTCAGGAGTGTGGGCCCAACCCAGCTGGCCAGTGAAGGATTGGGATGGGCTGGCCCAGGGGCTGTGAGTCCTAGAGGGAGGGGGTCCCAGTTCTGTTGCCGGAAGCAGCCTGTTTCCCTCTTGGCTCAGTCACTTCCTGTTTGGGGAGAGGGGAGGAGGAAGCTGCTTGGGTGGGGGGGACCCCAGTCCTGAGGAGGGGATCAGGAGAGATAATTAGTACTAAGTAGCTGTCCTCAGAGGCTCCTGTTTGTCCCCAGGGACTCCATCACCTGCATTCTCAGGGGAAAATTCACCGAGACATCAAGGTAGGGGTCAGCCAAGGGCATGGTTCAAGTGAGGAGGAAGCTGCTAGGTATCTGACACAATCCTTTCTGTGTTCTCCAGGGTGCCAACCTTCTGCTCACTCTGCAGGGTGATGTCAAGCTGGGTCAGTATTGGGGGATGCCATGTGGGTGGGGGTTCAGCAGGAGCTCAGACCATAGAATTGAGTGCTGGGGATCCCAGACACTTTATTACTTGAGTCTCAGTTTCCCCACTTAGGAGATGTAGCATTACTACTTGCCTGCCAATAGTTGGCTGAGGTTGGATTGGGAGGGATCTGACATGGGATAGGTTTTCTTAGAAGAGGGGCCTGGGGGCTGGAGAGATGGCTCAGCGGTTAAGAGCACTAGCTGTTCTTCTAAAGGATCCGGTTCAATTCCCAGCACCGTATGGCAGTTCACAGCTGTCTGTAATGGCCAGGTGTGGTGGCACACACATTTAATCCCAGTACTTGGGAGGTGGAGGCAGGTGGATCTCTGTGAGTTCAAGGCCATTCTGGTCTACAGAATGATTCCAGGACAGCCAAAGCTACACAGAAACCAGGTCTTAAAAAAAAAAAAGAAGAGGGGCCTGGCTTGACTTTAGACAGTTGTGGTCAGACCCAAGCCCTGTCTGGTATAGCCTGGGCCCTGGGGTGGGAGGTGAGTGAGACCCTGGGGCTGGTAAGAGTCTGTTTTTTCTGCAGCGGACTTTGGTGTGTCAGGTGAGCTGACAGCATCTGTGGCCAAGAGGCGGTCTTTCATTGGCACTCCATACTGGTAAGATGGTGCCCTGGCAATAGGGGTAGGGGCCACAAGAAGGGCACCTGGCCATCTTGTCTGTGACCCTAACTCTAGGATGGCACCAGAGGTTGCTGCTGTGGAACGCAAGGGTGGCTACAATGAGCTATGTGACGTCTGGGCCCTGGGCATCACTGCTATTGAGCTGGGCGAGCTGCAGCCGCCGCTGTTTCACCTGCATCCCATGAGGTTAGCCTAGCACATGCCCCTTGCCTGACCCGTGCCCGGCTGACCCTTGACCTTTGACCTTGCATCCTCCTCAGGGCCTTGATGCTCATGTCGAAGAGCAGCTTCCAACCACCCAAGCTGAGAGACAAGACTCGCTGGTGAGGGCTCACCCACAGCTGAGATACCCTTTTCCAGCCACACCCCATGGGATGGAGGCTTTGCCATGAATTGAGCTTGGTTTCCACTCTAGGTCTAGGACTCAATATGGGCAAGAGGGAAGGGCTGGTGGCTTGTGATGGAGGCATTGCTATGGTACAACAGCAGCACCTTCCCAGCAACTCCTTCCTTGGTGGCCGGCTCGGGCAATTGAGAGGATACTTCTGCACAGACTGTAACCTTGGTTTGGGTGGGTGGGGCTTTTGTGCCCACCAGGACCCAGAATTTCCACCACTTCCTCAAGCTGGCCCTAACCAAAAACCCCAAGAAGAGGCCCACGGCTGAGAAGCTTTTGCAGGTGGGAGGCAGGGGATGAGTCTGGGGGCTTGAGGCTCAAAGACCAGACCCGGAGGACCAACCTGGTCACCCCTTGCTCCTCTAGCACCCGTTCACCACCCAGCAGCTCCCAAGAGCCCTTCTCACCCAGCTCCTCGACAAGGCCAGCGACCCCCACCTGGGAACTCTCTCCCCTGAAGACTGTGAACTGGAGGTATAGCGGGTACCGGGAACTGGGGTCAGCCTAGCATGGTAGGAAGGGGCCTACAGGTGGTATAAATCAGAATTTCTGTGACTCGTGGAAATAATCGTGGATTTATTAAAATAAATCTTAAATTTATTTTATGAACCTGTCATGAAAACAGAACACCTGATGGGTGTCAAGACTTGGAAGAATTCTGGCAAGAGGTGAGTGCTGGGTACAAGGCTGCTGTTTGTGTTCTTTCTTAGACCCATGATATGTTTCCAGATACCATCCATTCCCGGGGCCATCATGGTCCAGCTGAGAGGACCCCCTCCGAGATCCAGTGTAAGTCTCCTGACGGGGCTAAGGACACCTGTGGACCTGGTGTTATTTTTGGGGTCCATTATGAGACTTTGACCCCTCCTAACCTAATACTCTGGGTCCCTAGTTCACCAAGTGAAATTTGGCGCTCCTCGCCGGAAGGAGACAGATCCTCTCAATGAACCGGTGAGGCACTGGGTGTGTGTGGGGGTTTCAGATGCAAGTAGAACATCCCAAATCAAGGCCAGTCTGAAGCAGGGGTTGCCTGTGTCTCCTGGGGTCCCTGGCTGGCAGCTTCCCAGGGGTCCTAGGCTGGAGGTTCCCCTAGGCCATTTTCCTTTAGGCAGCACTGGAAAGTAAGTGGAAGACTGGCCACATCTTTCTGAAACCTAGGCCTCCCAAGACCAAGGACCCCCTACTTGGCCATATTCCTCAATCTGCCTGTCACAGACACATGTCACATCATCTGCTCTTACTCTCTGTCACTAGTTCCTCTCCCCCATCCTATAGCGCCCCTCTCTTTGCCCTGCTGCCTTGCGGTTCCTTCCATCTCTCCCTCCTGTCTTTTCTGTCTTATCCCTGTTGTTTTGTCTTTTACAAGTCTTTGCCTGGTACCAGAATATTCTCCATCTGTCTGTCAGTCTGGTCTTTCCTGCTCTCTCTTCTCTCTGTTAATGTCGAGGAGGATTATCTAACTTACTCTAGCTGGCCTTGAACTCACCCTGTAGCCTGGGCATGCCTTGAATTCCAGGTCATTCCTGGCTGTCCTCTTCCATTTTTTGATACCCTTCTCTCTTCACCTCTCTCCTGGTGTCTCTGTCATGGTTTCCTCCAGTGGGAAGAGGAATGGATGCTGCTGGGAAAAGAGGAACTGAGTGGGTGAGTGACCAGGCTGGGAAAGTTAAGGGGCAGGTTGGGTCTTGTGTAAGACTGACTGTTGACCCCTTTCTCTGGCTCAGGAGCCTGCTGCAGTCTGTACAGGAAGCCCTGGAGGAAAGGTGAGGGGCCTGTACCTGGGGTACAAAAGGGCCTCCAGGCTGGGGGGCCAGTCTCCCCTCACACTTCACTGTGCCATCTGTTGTGTTTCTGTAGGAGCCTGACTATCCGGCCAGCCTTAGAACTCCAGGTGTGGATCAGAAGAGGGTAGAACTGGGGAGTTACCTGTGTGCATAGGATGGCATGAAGTAGAGAATGCATCACAGGGCACCCACTGATGACTGGGCTGTTTCTAACCCTCTTGCCAGGAGCTGGACTCTCCGGATGATGCCATGGGAACCATCAAACGGGCCCCGTTTTTGGGGCTGCCCCACACTGAGCCAACACCTGATGACAATGACAGTGCCCAGTCCTGCCCCACAGGTAAGGCCCAGGCTTGCTTGGTAAGCTAGGAGTAGTTCTGGGGTAGGACTGTAGCTTGGAGTGATGATGGTCTGTGCATACAGGAACCCTGTCAGCATCTCCACCTGGTCCTGGTGGCCCCCCATTGCTGTCCACTGCCTGGGCTACCCTGAAGCAACGAGAGGATCCTGAGGTGAGAGGATAGCAGTGGGATGAGAGGTAGGCTGTAGGGTATCACCTTGGCCCTGACTCCTTCCCTCCCACACAGAGATCGTCCTGTCATGGCCTTCCTCCCACCCCCAAGGTGCACGTAAGTGTTCACTGGCTGTCCCTAAGCCCTGCCGTCCTGGCGTGCCCCCTGGGTACCTCATCAGCTGCTCACTTCCTCCCCAGATGGGTGCCTGCTTCTCCAAGGTCTTCAATGGCTGCCCTTTACAGATCCATGCTGCTGTCACTTGGGTTCACCCTGTGACTCGAGGTGGGCCGGGGCAGAGTAGAAGCGGTGACTTAGGCTTGGGCCAGGGGCTGTGGCAGTCTCTGACATTGTGCACATGCCTGCAGATCAGTTCCTGGTGGTAGGGGCCGAGGAAGGCATCTACACCCTCAACCTGCATGAACTACATGAGGATACACTGGGGAAGGTGAGGCCTGTTGCTGTGGAGGGCAGAGGCACAGGGATGCTGAGTGCTGACCACCTGTCTGCTGTCTCTGGTCCCAGCTCATCTCCCAGCGCTGCTCCTGGCTCTACTGTGTGAACAATGTGTTGCTGTCACTCTCAGGTAGGAGGAAGAGACTACAGAGGCAGCCAGAATAACCTTCTCAAACTTTCTCTGAGCCCTGTGTGGTCCTCCCCTTCTGCTCCAGGGAAATCCACGCACATCTGGGCTCATGACCTCCCAGGCCTGTTTGAGCAGCGGAGACTGCAGCACCAGGCTCCACTCTCCATTCCTACCAACCGCATCACTCAGCGCATCATCCCCAGGTCAGCAGGTGTGGGCTGCGGAGGAGGAGGTCCAGAATAGTGCTGGATGGGGCTCCACCCACTCCTGAGACTGCCAGGGTCTTAGCTAATCTCTGAGGCACTTTCCGTCCCTGAGGCTGTTTCCTCTTTTCAGTACAGTTGGTGGCCTCCCCTCCTGTCCACCTAGCTTGTTGGAACGCAGAGAGGCATATGGGTTTGAAAGTGCTTTGTAGATGGTGTAGAAGTGGTGGGGGAGGGGAGTGGGGGGGATGGGCTTCGCCCAGCAGTTCAGTGGGTCTGTGCTCGGTCTGGCACGTGAGTTGAGAGAAACCCTGCTTTGGAGAAACAAGGTACATGGGCATTCATGGCAGACTGCTTGGTTCAGGGTGGTGTGGGGAGAGAGCTGGAGAGAGCTGCAAGCCAGGAGGCAGAGACACTCAGAGTTCAAGGGTGCATTCCATTGTTCCAGGGGAGGGGAGAGTGTGTGCAGGTGGAACCAAACAGCAAGCCCTGGGGAACTCTGTGGTATTTGGACTAGGGATGAGAGGCGCACAGGTGGCTGAACCCTTCCTCTATTGCCAAGCCTGGGACTTGGACTCTATCCAGTGGACAGCAGTACTGTCAGCATTTCAAAGGATCCTATTGTGTACTGGTCAGCATGCTTCTTGCTGGAGGTGGCTTAGCTTATTGTCTTAAGAGTCAGGCTGATATGGTGGCTCCTGCCTGACATCCCAGCACTCAGGAAAATGAGGCAAGAGGATTTCAAGTTTGGGGCCAGCCTGGGCTACATAGGGATACTTTGTCTCAAAAAAACAAAAACACGAAACACAGCTGGGCATGATGGTGCATGCTTGTGATCTTAGTACATGGGAGATATGGGCAGGAGAATCAGGAATGTGTGGTTATCCTTGTCTGCGTATTGAGTTTGAGGCCAGCCTGGGCTATGTGAGTTCCCATCTATGAAAACAGAATATACTGGCCATATAAAGAGCTACAGCAGGACTGGTATTTGGGAAGCAGAATGGTCATGTCTGGAGACCAGCTGTGGAGCAGCCCGGCATTGACATGTGGTGTGAGGTTCAGCCATGTAGGCGGTAACTAAGCAGCCAGCACCTTCCTCTTGGCATTGTGCACAGCTCAGGCACATCTGTGGACTGAAGGGACCTTTCCCCCTTTTCTTTATATCATTTTTGTTGTTGTTGTTTTGTGGAAAGGAGGTAAATGGCAATCCTAGAAAAATGAGGCTCTTTGCAGTGATGGCTCAGAACATGTACCTGGAGAGGAACAGTCTGAGGAAGAAGACTTTAAAGGATGTTGTGAAAGCCTTAGTAAGAAAGTACTACTTGAACCAAGACTGAGGACAGAGCTGAGGCTGAAGCTTAGGTGAGGCAAGGTAGCTAGCCTAGCATGTATGAGGCCCTAGATTTAGCTCCCAGCACTGCAGAAACTTAGGACTTAGAGGAGTGTGGGGCTGGCAAGATCGCTCAGTGGATCTTCCTGATATGGAGAGAGAGGGCAACTCCTGCAAGCTGTTCTCTGACCTCCACACATGTGCGCTCACACATGCACACACGTACATAGACACACAGACACACATGCACGCACACAGACACACGCACACGCACATGCGCACTTGAGCATGACTAAGTAAAGATATGTATATATATTTTTTGTTTGTTTGTTTTTTGTTTTTGTTTTTTAAGACAGGGTTTCTCTGTGTAATAGAGCCCTGGCTGTCCTGGACTCACGTTGTAGACCAAGCTAGCCTCAGACTCACAGAGATCCACCTAAGAAATAATTTTTAAAAATAGTCTCTTTTATGTGTATTGGTGTGAATGTGTCAGGTCCCCTGGAACTGAAGTTACAGACAGCTGTGAGCTGCCATGTGGATGCTGGGAATTGAACCCAGATCCTCTGGAAGAGCAGCCAGTGCTCTTAACCACTGAGCCATCTCTCCAGCCCAAATAAATTTAATTTTTAAGAGAAGCTAGAGAGATGTAGGGAAGGTTATTGAAGGAGCAGAGATGCCCAACACAAAGGTCTCAGGGAAGAAGCAAGTATGGCCTGCTTGAGGAACGGAGGTCATCGAGGGTCTGTCTCTACAGGGAGGCCTTGGGCTTTGACTCACAGCAGCTTGGAGGCCACTGGTGAGGTCTGAGTGGCACTGAGGTCTTCATGAGACCTGCTGCTGGATGAGGACTAAACCACCAATGCGGGAGGATGTTGGCAGCCATGAGAAGCCTGTCGCACTGGTGAGGTAGCCAGCAATGGAGGTGTGGGCTGCAGGAGGACTAAAGAGGAAACTCTGGTGATGTTTTTCAAGTGGAGCCAGCAGGGTTTCCCTGTGATAGGTGGTGTTTGGAAGAGAAAGGAGAGTCAAGGTGGAGTGCAAGGCTTCTGGCCTAGGTTGAGGAAGAATGGAGCTGTTATCAGCTGTGAGTGATGTATAAGACTGGGCTTAATTCAGTTTTGTCACATTAAGTAAAATATATGCCTGTCATCTCATTATTCAAGAAGTTGAAGCAGAAGGATTAACTGGAAGTTTGATGCTAATGAAAATTCACATTTCAAAAGATTTGTATTCTCTGTGAATGGGACCTCCCTAGTCCATCTGGGAGAACTGGAGCACCAAGAAGAATGGGCAGGAAGCAGCTCCAGTGTTGTTATGGCTGGGTTCAAAGGGCAGGCAGGCCTGGCAGCAGTACTCCGGAGACCTGGAGGAGCACCTTATCTGCAGAGCTCACAACCAAGTGTGTAGCTGGTGTCCTGTGGCCTCTGGGCTTCCTGAGCTGATGTTCTGACCCACAACCTTCAGGTAGAGGGCTTGCCAGGGCCCCAGGAAGTCAGAGGCAGCTTTGAGCCTGTGTCCACTTTGAACATAAAGGGAAGAAATGGAATTCTTTAGAGGAAACAGCAGATGCGAACACCCTGACCTGCCCAGATGCCAGCTGCTGAGAGAGTGGGAGGAAGAGGGAGGGCAGAGGGCAGTGGCCGAGGCAGACACTGGCTTCCTCTCAGGGGCTTGTCCTGGCAGGAGCTCAGACAGGACCTGAGTCAATGGGAGGAGACCGCCATGTTAACAGCTCAGTTCCTCAGATGACAGAACAGGCTCAAATGGTCAGTCCCCTGAGGCTATGGGGACTCCCCATAAGACAGCCACCTATTGGCCCCACAGGGCCAGAGCCTCAGCTAGGTGCCGAAGGCAGACTATTTGCTGTTTGAAGTCTACATTTCCTAGGGCCTGTTTGTCAGTCTTTGAAATGGGCTGAGTATACTCAGCTGGGACTTGCCTCAGCTTTGGGTCTCCACACCAGCTGCCCCTGAGGAAACGGGACAGAGAGGTCGATTGAGTCGTTTAAAGCCACCCAGAACCTAGAGTGGTGGCTTTTACCTGTAATCCTAGCACTTGGGAGACTGAGGTAAGAGGATTGTTAAAAATCCCAAGCTAGGGGCTGGAGAGATGGCTCAGCGGTTAAGAGCACTACCTAATGCTCTTCCAAAGGTCCTGAGTTCAATTCCCAGCAACCACATGGTGGCTCACAACCATCCACAATGTGATTTGGTGCCCTCTTCTGGAATGCAGGTGTACATGCAGATAGAGCACACATATGCATAAAATAAATAAAATAAATCTAAAAAAAAAAATCCCAAGCTAACCTGGGCTACAGAATAAGACCCAGTGTAGAGGCTGGAGAGATGGCTCAGCAGTTAAAGGCACTGACTGCTCTTCCAAAGGATCCAGGTTCAAATCCCAGCACCCACTGGCAGTTCACAGCTGTCTGTTATTGCTGGGCGTGGTGGCCCTCGCCTTTGATCCCAGCACTCAGGAGGCAGAGGCAGGCAGATCTCTGTGAGTTCAAGGCCAGCCTGGTCTACAGAGTGAGTTCAGGACAGCCAGGGCTACACAGAGAAACCCTGTCTCAAAAAATGGGAGAGAGAAAGAGAGAGAGGAGAGAGAGAGACTCAGTGTAAAAACTGCACAGGGGCTGGTGCAGCACCTTAGCGCATCAGGTTTCTGTGTCTGCTGCCAAGCCTGACGACCTGAGCTCAATCTCAAGGACCCACATGGTGGAAGGGGCACTTACTCCTGCAAGTTGTCTTTTGACCTTTACATATGTGCCATGATGTGTATCCCCATAATCAATCGACCAAGGTAAAGAAATACTCTGTTTTTACGTTTATTATTACTGTTTGTTTGAGACAAGGTCTCTCTACGTAGCCCTGGCTGTCCTAGAACTCACTATGTAGACCAGGCTGGCCTTAAACTCAAAGAGATCCGCCTGCCTCTGCCTCTCAAGTGCTGGGATTAAAGGCATTATTTTTTATTTGGGTTTTGAGGCAGGGTTTCTCTGTATAATAGCCCTGGCTGTCCTGGATTCACTTTGTAGACCAGGCTGGCCTCGAACTCACAGAGATCCACCTGCCTCTGCCTCCCGAGTGCTAGTGCTGCGATTAACGGCCACCACACCCACCAAAAACAAACTTTAAAAAGAGAAACCCAAAACAAAAGAACAAGCTCCCCTAGAGTGAGCTCCCAAGCTGGGGAGGCCAAGATGCCCACAAAGCCTAGCCCCCTTGCAGCCTCTACAGGCGCATTCCTGTGCCTCACTGGGCCCAGTGTCTCACCCATAAAGCAGGAAGATGACAGTGACCACCTCATAGGGCTCAGTGGGGGCCTTGCCCCACGGGTGGCTCCCAAACATGTTGATTTTTGACTCCTACAGGCGCTTTGCCCTGTCCACCAAGATTCCTGACACCAAAGGCTGCCTGCAGTGTCGTGTGGGTAAGAGCTGACTGGGGTTGGAAGAGGTGTTGTGAGGCTGGACCTTTGCCCACTACTTCCTTTCCCTGCAGTTCGTAATCCCTACACAGGCAGCACTTTCCTGCTGGCCGCCCTGCCTGCCAGCCTGCTTCTGCTGCAGTGGTATGAACCACTGCAGAAATTCCTGCTGCTGAAGGTAAGAGACCAGATGCTTCTTGGGTGGCAGGGTGCCTGCAGGAGAGACAGAGCCAAGCCTCTCTGCTGTCCCCCAGAATTTTTCCAGTCCCTTGCCCAGCCCGGCAGGGATGCTGGAGCCGCTGGTGCTAGACGGAAAGGAGCTGCCACAGGTGTGTGTGGGCGCCGAGGGGCCTGAGGGACCCGGCTGCCGAGTCCTGTTCCATGTCTTGCCGCTGGAGGCTGGCCTGACTCCAGACATCCTCATCCCTCCTGGTGAGCAGCAGAGCTGGGTGCTGCAGGGAGGGGATGCTTGAGAAAGTCAGAGAGGTGGAGTTATGGGGCCCTTCAGTTGAGGCTCTCTGATCTGGGCGTCCATGAAAGAATTCATTAGAAAAGCCTGAGCACAGAGCACAGGCCTACGACCCTCTTCTGAGGCTGAATCATGTGTTCATATTGCATGGACCCATGAATAGATGCCAGCCTGGGTGACAATCCAAAGCTTTTCTTTCTTTTTTTTTTTCCAAGACAGTGTTTCTCTGTATAACAGTCCTGGCTGTCCTGGAACTCTCTTTATAGACCAGGCTGGGCTCCAGCTAACAGAGATCCAATCTGCCTCTGCCTCCCAAGTGCTGGGATTAAAGGTGTGCGCCACCACTGTCCAGTTTAACAATCCAAAGCTTTAAAAAAAAAAAAAAAAAGGCGTGGTGGTATAAGCACTTGGCAGGCCAAGGCAGGAAGATCCTGAGTTTGAGGTCAGTCTGAACTATATAGAGTTCAATGGCAGCCTGGCCTACATAGTGTGGTCCAGTCTCAAAAGCAAGACAGGTCTAGGTGTGATAGCACTTAATTTTAATCCCAGCACTCAGGAGGCAGAGGCAGGTAGATCTGTGAGTTTGAAGCCAGCCTGGTCTACAGAGTGAGGTCCAGGACAGGCAGAGAGAATACATAATAGAGAGAACCCGTCTTTAAATATATTTGTATTGATATACACACACACACACACACACAAAGAAAAGACAACCAAACTAAACAAGATCCTAAAATTAAAGGGCTTGGCAGTCAAGGAAAAGCTGCTGCCAGTGCTTCAAGCCTTAGCCAGCAGCAGCAGGAAGAGGGGCTCTGGCCAGGTAGGGAACAGGCTTCCGCTCTGCAGAGGGGAGGATGACATCTCAGCCATGAGGACAGCTGGGGAAATGTGTAGAAAAAAGAAGGGCTCTTGGTGCCAGGAACCCCGGGGATTTCATTCCTAACTCTGCTGTTTTTTGTTTTTTTGTTTTTTTTTTCGAGACAGGGTTTCTCTGTGTAGCTCTGGCTGTCCTGGACTCGCTTTGTAGACCAGGCTGGCCTCGAACTCACAGAGATCCGCCTGCCTCTGCCTCCCGAGTGCTGGGATTAAAGGCGTGCGCCACCACCGCCCGGCCATCTCTGCTGTTTTTTAAAAACATATTTTAAAAATTTATTTTACGCCGGGCGGTGGTGGTGCACGCCTTTAATTCCAGAACTTGGGAGGCAGAGGTAGGCGGATCTCTGTGAGTTCGAGGCCAGCCTGATCTACAAAGTGAGTCCAGGACAGCCAGAGATATACAGAGAAACCCTGTCTCAAAAAACAACAACAACAAAAAATTACGTACATGAATGGTTTGCCTCCATGAATGTGTATACACCATGTGCATGCCTTGGAAGTCAGAAGAGGGTGACTTAGGGTTATAGGTGGTTGTGAGCCACTATGTGGGTGCTGGGATAGAACCTGCGTCCTTTGGAAGAGCAGCCAATGCTCTTAACCACTGAACCATCTCTAGCCCCCTCAGTCTTTTTTTTTTTTTTTTTTTTTGAGACAGGGTTTCTCCATGTAGCCCTGACTGTCCTGGACTCACTCTGTAGACCACACTGGCCTCAAACTCAAGAGATCCACCTGCCTCTGCCTCCCAAATGCTGGGGTCAAGGCGTGCACCACCACTGCCCGGCCTCCCCTCAGTCTTAATTCTTACAATGGTCCTGCAAAGTAGGTAACTCCTGTCTGAGTTACCAAAGAGGAAAATGAAGTTCAGAGAGAGGAAGTCACTTGTACCAGGCTGCACAGTGGCTGAGTCTCACAGCTTGGTTTGTCTTACCCTGGAGCCTTCTGTAGGCCTCTGTAGGACCCTGGAACCTCTTCCTGGATCCTAATAAGCCTAAGGGCAACTCCCTTGTTCTGAGTATGATCCCATAGGGCTGGTGTGAGGTGAAATATGCTGTCGGTTTAGAACTGGCTGTAGCATGCCCCCTCAGTCCTTGGGATGCCAGAGTGGGCTGGTGGCTCAGCAAGCCAGGCCTTGCCTCTCTCTTCTCTACCCACAGAAGGGATCCCAGGCTCTGCCCAGCAAGTGATCCAGGTGGACAGGGACACAGTCCTGGTCAGCTTTGAACGTAAGTGCCCTAGGATCAGGGTTGTAGGGCAGTCGAGAGTGGTGGTGAAGAAGGCTTTATGGATCTGTCATCCCAGAAGGGAGCCACCTGTCCTGCACTGACCAGCTTTTCCCTGTGCAGGCTGTGTGAGGATTGTTAACCTTCAGGGTGAGCCCACTGCTGCACTGGCCCCAGAGCTTACCTTTGACTTCCCTATTGAGACTGTGGGTAAGTAAGCCAGATGCGGGTATCCACAGTCCAGAAGCATGTGATAGGGTTAGGGCTGGCAATGGGATCAGAATAGATTGCCTGTTCCCTTTGGAGAGCCGTCCTGGTCACCCAGCATCAGTGTGAACCCCTGTGGGTTGGCCTGGGTCAGGTGGGGCTGGGGCAGGGAGGCGGGGTTTGTGGAGTTCAGGGGTAGCGCAGGGCTAACAGAACCCATTCTTCTAGTGTGTCTGCAGGACAGTGTGCTGGCTTTCTGGAGCCACGGCATGCAGGGCAGAAGCCTTGACACTAACGAGGTGAGTAGGGCTCAGGGACCTAACTGCCTCCAACTCGGAGGGCTTTGTTTAGAAAGGACCTGCTGGACGGTCCCTTGTCTTCCAGGTGACTCAGGAGATCACAGATGAGACCAGGATCTTTCGTGTGCTGGGGGCCCACAGGTAGATACAGGTGGTGTCTGCAGTGCACCCTCCATTTCTCACAATGCCCCTGTACTAGAATGGGGTGGACTCACCTGGCTTTCAACTGTGCTCACTTTGTGCCTCTCCCCTTACAGGGACATCATCCTGGAAAGCATTCCCACCGACAACCCCAGGGCACACAGCAACCTCTACATCCTCACGGGTCACCAGAGCAGCTACTGAGCTGTTTCCTGGAAAGTGCCCAGGCCTCAGTTGCCACCTCCAGCCTCTGCTGGGGTCCCAGAGGGCAGAACTAATTCTGAGAAGTGTTTGGGGCCGGGGAGGGGAGGTAGCCCACCCCCCTCAGCAATAACTGGACCAGAGGAAGCTGCGACTACCTACCCTCCCTGGAGTGTTGTCCCCCAGTGCAGGAGGCCCTGGGCAAGAGGGGGCTGCCTGGCTAATCCATTCCACTTTCTCACTTTTCCTTTCCATCCTGTCTGCCAAGAGCCTGTCCCAGGTTCTATCCTGGGCAACATGTATTTAAGAGAGAATTATATTGGTATTAAAGCTAATTGGTTTTATCCCAGCAGTCCCTCTGAGGTGGAGGAGTTGAGCCCTCACCTTCTGTCCCTTACTCTCTTTCCCTTTCCTGCAGGACATCTTTCTGTAAGTAATTGGTTGGTCTTAGGTGTACACCATAGAAGGGAAGGGCCAGTCCACTGGTGCTCTGTGTAGTCTAGACTCAGGTGACACAAGCCAGTGGTCCAACAGCCATCTTGGGACTGTATCTTCCTGGTCCCTGTCCTGAGCAGCCCTAACTCAGCTTTGTAGATTGAGCAGAGACCTGTGCTGTAGGGACACCTACAGGGGAGCTCTGAGCAGAGACCTGTCTGGCAGCCTTGCCCCAAATAGGATCTTGCTTTTGGTCTGTGGGAGGGTGCTGGAAGCTAGCCAAGGAGCTAGCTACCATGTTTGTGAGCACTTTTGGGATCTGTACCCTGCCCTGGCCCCACCACAGCATCCCATGACAAGCTTGAAACAATACTGTGAAGCATTAGCTTAGCCTGTGAAGATGGATGTTGGTTCCTTTAGTGTTCAGCTACTCCATGTCAGCTGTGGGGTCCCTACCAAGATAGAGCTCAACACCCAAGAAACTTGGCACCTATCTCCCCTGTGGCTTATGCTTTGTATTGTTCCCTTGCAAAGGACTCAGAGCCTCCAGGCCAGCTGTCACCTCCCCTGTGGCCCCAGACGCTGGCTGACCAAGGCCACTGAAGGAAGGTGGAGCACACAGATAGGGCCTGGCCTGGAAGGGCTAAGGGGGCCTGTGGAATAAAGTCCAGACCTCCATGCTGTGCTCCAGTTCATGTCACCCTCCTGACATTTAGAACAATTGTTGGCAGAAGGTTTTGTGCCTGGTATGCTGGCTGCAAGTACTTGCCAGTTCAGTGAAGCAATGGGTGGGCGAGGGTGGGTAGATGACACCTCATGTGAATGAATTGTGGCCCTTGTGGTTGTTACTGTCCCTTTTACTACTCTCCTCCAAAGCCCTGACTGCTTGGTTTCCAGTGACTAAGAGGTTTGCTTGGCTGAACTACAGAGCCAGACCAGGGAAAGGGACACAGTAAATGTCCTCAGAGGGACAGACCTCAAGTCATCTAAAGGGCCAAGGGAGTAGTGCTACAGAGTAAATACCTAGCTTCTCATGTCCCAGATTTTGGGAGCATGCTGACGGTGGGGGTGAGATGTGTCCTCCACCCAGCCCACAATTTTTGACCCCAGGTGCTCTGGGAGAACTGGCCCTCAGACATCAGAGCAGTGGGCTGCAGACAGGGCCACCTTGTGGCAGGAGTACATCTGAAAAGGAGGTTTAGAGGTGTAGTATGCCTTTGAAAGGCAAGACCCACCAATTGTGTTTGCTGGCAGCAAAGGTGTGCCACAAGCCAAAGATAGGGCAAGCCAGGAATATGCACTGAAGGATGTAATTTCATTTATGTATTTGTTTATAGACAGCCTTTTGCAAATACAAAAGAGATACTAGGCTAGGCTGTGGTGATTGCCTGTGATCCCAATACTCAGGAGGCAGGGGCACAACTGTGAATTGTAGTCCAGCCTGGTCTGCGTAGTGAATTGCAGGCCATCCAAAGTTATATGTAGACAAAACCCTGCCTCAAAAATAAAACTTGCCTCTCATTTGTCATCCAGTCCCTTCTAGAAGTATTTATGATATTTAAACAATATATTTTTATTCACATGGCAACATTCCATATGTCCTTCTGGCTTTCTGAAAATACAGTCTGGGGATCTTTCCATTATCAACCTGGTCTTTTTTTGTATAGCTAGTGCAGGGTTGTATGCATTTCAGGTGACTAATGCTAACTGAAAGGTCTTCATTAATGGAATGTATTTCTACTTTAATATCACAAACCACACTGCAATAAATAACCCTGTGTCAGAGCCACTCTGTACTCAAGTGTTGCTGGGGGACCAGTTCCTGGAAGTGGCATTGCTGGATTGGAGTGGCTGTGTCTGCCATGGTGAAGGTGCCATACAAATGTCCTCTGTGGATGTCACCTATGGGCTGGGCCTCCTCTTCATTTCTGTGGATAGAGATAGATACATTATCAGTTATGACTCACAGCTGTCACCCAGCACTTCAGACTCTGAGGAAGGGCTGCCAGCCAGGGCTTTATACTGAGACCCTGTGTGAAAAGAGCAGAGTAGAACATGCACTCGTTAGCATAAAAGGCCTGTACCAGAAAGGCACATGGGGAAGCCCTGGTGCAGCCCATCCCTGAAGCTGCAAAGGAGCCTCTGGAATGAGAGGGAGAGTGATATGTAGTTCAGGGTAGGTGCCATGTCCTGTGTTTTCCCCGGGGTGCAGTCAGATAAAGCAGAGCAACTGGGTGGTCAGGAAATAAAGTCCTTAATGCAAGGACACAAATGGTGGCTTCAGCTACATAGCAAAATCCTGTGTGTGTAGAGGTGTGGGGATGTGGGAAGGAGAGGAAAATGGGAGCTTTCAAGCTAGGCCTCAATAGGAGCAGGAACTGCAAAGTGGGTTGCTACTGACTCCTCTGGAATGGAGAGTTGGCAGTGAGGGCTGCAGATACTATGATTATGGCTTTGTTTTGGTCAAACCCAAGGCTTTACATTAGGCAAACACTCTACCTGGCTTCATCCTCAGCCCCAGAAACCATGTTTATATTATCAACTAGAAAAATGTACAGAATGACCAATTTATTAAGTTGATTATTTTGAAGCTGGGGAGATGGCTCAGTGGGTAAACGCACTTTTGTGGGGAGATGGGAGGTAAAGACAGGAAAATCAGCCTGAGGGCAAGCTAGCATGGAATACTCAACACAGCAGCAGAAATGAGAGATGCTTCAACAACGTGGAAGGGAAACTGACTCAATATTGTTCTCTGAACTCCACACAAGCCCTGTGGCATGAATGCACCTGCACTTACATATGACACACAAACTAATTTGAAAAAAAAAAGTTGGTTATTGGGATGGTTAGTTTTTACCAACTTGTTACAACCTAGAATTGTCTGGTAATAGTCTTTTTAAAAAATTATTTATTTTTATGTACACTGATGTTTTGATTCCATTATGTCTGTGTGAGGGTGTGAGATCCCCTGGAACAGGAATCATAGACAGTTGTGAGCTGCCATGTGGATGCTGGGAATTGAACCTGGGTCCCTCTGGAAGTGCTCTTAGCTGCTGAGCCATCTCTCCAGCCCCCATCTGGTAATAGTCTTAATGGCACTGTCTAGACCAGGTTGGCCTGTGAACATGTCTTAAAATAGGAAGATCCAGCCTACTATAAGAGTGGCACTATTCCCTAGGCAGGTGTCCTGGAGTGGAGAAGATGATTCTTTCTCTGCTTTTGACTATTAATATAAATAGCTCTTCAAGTTCCTGTCTCAGTTTCTCTTAAAGAATAGATTGTAGCTGGGTGGTGGTGGCACACACCTTCTTTTATCCCAGCACTTGGGAGGCAGAGGCAGGCAGATGTCTGTGAGTTCGAGGCCAGCCTGGTCTACAAAATGAGTTCAGGTCAGTCCGGGATATTTAGGGAAACCCTACCTTGAAAAACACATCAACTGTAGAAATCCCAGGACAAGATGATTACCACATAAGGGAGTTCTCAGGGAAAGGTTTGTGCACTGCCTGCCCAAACCTCCAGCCTTCACTCTGAAGACAAACAGATGCAACAAAAGTGATGTCTAAGCATTTCCCGTTTTTTAGTGTTTGTTCTCTGGCTTATATACAGAACCAAATAGGTGTTTCCACATGAGGCTATGTGGGCCAATCACATGAAAGGTCATCCTATCACACCACATAGCACAAGCCTGGTAACATGGTGATCATACACTGATCATAGCACGGAAGTCTTGCTCACCCAATCAGCTATACGCACAACTGGGCTTCAACTCCACCCCAGCATCTTCCAGCCGATGCCATCTTAGATATCTTCCACAAGTTACTTTCATTTTCCCAGCAACGAGGCATTTCTCATAAGCCTCTATTTCTAGGGTCCCCACAATACCAACAAAAAATGATAGACTGTAACCTGTAATTGTAAACCAAATAAGCCCCTTTTCCCTTAAAGTCACTTTTGTCAGGACATTTATTACAGCAACGGAAATATTAGGATGGCTGTTCTGGGCGAGGATTGGGGAAGAGATGGAGGCTGTAGTTCATGCCTCTCTCATAATCCTTCCCCCCCATTTTTCCCCCCAAGACAGGGTTTCTTTGTGTTACAGAGCCCTGGCCCTGACTGTCCTGGACTCAATTTGTAGACCAGGCTGGCCTCATAGAAATCTGCTTGCCTCTGCCTCCCTAGAGCTGGGACTAAAGGCATACTTGTCCTTTCCCTTTTCTAAAAAGTTTGTTTTTACTTTATGAATGAGTGCTTACAGAAGTATATACATGCCCCATGTGTCTGCCTGGTGTCTGGCCCCTCTGAAGAGAGGCCAGAGAAGGCACAGGATCCCCTGGAACTGGAATCAAAGACAGTGGTTGCTGGGGAACCTAACCTGAGTCTCCTGCAATAGCAGTGGTACTCTTTTATTTTTATTTTTTTGGTTTTTCAAGACAGGGTTTCTCTGTGTATCTCTGGCTATCCTGGACTCACTTTGTAGACCAGGCTGGCCTTGAACTCACAGTGATCCGCCTGCCTCTGCCTCCCAAGTGCTGGGATTAAAGGCATGCATCACCACGCCTAACAAGGTCCATTCTTTTCACTTAATTCTCCATAGCATCCCTCCCCTCTTCATGTTCATATGCTTTACCAAAAAATATAGAGCTAAGAGTTCAGCTTGGTGACAGAGCAACTGCTTACCATACATAGAGCCTTGGGTTTAATCCCCATTGTTACTAAATAGATAAATGAAAGATACAGGTGCAGCACAGAACACAGAAGATCTAGGTCTGTGGTTCTCAACCTGCGTGTGTGGGGCAACCCATTTTGGGATTAAAGGGGTGTACCACCACCACCTGGCTTTTTTGTTGTTGTTGTTCTTTGTGGATTCTTCTCAACTGTATCCTAACAATATCATCTGACTCAACTGCTTTCTCTTTTCACTCTACTCAATCTCTTTTCTGTATCAACTACCTTCTCTTCTCTAACCCTACTCAATCTCTTTCTGCATTTTTTTTTCAGAAGCAATCTGCAAACCCCAACAAGGCAAAATCCTTGTTTCACCAAACATTTTCTCTAAAGTATCTGCATCAGAATCACCCACCAAAATATCATCCATGTAATGGTAAATAATGGATTGAGGAAACTGCCTACAAATTATTTCTAGCAGTAGTTGCACAAAATATTTACAGAGAGTTGAACTATTTAACATTTCTTGTGGAAGTACTTTCCATTGATACCTTTTTACAGGTTGAACACTGTTATATATAGGCACTGTGAAAGAAAATTTTTCCTTATCCTACTCTTGCAATGGGAGAGTTTAAAAAAAAAAATCTTTTAAATCAATTCCTATCACAGGCCATGCCTTAAATAATAAAGAAGACAAAGAAATTCCCAGGCCATTGGAGTTGTTAGTCAACCATTTTAAGGGTAGGGCCGTTTGTTTAATTTCAAATTAACAGGGAGCAGTGGCTCCCCTTTATAAATTTGGAAACTCAATCCCTGTTTTTGGGTAACCAGCACAATGCTGCATATCCTCATGTATGGATCACATATTCTGTATAAAATTTCAGTTTCATCCAGGTGTATAATCATTTAAAAACAAAATATATCTTGAAAAAAGCAAAACCAGCCTGATGGTTGTTGTTGGTGGTGGAGGTATCAGTGCATGCCTTTAATCTCAGCAATCCAGAGGCAGTTGGAGCTCTATGAGTTCTTGGACAGCCAGGGATACATAGTGAAACCCTGTCTTGAAAAAAACCAAAACCAAAAACAACCCCCCCCCCCAAAAAAAAAAACCCAAAGGGCAGGGGATTAGTTTGTAGAGAACTTACCTAGCATGCAAGAAGGCCTGAGTTCAGTCCTCAGCACCAACACATAGGCAGTGACAGAGAATGCCAATAATCTCGGCACCCTGGAGGTGGTGAGAGGTCCCTAAATTTAAAGAATTAAAGTAGTTTAAAGCCAGCCTAGACTACAAGAGACAGTCTGAAAGAAAAACAAAAGAAGGAAAGAAAGTTGGGCAGGCCAGGTGTGGTGGTGCACACCTTCAATTCCAGCATTTGGGAGGCAGAGGCAGGTGGATCTGAGTTCCTGGTCAGCCTGGTCTATGCAACAAGTTCTGGGCTAACCAGGACTACATAGTGAGACTGTCTCAAACAAAACAAAAACCCTGAGTAGATTCTACCACATAAGCAGGTGTCTCACCTATTACCTGCAGGCAGAACCTTCTCTCATGACTTTTTTTGACATTCGTGTGCCACCAGCCTTGTTCACTTTTTTTTTGTAGTATACACATATGACCTGGAGCCTTGTACTGCGAGGCAAGTGCTTTATCACAGAGCTGTCTTCTTTTTGTATTGAAAAGGGGTGTGTGTGTCTGGAAAGATGGCTCAGCACTTGCTAATCTTGCATGGTAGACAAGTTCTCTACGAACAAACTAATCCCCAGCTCTTTGGGTTTTGTTTTTTTCAAGACAGGGTTTCACTATGTAGCCCTGGCTGTTCTAGAACTCATAGAAATCCACCTGCCTCCAGAGTGCTGAAATTAAAGGTGTGCACTAATGTCACCACCACCACCAGGCTGGTTTTGTCAAGAGCACTTGCTGATCTTGATGAGGACTGTAACAGAATACTTTTATTTATCACACTTATATTAATACTTACCAATTACTTATAAAATATCTAAATTTTATAATCTAAATCTTAATCTACAATCTATCTAAAAACACCCCAATATATACTTAAAAACACTCTAATATCTAGCTAAAAACATCCAATTAACACTATTTTAAGTTTCTTAGGAGATATTAATACTCTTAGCGTAGATCCGAGCAGGATGGCCTGGTTTACGGCAGTTCCATCAGGTCTTTCAAGCTTAAAGTCTGTTGGGGCTTATTTTGTTGGTTTGTAAGGCCAGTTTATTTCCACCACAAAGTTGTGACCAGTTTATAAAGTCAGTCTGTCAACCGCCAACTGAGGGCAGCCCTTTCAATCAGCTAAGACCTGCCTCTATGGTCTCCCTGGCCCAGAAGTCTCAAGTCCGAAAACTTATCCAAACAGCTTTCCAATTCCAATTGTCTCGTTCACCTACCTTTCTGGCACTCTGGGGCTCCAAGGCAGACACCTTCAAAGGACTCTCCCTTGGCAGGCCTATGGCATGCCTTTGCACTGGGCTGGTGCAGTCCAACTATGCCAATGGTGTACCTTGCTATGCTCTTCCCCAGCGTGGATTCCCAGCGGGTGAGGGCAGGAGAGAGAGCGTGAGACAACGTGGATTTCTCTTATATATCATCCCATCTCACAATTCTCGGCACAGGTTCTCTCAGCATTCCTGCTGCTGTGGTTACCGACATTTGCTCAGGCTTTCCCAAGTGACGCCCCTTTTAACAGGATGGTCCGTGTTTTCATCTTCATAACCTTCAGGGATGCCAGTTTTTGCCAGTCCAAAATCTCTATAAAATGCCTAACTTCTACCACAGAGGACCCAGGTTCAGTTTCCAGCACCTACATAGTGGGCTCACAACTGTCTGATTCCAGCTCTAGGGAGATCTGAACTAGAGGCTGCCTCTGCTGGTACCAGGCATAAACATGGTACAAAGATATACATACATGCATGCATGAGGAACACACACATTTTTAAAAATTATTTTTATATTTTTTTGCTTTTCAAGACAGGGTTTCTCTATGTAGTCTTCCATACCCTGGAACTCACTCTGTAGACAAGGCTGGCCTCAAACTCAGAGATCCGCCTGCCTCTGTCTCCCAGTACTGGGATTAAAAGCATGCACCACCACACCAGGCTTTAATATATTCTTAAAAGTTTTTTAACTATTATGTGTATGTGTCCATGTGTGGATATGTGAATGTGAGTCCAGTGCCTGAAGAGGCAGAAGAGGATGTAAACCCCTGAAGCTGGAGTTACAGGCAGTTGTGAGCTGCCTGACATGGAATCTGAGACCTAAACTCAGTCCTCTGCAAGAGCAGTTCCTTCATCTTATTTTTTTTCCCCAGACAGGGTTTCTCTGTGTAGCTCTGGATGTCCTGGACTCACTCTGTAGACCAGGCTGGCCTTGAACTCACGGAGATCTGCCTGCCTCTGCCTCCCCAGCGCTGGGATTAAAGGTGTGCACCACCACGCCCAGCAATCTAGTTATTTTTTGAGACAGGATCTTACTATTGTATCACTGGCTGGTCTTGAAATTGCTTCAGTCCTCTTGCCTCTACCACTCCAGTACTGTGATTAGGGAATTTAGCCACTATACCAGATCTTTTGGCCTTTTCCTAAATCAGTTTTTTCTTTCAGATGGGGTCTAAGTATAGAGTCTATAGTCTCAGACTCACAATTTTCCTGCCTTAGCTTGTGTCTTCGTCTTTTTTTTTCCTTTTCCTTTTTTTTGTTTTTTTGTTTTTTTTTTTTGAGACAGGGTTTCTGTTTTAGCTCTTGCTGTCCTGGAACTCACTTTGTAGACCAGGCTGGCCTTGAACTCAGAGATCTGCCTGCCCCTGCCTCCTGAGGGCTGGGATTAAAGGCGTGCACCACCACTGTCCAGTTTTTTTTGTTTTTGAAGAGGATGAATGTTTCACTTCTCAATGTGCTGCAAAGTCAGCGCTTCACTGTAAAAACATCAGCAGTCAATGCAGCACATGGTAAAATTAAGACAGTACTGCCCTTCATCTAACCCTGCACAACTCCTTCCTTTGCTCCCAGGCACTTCCAATGAGAAAGTATGTTGTCTTTTAATGACTTAAACCCAGTGATGGATATGAGTGAATTAAGATATTATCCAAGACTCACAAGATTGTTATCCTGAAGCATGAAAATTTTATAATCACTAGGTAGGGTCTCGTCATGTAATTCTGGCTAGCCTGGAACTTGCTACGTAGACTAGGCTGGCCTTGAACTCTGCCTGTTGAGATCTGTCTGCTGATTACTGGAATTAAAGGGTGGTTTGTCATCAAATCCAGCTTTATAACTACATTTTACCATAGATGATCTCATGAATTGTAAAGACTAGAGCTTAACCCTAGTGTAACTATTACCAAGATGTGCACACTGTGCTGCTCACCTGTACCCGTTAGTAAGTTAGGGGTTTTCTTAAGTAACGCTGCCAAGAATAGTTTCTTTTCCATCAGTACTGCTAAACATTACCTCATGTTTTCTATCTCCCACTAATTGAAGACAAGCATGTTGGAGCAGGTTAGTTCTCACTGTTTTGTTGGGGGATGTGGGTGCCATGCTCACTCTTCAATGGCTTTCATGGATTTCTCGTAAGTTTCACTGACTTCAGTTACCTCTCCTGACAGAGAAGAGTTCACAGGCAGCCTTCACATTTTCCAGGGCACTACACTTACCCCACAGCAGTGGATCTGGTGTGCAGCACTATCCCTTGATGGGCAGGAAGCAATGGTGTTGTGCAGGCTGCAGGCCAGGGGCTGCATGCTGACACTCCTAGCACCAAGGGTTGTCACACTGTGCCTCTACCACCACTTACTTTTCCATTGCGTGAAGAGACACCATGACCAAGGAAAGTAATAGAAGAGCTTACAGTTCAGAGGGTGAGTGGGAGAATGGCAGCAAGCAGCAGACATGGTGCTGTAGTAGTAGCTGAGAATTTACATTGTATCAGTAAGTACAAGCCAGACAGAGAGAGACTAGGCCTGGTGTGGGCTTTTGAAATTACACCCAGTGACATACCTCCTGCAACAAGACCTCAACTCCTAATCCTTCCCAAACAGATCTACCAACTGGGGACTAAGCATTCAAATAATGGGGGCCATTCTCATTCAAACCACCATAGCCTGCCATGAACAGCTACATAATAGTTATTTTTAGTATTTCCAATCAAACCCAAGTCCGTGGCATACTAGGCTAGCATTCTACTACTAAACTCTGCCTTGGTTCCTGTATTTAGGTTTGTTTTTAATTTTTTGGGATTGTCCCTATGTGTTTGTACACCACCTGTGAACAGTCAGGGCCTGAGCTGTCCAGAAGAGGAAGTCAAGATCCCCAAACAGAAGTGAGATGGCAGTTAGCTGACAGGTGGGGGCCAGGTCCTCTGGAAGACTGGTGAGCCATCTCTCCAGCCTTTCTTCTACTTAGGTTTTGTTTTTGTTTTTTGAGACAGGGTTTCTCTGTGCATCCCTGGCTGTCCTGGAACTCACTCTCTAGACCAGACTAGCCTTGAACTCACAGTGATCCGCCTGCCTCTGCCTCCTGAGTGTGGAATTAAAGGCATATACTACAATGCCCACTCCTTCTACTTAAAGGCTTCTTTGGATATTACAGGGTTTTTTTTTTTTTCCTATTTTTGCAGTTCTTGAGATGGAATTGAGGGAGTTGCATGTGCTAGGGAAAAGCTCTACCACTGATTTGTATTTTCAGCCCAGACATTTGCTCTTTCCTTTCTCTGTTACATGGCAATTTCCTCCCTAATCTTTCATGGTCTGTTGACTGGTACCATCCAACACACGTCTTAGTAGTCTCTCAATTTCTAGATTACTCCAAATCTTTCAAATTGTCTTCTACATGTTTTCAGGTTTTTCTTTAAAATTATATTTATATCTTACATACATGGGTGTTTGGTTTGCATGTTAAGTCTGTGTACTACATGCGTGCAGTGCCTGTGAGGCCAGAAGAAGGCGTTGGATTTTGTGAGACTGAAATTACTGGTTGTGAGCCACCAAGTGGGTGCTGGGAATCAGACCTGGGTCTCTGGAAGAATAGCCAGTGGTCTTATCTGCTGAGCCATCTCTCCATCATTTATTAAATATCTTCCTCTCTACGGGTTGAAATAACCAGCTTTGTGAGAATCCTATCCCCAGTTTTACTACTATGCTGTGTTAGCCTGTTTCTCTGGCAATAAAATTTTGTCGCATTGCTCTTATGTTTATTTACTTTACGGGAAGGCCTGTCTGGCCTCAGTTTCATTTACAAGTACCCTGCTATTTTTGTGGGTATGTAATTTTAGGTCATTTAATAAATTTCCCAACACACTGAGATTTCAAAGGAAGTGCACACTTGTAAACTAGCTTATGAATTGACTTTGTGTGTGTGTGTTTGTGTGTTTCTCCTAAGAATGACTTTGAGTTCCTGATTTTCCTTTGTAAGTGTTGGGATTACAGGTATGTGCCACTAAGTGTAGCTTTTATTTCTTTGAGACAGATATACTATATCCCAGGCTAACCTCAAACTCAAGGCAGCTCTTCTATCTCAGCCTCTCAAGTGATGGGTGACAGGCTACTACTTTGTTGTCTTTCATATGAGGTTACATGCTGTTCCATCACTTCAGATAGTTTTCTTTTTCTGTTCTTTTCTTTCTTTCTATAATTTGTTGTTTTTCCAGACACCGTTTCTCTGTGTAGCCTTGGCTGTGCTGGAACTCACTCTGTAGACCAGGCTGGCTTCGAGCTCATTGAGATCTGCCTGCTCCTGTCTCTTGCTAGGATTAAAGGCGTGCACCACCACCATCCGGCTGACCAGATATTTTCTTACAGAGATCAGCCTGCCTCTGCCTCCTGAGTACTGGGATTAAAGTCGTGCACCACAAGGCCCAGAATAAAATTAATTCTAAAAAAAAAAAAAAAAAAAAAGCCGGGCGTGATGCCGCAGGCTTTTAATCCCAGCAATCATAAGGCGGAGGCAGGTGGATCTCTGCGAGTTTGAGGCCAGCCTGGTCTACAAAAGGGAGTCTAGAATAGCCAGGGCTGTTACACAGAGAAACCCAAAACAAAAAAAAAAAACAAAACACACACACACAAAAACTACCCTATTTCAGAGCTATTTCGTAACACTATTTTTCAAAGACAACAGGAAATTCCTCTCTACCTGCAACATCGACTTACCCTGTTCGTCCGATCGAGCCCGCCCCTTGCCCCACGGTTCCTGGTTACCTCCGGCACAATGACTAGCGTCACTTAGGGCTTCCGCTCCGGTCTTGCGGGCGGAGAGGCCGCTTGGCTTCACTACGCATGCGCGCCTCCTGCTCTCCGCCTCCCTCCGTTTTCCATTCGGCTTTTCCTCCGGGCTTTCTCAATTCCCGAGCAACTGCCCCCTAAGGGAGGGGAGTCGCTTTAGCCTATCCTGAAGCACTACGACGCCGAGGAGCTTGACTCTGTCGCCTTCAGCCAATGAGCTGGCCGTTCGCTCTACGTCATAGACTTCGCCCCATCCTATCCCCCGCCTCTCCGGCCTCAGAGCTCAGTCCGCGCAGTAACAAATGAAGTACGCGCTGCGACACCTCCCAGCTCACCCGGCCCCGCCGCCATTTCGTCGCCTGGCCTAACGGTTCGGCCAATCCCGACACGTTTCGAAAAGGACTAGCGCTCCACCAATCGGTGGCCGCTGACTCCGACCTCACCTCGGGCCGGTCCAATCCAGGTCGCGGCCCCGCCGCCCCCAGCCCGCCCCCGCGGCGTCCTCTCTCCTCCCTCTTTGTGCGTCTGGCTCCGCCGCCGCCCGCCGCGTGAGAGGACTGGCTCCCCGCGCTCCTCGGCAGCGTAGTCGGGTCCCCTCCCCCCACACCCCGGAAGGTTCGTGAAGGAGAAGCCGCCGCCGAGGACGAGGAACCGCTGGTGCCGGTCTCCTGGGGCGCCATGGCGACCGGAGCAAACGCCACGCCGCTGGGTAAGCTGGGCCTGCCAGGCCTTCCCCCACTTCCTGGGCCCAAAGGCGGCTTTCTTTGAGCCAGGCCTTTTGGCCCTCGGGCTGCCGCCGCCGCCACCGGTGGGATCACTGGGGGCCCTGACCGCGGCCTTGTCTTTAGCGGCGCCGCCGCCACCAGCCTCCTCGCACCCGCCCCCGCGCCGCCGCTCTTCCAGCGAGTGTCTCCTCGGCGCCAAGACCAGCAGCCGGGCCAGGCCGGCGGCGGCGGAGGTGAGTCGGGCCGATAAGTGCGCAAGAGGAGTCGCGCGGACTGGCCCGGCCGACGGAGGGGCGCGAGAACGCGGTTGCACGGGGCGAGGGCGCGCGCGCGCGTCCACGAGAAGCCAGGGCGGACGCGCCCCGGGGTCCGCGCGGCTGCTTTTGGGAGGCTTCTAGTGCGCACGCGCTCCTTGGGAGGTAGACGGGCGGGAGGAAGCGTTCTTTGCGCAGACGCAGTGAGCCGTTCCGCCTTTGTGGCGCAATTCTGA
Source organism: Lophiomys imhausi (assembly GCA_907164525.1). Taxonomy (NCBI): domain Eukaryota; kingdom Metazoa; phylum Chordata; class Mammalia; order Rodentia; family Muridae; genus Lophiomys; species Lophiomys imhausi. The sequence continues at coordinate 3,099,208 of CAJQZJ010000838.1, forward strand.
TCGCCTGAGACCACCTGTTGCCCCCTGAGCTTCTGGCGTGGAGGACAGGAGAGTGTGAAGAGCTCCAAGTAACGACGTGGTGCGAGTGGCTCCCTTTATGCTTTCTGGAGCCCGAAAGGGAAGACCAGTCCCGTGACAAGAGTCTCTTTTTACAATAAGTCGAGCTTAGAAGGCTTCTAGTGATGTTTGGGTTTGATCTTTTATTAAGGCTGTTTTATCTCCTTTTGTTTTCTAGAAGGTTCTCAGAGTGACCAGCTTTTCCCGTGCTGTTTTAAAAGGCTTTTTCTCTGGGCCTGTAATCCTGAGAAGTAGAAAGCCTTTGGTGGTAAATGTAGGGAAATTTTTGCTATATCAGAGTTCTGATGACAAATGTCCACTTCAGGAAAGATGGGTGCTGATTGATGTTGCTACGTGTGAGGATGGTATTTTTTACTCAGTGATGTGTAGCGAGAGATTTGATGGTTGTGTTTCTTGGAACTTGTCTTCCAAGTCTTTCGGTTTCCCTGACTATCCTGGAATTCACTCTGTAGACCAGGCTAGCCTTCAATTCATAGAGATCCACCTGCCTCTGCGGCATGTGCCACCACACCTAGCCTCTTCCAATTCTTTGTAGACCTGATTTTCCATCTTTGTTGTCATTTTTTGTTTGTTTTTTTAAGGCATTTAGAATTGGTAGCATGTATCTGCTTAGCTCTTCCATTCTGGGTTTCTATGCATTAAGAATTGGAAGCAGCCAGGCGTGGTGGCTCACACCTTTAATCCCAGCACTGGGGAGGTAGAGGCAGGTGGATCTCTGAGTTCAAGACCAGCCTGATCTGCAAAGGGAGTCCAGGACAGCCAGGATTGTTACACAGAAACCTTGTCTTCGAAAAAACAAAAAAAGAGAGAGAATTGGAAGCAAGACCATCGCTGGCTGACGCCTTTATTAACCCCAGAACTCTGGAAGCAGAGGCAGATGGACGGATCTCTCTTGAATTTGAGGCCAGCTTGGTCTCATAGTTAGGACAGCCAGGGTTCTGTAGAGAGACTTCTGTCTCAAAAACCCCAAAGAATTGGGGGTATGCTTCAATGGTAGAGCTCTTATCTGGCATGTGCAGCGGCTGTGGTGTTGCCAGTACTACAAAAGAAAAATTGTTCCTTGTATTTATATTCTCTAGCAAGTTCTTTCAGGAAAAAAGCCAAAAAAAAAAAGTAAATGTGAAATATTCCTTACTTTGCTGAAAGGAGGATCAGATACCTTTGTCATACCTGCTTGTTTTCTTCTCTGACTCCTGATATTTCAGTTCTTTCGCTTTTAAATTTTAGGTGGATTTCTGTTTCACTCCTAATTATGAACTGCCTGTTGGTAGTCACTGTTCTGGTTCGTATTTCCACCTGATGGACTCTGTCTGTCTTTAGACTTCCCAAGTAAGAAGAGGAAGAGGAGCAGATGGAACCAAGACACAATGGAACAGAAGACAGTGATTCCAGGCATGCCTACAGTTATTCCCCCTGGACTGACTCGGGAACAAGAAAGAGCTTATATAGGTAAATACACATTGTGCATCCAGGTGCATCTCCAGATTGTTACTACTTATTCTGAGTGGCAAGTTTGTTGAAAATCTGAGATTTTAGTCTTGGGAACAAGATGTGATCAGCTGTGCTTTCATAGCGGTGTAAACTGTGATTTGCTCGGCCAGTCCTGCATTTGTAGCGTCTTGTTGGGCTGCTGTTAGCAGCAAATAGGCCGTAGCTACGCAGCCCACTTCTCAGCTGCTGTTCTTGCTCATTGATGAGGTGAAGGTTATCTGCCTCTCTGGACAGGCCCCAGTGGAGAACACGGCAGGTATTATAAGCCAGGTGGCTTTGTAGCATGGCCTTTCACCGTAATGTCATGGTTCCCTATCCCTAAAAATGTGGTTTTGCTTTTTATAGGTACAAAACCGTTCAAACAAAAAGTGGCTCTGAAAGTATCTACACTTTGCCCATTTTGTTGAATTTAATCTTTCCCTTCAGTATCTTTTCTTGTTTGGTCTTTAGAGAGCTGTCTTAAAATAAAGGCTCTTGTAATTAACCACTAAAGGATTCTGCTGGGAAGGCTTTATTGTTTGGTTTGAAATGAGATGGTGGCAGGATTTTTTTTTTTTAATTAAGTTAATCTCCACTGTAGAGTTGAAGTTAAACCTCAAAATTACTTAAAAACCAAATCATTGATGCTGTCTCAAAAAGTGCACTTGATAAACATTTTCGGCTAACCAAATAAACATCCTCTTTGGGACAGAACCTTGTGGGTCCATGAAGCTGTGGCCTTCACACACACAGCTTTAAGGCTAATGTGGTCTAAATCTGGAGGGTCTTCATTTCCTGGTTTTTAGATTGCTGAGAATTTTGAGGCGTTGGAATTGTCTGCTTCTCACAGTACTACTAATACTACTTTTTTCCCACTGCTGCTGTTTATTCTTACCCAACCCTTGGGTGTTATTAGATCAGTATTGGACCTTGTAACTTCGTAAAATGTCCCTAGTGGCGTCATAGCTCAAGAACACAAAATCTGAGAAACACTTAATACTTTATAACTCCCTTTCTTTTCCTCTGGAGACATAGTTAATGCATTAAGCCCTTAGAGACTATTTACATCTTTCATCAAGTTAGAGTTAGAGGCTACTGTAGATTTTTGCTTTATGGGAGATCACAACCTTTTCTGGTTTATTCTTCAGTGATGTGTGTTGATATTCAAGTTTGAGCCCACAATTAAACTACCCTATGGTAGTTACTTTTATCTCTTAAGTTTCTGAGCTTACTGTCTGACTGCAAGCCTAGAACTGGGAGTAAAGGAGTTTGGAGAGCACCTGTGTCCCATGGTGCACACTTGCTTTGTTCAGATGTCCTTAGTGTCCTCTCACTATTTTAGTCAGTGTTTCAGCATGGAGATGTTGTACAGTTCTGTGAGACATACTTTAAAATTAGAATTGTTTGTAGTTAGGTATGTATTAATCCCAATTGTAAGTAAACAGTGCCCTTACTGCTTGCTCAGAAACCTGGGGTGTGATAAGATATAGAAGAGGAGCCGGGCGGTGGTGGCGCACGCCTTTAATCCCAGCACTTGGGAGGCAGAGGCAGGCGAATCTTTGTGAGTTCAAGGCCAGCCTGGTCTACAAAGCGAGTCCAGGACAGCCAAGGATACACAGAGAAACCCTGTTTCGAAAAACCAAAAAAAAAAAAAAAAAAAAAAAAGATATAGAAGAGGTGGTTATATACCTACCATATTGAAGCTACTCTAGGTGTGCTGTCCTACTGTGTGTTATATTTCACTTGAGTTACTGGCAACTTTTAGTGAAACCCCCATCTCTTTTTCAAACCTTGGGGCCACATACATTCTCCTTGACCCTCCTCACTTTAACATCTTCTGCACACCTTCCCAGAACATCAATAGTTGGTCTGAAAATAAACTCATAGCCTGGTATAGTAGCACACAACTTGAATCCATTCATTGAGGAGAGGTAGAGGCAGGCAGTCTCTGAGTTCTAGGCGAGCCTGATCTACATAGTGCGTACCAGGACAGCCAAGGCTATGTTTTTGAGACCCTGTCTTAAAAAAAACAAAAAAGAAAGCAAAAAAAAATAAACTTACAGCATCTTACTTAGGCCCACTGGATTAAGAAAGGTAATGTGTTTGTTCCGTGTTTGAGTAAAAGCTGCAGGTATTGGGGGACTCTTAGTACGGGTCTGGTTGTGTAGAGTGTATATGTTCAATTCTGTAAGATGTTGGATTGGTCATTAATGTCTTGCTTAAAGAACTTTAAACATGGTCTTAATGAATATGATCTTTGCTCAACTGCTTATTTTTGTTGTCCCATGTTAATTAATTTTGGGCTGTTTAATATTTATTGAAGAAATAGAAACTTAAGTCTTGCCCTGAGTTTGGTGGGAAGCAGGTACTGATGATACCTTAAATGCCGTTGGTTCAGGGTACCAATCTTAAGCAAGTGTTGATGGGGAAGGGAGAGGTGAATACCTCTTGAGAATTGCAATTGTAAGCTGTAGTGAACAGTCTTAACTGCTAACCCCTCTTCCAACAAACTGTTTGCTTCCTTAAGTGACAACCATTTTGAAGTGGAGATTAACTGTAGATGTCAGTGGACTCCTGCTGCTAGGTGGTAGGGGTTTGCCTCAGTGTGTCACTGATCAGTCGTCCCTTTCAAAGTCTCCGAGTTCTTCATGCTTGTTGTTGCGATTTGAGATGTTTTTTGGTAACATTGTCTTTTTTCCATCCTTTTTTTTCTTTCCTAACCTGGTTTCTTCCAGTGCAACTACAGATAGAAGACCTGACTCGTAAACTGCGCACAGGAGACCTGGGCATCCCCCCCTAACCCTGAGGACAGGTTGGGAAACAGTTTTAACCAGCTGACAGTAACGCTTTTACCTTTTTCTCAATGTGTTTTTACTGGTGGCAACATATTGTGTCAGTTCAATAAAATCCTAGTTAAGATGACTGGTATTCTGACCAGGGTTTAATTAGCAGAATATATGCTCAGTCATCAGTTAGAAAAATTGGAATGAAGCTTAATGGGAGAATAAATTAAAAGAAAATGAATAACTGGTTTCTAATTGGTAACCATGTAGATTTTAACCTGGTAATTTACCCACCCCTAGGGACAGTGAGGGGTGACCATTAACCTGCCTTTTCACTGGCTGCTTTGGCTGAAAAGCACAGAGGGTAGTTTTTCTCATGGATATGTTATGCAGGGATTTGAGAGTATTTTTAACCAACACTGAATTTAAGCAGGCCAAGCTTGTTGAAGTCTTACCTGCTTGTGGTTTTGAGATTGTTTTAAAATCAGATTTCTAACCAATTTCCTTCATTGCCAGTTAATTTTCAGCCTTGGCCATTGCCTGCGGGTTTTGGGAGGGGAAGGCAAGCAACCAACCCCTGAAGTATTCCTTTTTGTTTTTAAAAGGGAATGTGGGCCTCAAACAGCTGTGGTCATTCCATTTCAGTTTACAGTTTCTCTCACCTCTGAAAAGTTAAAGTTTATATATGAGAGAGGGACATTTTAAGTGGAATTTTATTGGCTGACAGATCTTTGAACAGCTAAAGTCTGGTCGTTTAATAATCAATAAGCTTCTACTGAAATCTCTTAGTGCATGTAGCATAGTTGAAAAGATTGGTTTGAAGGTGTTTCTGGCTTTTATTATCCTGGTAACGGCTTTAGAAGTCACACATAGTTCTGCTGACCCTTGGCATGAAACAAACAAACTCAATGATTTCTCCATATTGACCTTTTGCTTATCAAGTTCATGATATTTTTATGTATATAGATTTTGGTTGGAAAGTTGTATTTTAAATTTCTTTTTTTATTTGAAGATTTTTAGTTTTTTTTTATTTTTATTTTTTACATTATAGGTTATAGACCACAACTGTTTAGTGCCTTTTTGGCCTTTTCCCCTTTAATGGTATGTCTACAGGTTACCAGGCATTTCCTCCAAAGGTTGAGTTTTTAACAAACCTTGTTTGCTTCCTGGAGAGCTGGGATTAGAGTGCAGTTGATGTCTCTGATGCCTCTTCTAGGTGAAGAAGTCCGACCAGTCTAACCTAGATTGCTAGCTTTTGCTTTTCACTTCACAGTTTGGGAAGAGGTTAAATGGTTATGAAGCCTTTAAAAGGCCAATTTGGTTCTTGTACAATTTGGTAATTAGCCAGAAACACTCAATTCTAGATAGCAGTGGGGTGGACATTCTAGAAATAAGTAAAACCAGAGCAGGGTTTTTCCTCCCTGTATATGCTCCATTTTGAAGAGGCCCTAATGCCTGATTGCTTTTGCTTTTTAAGCCCAGGTTGGAGGGAAATACATGAGTTTCTTAACTTAATAAGATGACTTCTTAAGAAGGTGTATTTCGCCGGGCGGTGGTGGCGCACGCCTTTAATCCCAGCACTTGGGAGGCAGAGGCAGGTGGATCTTTGTGAGTTCGAGGACAGCCTGGTCTATAAAGTGAGTCCAGGACAGCCAGGGCTACACAGAGAAACCTTGTCTTGAAAAACCAAAAAAAAAAAAAAAAGAAGGTGTATTTCAAAATTAAGCCACTTTATGTTATTTTGATGTTGCTTAACTTGCACAATTAAAGTGTTTTAAAAATCTGTTGTAGGTGTAAGATGACAGTCTAATGAGCTGGGGATGTTTGCTTGTGTTCACTATGACTGGATTGTGCTAACAGTTCATACAGATGCTAGAAACGGAGGTGTCATTTTAGCCGTCATTAGCCACGAACAAACCTGACCTTTTATTCCATCGTGTGTGTAACCTGGTATGACATGGTTCCCTTTAGGCTGAAGACAGTGGGAGCAGCCGAGTTCAGTTCTTGCTCTCCAACTAGGCACAGTTCTCTCAACTAAACCAAGGGTATAGGGGTTGGGACTACTTTTCAGGATGTTTTTTTTTTTTAAATAACCTGATCCACATGGTCTCTTCCCTTCTTGCAGCTGCTACTAAATTTTCATACAGAGTATCAAGCTATGTCCTTTTTATAATCTTAACTCAGTTCTAGGAGTGTAACTTCTCTTTTTTGTTACCGCAAAAATCTAGCTGTGGTAAACTGATCATTTTATCATTACTATATATATATATTTTTTAATTTTTGGTTGTAGCATCAGCATTTTACTACTTAAAAATGAGAGAGAAATTTCTACTTTCTGGACTTGTAAGCTCTGGCGGAGAATTGTAGTTCCCCTTTGCTGCTGGCAGGTTCAGACCCTAGACAAGTGTTTGACCAATCTGCATTTGCGGCCTCTTGCAGAAGCTGCGTTAGCACTTTAACGGTTTTCTCTACCCAGACTTGCCCGCCTCGAACAGCCACCCAGGCCATTGAAGGAAAAGCAGAGACGAAGCCTTGCACCATTTCTCTCCATTGTGGGGGCCAAGTAGCTACAGTAGCTTGAGTCCCAGATGCTTTGGGTGAACGAGCTTGTTTTCACTATGTGGCAAGGGGGTACAAATGCTCTTCCTAAGAGGCACAGTTCACCTAAACTTGGGTTTCTGTGGTTCATGAATTTGGGTTATTATAAATTTTTTCAAATGAAAGAATCATTTGGCAAGAAGCCTCCAGAGGATGTTCCTGTTCTTGCCACTTGTGTCCAGAGGTTTCCCTTTAATATAGATCCTTCCCTGGTCACTTTAGAAGTGACAGCATTTTTCCCCTTTCTCACATACATACCAGCTTGCTTACTGCTAAGTCAGATTCCATCTCTTCATTCCACACGATCTTGAATGGCACACGTTAATGGTCGGTTCCTCCGAAGAGTTGTTAGGATCTGAGAGGCAGAGGGGCTTGGGGAGACTTGTTATAATCCATGTGGGAGCAAAGGGAATGGGGTCAGAACAGTAATGGGGATCTGTCTCCCACAGGTCCCCTTCCCCTGAGCCAATCTACAACAGCGAGGGGAAGCGGCTTAACACTCGAGAGTTCCGTACCCGAAAAAAGCTTGAAGAGGAGCGGCACACCCTCATCACGGAAATGGTTGCTCTCAACCCGGACTTTAAACCACCTGCAGATTACAAGTAAGTAGAGGGCACATTCAGATCATATGTGACCTGCCGGGACAGTTTCTGGTTTACTAGTCACCTTTTGGCCCAAATTATCCTCTCTTGGTTTTTCAAGACAGGGTGTTTCTGTGTATCAATTCTGGCTGTTTTGGACTCACTTTGTAGACCAGGCTGGACTTGAACTCACAGAGATCCTCCTGCCTCTGCCTCCCAAGTGCTGGGATTAAAGGCGTATGCCACCACGCCCGGCAATTGGACAGCTGTAAACTGCCATGTAGTTGCTGGTATTTGAATTCAGGTCCTTTGGAAGAGCAGCCAGTGCTGTTAATTGTTGAGCCATCTCTCCAGCCCCCCAAATTATCCTTAGTTCTCACGTGGTATATCTATGCTTAATTAGTTGTAGAAGACCTTAGGTTGTGTGTGCCACCTCCCAGAAATAGATGGTGATGGTCTTTTCTCCCTTAGGCCTCCAGCAACACGTGTGAGCGATAAAGTAATGATCCCCCAAGATGAGTATCCAGAAATCAATTTCGTGGGGCTCCTCATTGGGCCCAGGTGAGTAATGACTAGTCTATGGTACCTATTGACTTTTTAGGTTTTGTGCTTGCTTGGCGTTTTGTTGTCAAGTTTGTTGTGGTTTCTTTTAGCTAAATTTCTGTGGAGAAGTAAAGTCCTTAGATGTTGTGGCTGATCTTAATGTAGAACTCTCAATAGGGTCAGTCCTTGGTGGGGGAATCCAGTGCTCTGCATTTTGCAGTTTCCCCTCCTCCACCCAGCCTTTTTACTCTCCGAAGTAGGAGTTTGCTCGGGTTATATAAACAGTCTCTTCTGCCTTTGATAGAGGGAACACCCTGAAGAACATTGAGAAGGAATGCAATGCCAAGATCATGATACGGGGGAAAGGATCTGTGAAAGAAGGGAAAGTTGGACGTAAAGATGGTCAGATGTTGCCAGGGGAAGATGAACCTCTTCATGCTCTAGTCACTGCCAATACGATGGAGAATGTCAAGAAGGCAGTAGAACAGGTGTGTGCTGAGCCCAGATGGAGGCCTCTTGCTGGAAACCTAGACATAGAACCAAGCACTGACCACTAACTGGTGGTATGTCTTAATAGATCAGAAACATCCTGAAGCAGGGCATTGAGACCCCAGAGGACCAGAATGACCTACGCAAGATGCAGCTTCGAGAGTTGGCTCGCCTGAATGGCACTCTACGGGAAGATGATAACAGGTCAGTGATAATGTTGAGAAGATTGCATAGAAACCTGAAGAATTTTTCAAAGTGGAAAGGTGGTCTCTACGGTTTTTTTAATTGATTTCTCCTCTTCAACAGGATCTTAAGACCCTGGCAGAGCTCAGAGACACGCAGCATTACCAATACTACCGTGTGTACCAAGTGTGGAGGGGCTGGCCACATTGCCTCCGATTGCAAATTCCAGAGGTGAGGCCTGGCTGTTGAAGTGTCTCTCTGGCAGCTCCCTGGTGTTTAGGATCCTCCTTCGCCTACTGACTGATCTCATGTACCCTTTCTGTGCCTGTGGCTGGGTAGTATGAGTTAAGACACAAGAGGAGTACAAATGTGTAGAGCCTTCTGGTGTTGTCTTGTCCAGAAACTTAACAGTGGCTGTGAATGTTTTCATTTGGTGCAGTATTAACTTACCTTCTTCACTGCTTAAGATTGTTAAGACTGGGGTTTTGTTTCTGTAAGGCCCTTTTTAGGGGGAGATAGATGCAGTTTCTCCAAGTCTACATAAATTCTCTTCTCTCAAACAGGGAAGATAGAGATCTTTTTGTCATTTTTAGGATTTATTTGCGTTTTGCTGCATACATGTCTGTACTGTGTGGATGCCTGGTGCCTGTGGAGGTTAGAGAGGGCTTTAGATCCCCTAGAATAGGGCTAACAGAGGGTTGTAAGCTACTGTGGGGCACTGGGAGCTGAAACCTGTTTTTTTTTTTTTTTTTTTTTTTTTTGTAAGAATAAGTACTCTTAACTGCTGGGCCATCTCTCCAGCCCCATAGAGATAGGATTTATTTTTTGTTTGTTTTTGAGTCAGTGTATCTCTGGCTGTCCAGGACTCACTTTGTAGACCAGGCTGTCCTTGAATTTGCTGAATCCACCTGCCTCTGCCTCCTGACTGCTGGGATTAAAGGCGTGTGCCACGGTGCCTGGCCTGAGAGGATTTGATAAAACATAAGAGGTGTGGATCTTGTACAACAGTCGGTCACTGGGACCTCTAACCCAGGGCCTCTGCTGTGGCTGGCAGTGGTGAACAGACAGAATGGACATTGGAGAACTATTTCCAGTAAAGGGTTAGAAAAGGGCTCACACTTGACTAAGCTAGAGCTCTCGTGAATATTTTCTTCTCTTTTCTTTGTTTCTGACCCTGATTAAGGCCTGGAGACCCTCAGTCAGCTCAGGACAAAGCACGGATGGATAAAGAATATTTGTCCCTTATGGCTGAGCTAGGGGAAGCTCCTGTCCCTGCCTCTGTGGGCTCCACCTCTGGACCTGCTACCACACCCCTGGCTAGTGCACCAAGACCTGCTGCTCCTGCCAGCAATCCACCACCACCGGTGAGCCCTGGGACAATTCTCTGGTCTAGCTCCTAGTCTTTTCTGCAGGGACTAGGAGCTGTGGCCAAGGGTTTGGGGTAAAAGTTACAGGTGGATGTAGCTGGCAACATTGTTCATCTGAGATGTCTGGCCTTTATGGGATCTCTCACTTTGGGAGGATCCTGTCCTTGACATATTCAAGGACTATGTGTCCTCTGAGATAGTCAGAAGAACAATGTTGCCACCAGGGGGAGCAGGCCTGGACATTGGCGGGAAATGCTCTCATGTAGTCTCTCATGTCTACAACTCAGAGTCGCCCACCCTGGATGAATTCTGGTCCTTCAGAGAATCGGCCCTACCATGGCATGCATGGAGGTGGTCCTGGTGGGCCTGGAGGTGGCCCCCACAGCTTCCCACACCCATTGCCCAGCCTGACCGCTGGGCATGGTGGACATCCCATGCAGCACAACCCAAATGGACCTCCACCACCTTGGATGCAGCCACCACCACCACCAATGAACCAGGGCCCCCACCCACCGGGGCATCATGGCCCTCCTCCAATGGGTAAGTAAGTGTCGGACCAGAAACCTTGGGGTTTTGGGGGGGGAACCTTGGGGTTTTGGGGGGGGATAGGCTCACACCTTGTGGCTGGGAGCTGCAAACAGTTCTGATTGGCTAGTTTGTGCTCTGAATTCTGCTAAGCCCAGGCTCATGGAATACTTAGGTGGGGAGGCCTACCTGCTGTTAGGGCAGAACTTTTGGGAGGTTAATGGCTCAGAAAGCTGTGTGACTGAGAAGCTGTTGGGGGTTGTCTTGCCTGGCCAGTTCAAATGTCCTGCTAAGTCCCTGCTCTTTCCTTCCATCAAGATCAGTACCTGGGAAGTACGCCTGTGGGTTCTGGGGTCTATCGCCTGCATCAAGGAAAAGGTAATGAATGCTATTGGGATCTCTGACTAGGGCTGGGAGCTAGTGGGGCTTCTAGTCCAGGACCCCTGGTCCCTAAAGCGTAACTCTTTATTGCTTGTAGGTATGATGCCGCCGCCGCCTATGGGCATGATGCCGCCACCTCCGCCACCTCCCAGTGGGCAGCCCCCGCCTCCTCCCTCTGGTCCTCTTCCTCCATGGCAGCAGCAGCAGCAACAGCCTCCGCCACCCCCTCCGCCCAGCAGCAGTATGGCTTCCAGCACCCCCTTGCCATGGCAGCAAAGTGAGTGGAATATTTTGGGCTTGTGGGGGTGGGTGGGATGTGGGCTGGGGCTGAGAGGAACAAGAACCTCATATCTCACATGTGCTAGAGACACCTTGGGTGAGGAGAGCTGAGAGGTGGTCTCAGCAAGGGCAGTGGGGTTGAAAGCCAGCTGCCTGGTGCAAAGGAATGTCTTGGGGAAGAGAGCTGATGTTTGGTGTGGTTGTGTTTGGGACAGACTGGGGAGGCATGGAGGGGAGCTTGCTATTGTGGATAGGGCAGCAGAAGTCCAGGCTGAGCTGCTGGTTTGGCTGTGCCTTGTGCAGGGAGTCAAGAATGGGATGGTGCATGCATGTTCTAGGGTGGGGGTTGTGATTGGTCCTGAGAGATTGCAGAGATAAGGGAAGGGATCAGTGGGAGAGAGCTGCTGTGGGCTTGTGGTTGAATGTGCCGTTCGGTGGTGGCGGCGGCTGGGCGGAGGGATGTCAAAACCGATTCTTGTGTCTGGTACTTTCCCCTTAGCCCCTCCAGGGGCATTGGTGACAAAGGGCTTACTTTGTTAAGCCCAGAGACCATGAGGCTGACCCCAGGGTAGTCCTGCCCACCCCTCCACACCCATCACCAGGACAGCCCCGCCCGCCCGCCCCCCACCACCGTACCGCATGCCAAGCAAGGAGCAGGCGTCCCTCGTCCCCGTCCCAAGGCAGCAGCCGCAGAGAGCCACGGTGTACCCCCGCGCGTGTGACCTTGGGCTTCTTTACTACCCCAGATACGACGACTACCACCACGAGCGCTGGCACAGGGTCCATCCCGCCATGGCAACAGCAGCAGGCGGCTGCCGCAGCTTCTCCAGGAACCCCTCAGATGCAAGGCAACCCCACTATGGTGCCCCTGCCCCCCGGGGTCCAGCCGCCTCTGCCGCCCGGGGCCCCTCCCCCTCCGCCGCCTCCGCCACCTGGTTCCGCCGGCATGATGTATGCCCCGCCCCCTCCTCCTCCGCCTCCCATGGACCCTTCTAACTTTGTCACCATGATGGGCATGGGGGTGGCGGGCATGCCGCCCTTCGGGATGCCTCCAGCTCCCCCACCGCCTCCACCACAGAACTAGACTTGTTTTTTTTTTTTAAGAAAATATATATTATATACATAGAGAGTTGGTCTCGTTTAAACACACGCCGAACTTCACCATATGGAGCCAGACATTGGGAATGCACGCATGTGATTGTGTGCACGCATGTGTGTGTGTGCACGCACTGGGCTGGGCCAAGTGACTGTGGACTCGCTTGGGAATGGGCAGGTGGTAGTAGGGGCGCCAGCTTGGGCTCTCCTGGCGCCCTGTAGCATCGAGTGTCTTCTTTGTCTTCTTCTCTCCTCACCCAACTCCCTTTGCCTCTCCCCAAACCGGGCCGCCAGGATCCCTCCCCGCAGCAGCGATGGCCCGCGCCATGAGAGCGAGGACTTTCCGCGCCCATTGGTGACCCTTCCAGGCAGACAGCCTCAGCAACGCCCCTGGTGGACAGGATGGTTCGGCAAAGCAGCCTGAGCTATTTTTGTGGACGGAATCGGAACACGCTGGCTCCATATCGTGATATTTTTATTAATTTTTATCTTTTTCCTTTGTTACTTCCTCATCTTTTCCTTTCTTCAGACTCCGTCCAAGGAGATGCTCTCCCCGGGTCTTCTGCTGCAGATAGAGTCCTTTCCTTGTCTCCATTCCTCTCCTCCCAAGGGAAGAGGGGCAAATGGTTTAGGCACAGGCTTTGGCTATTAATGTCAGGCAGTTTGGCTATTAATGGAGGGCAGTGTCCAGTGGTTCTAAATTGTTGAATGGCCTCGGGGACACCCAAAGATGGTCGTTTATCTTTGTCACCTTTTAAAGAGTCTTGAGAATTCTGACATTGCTAGATAGGGTTCAGTCTGGTCCTGGGATACACATCTTCCTGCACCCCTGCCAGCAGTAAGTGACAAAGCCCAAACCTTCCTAGGCCTGCCTGCCAACCTGGAGTCTGTTCCATGCTCCTGATCACCTAAGCTGCCTCAGATGCCATTTGCTTCTCTCCTTCCTGGAAAGCTTCCCCTTATGTTTTATTTTGGCCCCAGATATCCAGATGTTTTGCAGTGTCTGGGACTTGAGCCCTTTGTTCTTCATTCTGCTTCTTTGCCCCCTTCCCGCTTCATGGAGTGATTATGTTGACAATAATGTGTTAATGCGCGTTCTTTTCACTGGTTTATCTACAGAAATTTCTCTGGGCTTTTTTCGGTGTTTGATTCAACACTGCACTAAGGGGGGGTGTTCCATTGAATAAAAGAGCAGTGTGGTTTTCCGGGTCTGTTTCTTTTCTTTTTAAACCTCCTTTTCTCAAGCAGCAACAGTACCAAAGTTTCCCCTACCTACCTTGTTTCAACACCCGGCCCCAGCTACTACCTCCTTGAAATGAGTGACTTCAGTCCCCACCCTGTTTCTAGTTGATGTAACTGAGAACCAGGCTCACACCACATCTTCATGGTCTCTCATTTTGTTGGCCTTTTCCTGGGGCTCCAACCCCCATATTTAATGAGCTCCAGTTATGATTTCTGTCTACTAGCTGCCATCTGACTAAAGGATCTGGGTTTGGGGAGGCATCAACACTAAAGGTCAGGCCAACTAATCCTGCTTGTCAGGCGCAGAGCTGCTAAAATTAAAACTGCCAAGTGGCTTTTTTCTTTCTCTGCTGGTGGCTCTAAGCCTATGGGCACTGCAGACCTGGGGGAGGGTGCAAGATGTGCCCTTGTGCTAAGTGGGCACCTCTGCAAAGGGTCTTCTGTAGTTGTCCTATCCTGTAGGATAATAATAGTATGCAGGGTAGTAGATGGCACCAGAAAAATTCCCCCTTACTGTCTTTGTAAGAGCCAAGTCTTTGGACAGACAGCTCATGCAGCTGTTGCTGGGCAAAGGTACCCAGCTGGTCTGGTTTGTCTAGTAGCTTGCCTACAGTTGTTACAGCCCACCCTTTTAGAGGTTCCCTGATCAAGGACTAAAGGTTTTTCCTTTTGTCCTTAGCCTTACAGTGTGGGGGCAGGGCTTATCTACTCTCTTTGACCTTGGCTTTACCTCATTGCTTCCCTTGAAATCTTGGTTTCCCTGGTGGGCTCATTGGGCGGTTAATTAGCTCTTTGAAGCTTTGGAAGCGGCAAAGTGGCGCTATGTGGGTTTTAGAAATAAAATCAATAAATGACTTAAACACAGCTCAGCCATCCTCTGGTCCCCCATCCCCCAGTGTAGTGTGCTCCTGTGCCCACCTCTCACTCTGCCTGCCAGCTTTTGTTACAGTTTCTGAGAACAGGTTTGAAGGCCCAGCTACAGCAAGCTCCTGCACATGTCATTGTTTAGGAGGTGGAAAATACCCACTTGGTATAGGGCATCTTAGGTAAGAAACACCCAGTCCTATTGTGTCAGGTCCATGCCTCATTTCATGCTAGTTTCTGATACTGGCAGCAGTATCTCCAACCCCTCAGACTTGGGCATGGCATGTGCCAGGTAGAAATGGTCACCATGAGGTCTCTGTTCCTGAGACTTAGACGAGTGCTTTTTAGAAGGCAGGTCTGGTGAGAAACTTGGACATATACAACTCAGTCTGGGTTGATGTGTTTTCAGGGTTCTGGGACATAAACTGCTCATGTCCCTGAGTAAGAAAGAGGCAGGTCTATATTTGAGCCTGTAGGTCTTATGCTGGGCTAGGGTGTGTAGAACAAAGGAGGGACCCCTTTCATGGAGATCCCAGAAAGTCCCTGGAGGACACCCGACAAGCATGTGTAGCCCTTAGACTTGTCCAGCTTTTGGCTTTGTAACGTGGGTTGCAGATTGAATTAGAAAAGGAGTGAGGGCTGGAGAGATGCCTCAGTGGTCAAGAGCACTGGCTGTTCTTCCAAAGAACCTGAGTTCAAATCTCAGCACCCACTGACAATTAGAGCTGAGTGTAATGGCCAGGTGTGGTGGCGCACGCTTTTAATCCCAGGCAGAGGTAGGCGGATATCCGTGAGTTTGAGGCCAGCCTAGTCTAAGAGCTAGTTTCAAACCAGGGCTACACAGAAACCCTGCCTGAACCAACCGACCATTATGATGAGCCAGTTTTGATATTTACTTGTGACGGTTCAGTAGGAAAGAACACTTGGCTATGCAAGCATGGGTACCTGAGTTCAGATTCCAAGAAAGTGTGAAGTTGATACACACACTCATAAATGCTAGCATTGTTGGAACAGAGGGATAGATGGAGTTTGCCGATCACTAGCCTAGCTCCAGTTTCAGTGAGACCCTGTGTCAGGAATGAGGTAGGGTGTGATACAAGAGGATACTTCGTCTCTAGCATGCACACAAAATGGAGGCTCCAGAACAATACAAACCCACTGTCGATGCATCACAGTTACAATACAGATCAAAGACTTGAATTGGGGGGAAGCCTGTCTTGAAGTGTTAGAAGGTACTATGGAGTCTGCTAGGGAATTGTCAACAGTTTGATTCTGCTGTGGACTCATGCAATAGGATCTGCTGGGGAAGCAACTGGTGTAATTTTGTGAAATGATCTGAATGGTCTCATCAGACTGCCTTCTAAATAATTGTGGCAATAGATTAGTGTTGAGGTCAACTTCAGTTCCCAGAGGTCTGCAGGCCCTACTGCTGGGCCATCTCTAGCCCCAGAGGGTTCATTTTGTATGGGAAGGACCACAGTAGTAACTGCGGATACTCCTAGCTGGCCAAAATGCCGAGGGTAAGTGACTTGTGACAACTGTAAATGATAGTCTTATCTCCCAAGGCTTAGAGAACAGCAAAAGAGGGCACAGAAAATATAGGAGGGTGTTGTGTGGTGCCATCTTCAGGTGGAGCTCCCACAGTTGTGATTACCTGCACAAGATTGGTCTTGGCAGCATCCTGTCATGGACTGGGAAGAGAGTCACAGGGCCCCACTCCTTCCTGATGACCTATGGGTAGCTGAATGATTGCTAGGGGAGTGGAGACATCTTCTGCAGTGGTGTAGGCACTGGTAAGATGCCCATGCTCCAGTAAAGGGCCTCTCACTTCTGCTCCTGATTTCCAACTAACCAGTCTATGTGTGAGCCCGTGCCAGTGAAGATTGCTAGGGTTATTTGAGAAGCAGAGATGAGAGGTTTAGGGAGTCAATATGATCAAAATACATTATATCATGCATGGAAATGTAATGAAAACCATTATTGTACATAATAATGTTTATTAAGATCTGAAAAAATGAGACTGTATGGAAGACTAAAATGTGGCTTGCAAGATGATTCACTGGGTAAAAGCACAAGCCTGATACCCTGAGTTTGGTCCCTGGACCCAAGGCAGGAGCAAACCTCTCAAAGTTGACCTTTGACCTCCATATGTGCACCATGTGTTGAAACTCAACCTTTTTAATTATTAAACATTTATTAGTAACTATATTCACTTATAACAAATATAAACACTTACTTTGCTATTCTTTCTTTTTTTTTTTGGTTTTTCGAGACAGGGTTTCTCTGTGTAGCCCTGGCTGTCCTGGACTCAATTTGTAGACCAGACTGGCCTCGAACTCGCAATGATCCGCCTGCCTCTGCCTCCCAAGTGCTGGGATTAAAGGCGTGCGCCACCACTGCCCGGCTACTTAACTATTCTTATAAATTCCTACAACCCCTATGAATGCCTACAACCCCTGTAAATTCCTACAACCCCTATGACCTAACCACTAAACCTATTGATAACTATTACAACTATTTTCCTAACCTTTTAGAAGGATACAGTCTCTGGGGCAGGTCCTCAGTCGTCAGGAACACAGTCTCTGTTGTAGACCCTTTAATGCACTTAGCAGTCTTTCTTCTGGAATATCTCAGATGTAGATCCATCAGGGTAAATAAATAAGGCTTGAGGCTTTCTTCTCTCTGGGAGACCTCAGACATCTGTAGGCCAACTTATTTCCTTTGTATCAGCAACTCTGCCGCTCTGCCTCAGTCTTTAAAGCTGTCCACAGTTCTGTTCAGGCCGCTGTTGGGACAGGTCAAACCTCTAGGCAAAAGCTGAGCCACAGGGTTTAGTCCTTGGCCTTTTGCTGTCTTGCTGAGGCTTTCTCTGCTCACCAGCTTCTTTCTGCCTCAGGGAGATCTGGCCACAGTTCACCAGCACTTTCTCCATCAGGACTCGCTAGCATCGGAGCTCTCTAGCATGTTGGGGGAGGGGGACTTTGGCTCCATGCAGTTGTCCTTAAATAGGATGGCTCCTTGTTCCACCTGCTTCAGCTTAATTTGGGCTCTGCCCACTTAGCAGTTGAAAACAATGCCAGGTCATAAAGTCTTTCCTTGTTTCACCTGGCTTCAACCTTGTTTTTAGTCCATAGAGACTCCCCTTGTTTCACCTGACTTCATCCATAAGCTGATAAGCTAATTGCTCACAGCGAAGTTGATCTTCATGCCCCGGATTAAGAGACTGTATCAGAAGCCGGGCGGTGGTGGTGCACGCCTTTAATCCCAGCCCTTGGGAGGCAGAGGCAGGCGGATCTTTGCGAGTTCGAGGCCAGCTTGGTCTACAAAGCGAGTCCAGGACAGCCATGAGCTGTTAAAGAGAGAAACCCTGTCTCGAAAAACCAAAAAAAAAAGAGACTGTATCAGAAACCTAGATATTCACTAAATCTAATTTATATTAATCTATCTCCCTACAATGTGTACTCCACACTCACAGAATAGTAGATACAATTTAAAACTACAAATGGGATGAGAGCTGGGGAATGTAGCTCTGTGGTAGAGTGCTTCCTTAATTCACATGAAAAACCTAGAAAAAGGTTTTTCTGCTGTATTCCCATCCCATCTGTGTAAACATTTGTGTTTCTTCCTGGTTTCTATACTGATGACCTGGCTCTTGGAAATGATGAGCTGGGCGTTGTGCTATGGTAGGGGCAGAGTCAGAGCTTAGCCTGAAAAGACCTCAGAGTGGTTTCTGTGAGCCACTGGAAGTAGCTGTTGAGTGAGCTGCTTGAGCAGAAAGTACTCAAAAACAGTTTGGCTATTCCGGGCCAGGTTCAACAGCACCCTGTAGCCATCCAACTCCTTGGCCCTCAGAGTAGAGCAACCAGTTCTTCCCCTCAGCCTGCTACCCTGGAGGGACAGCCAGCTTTTGAAATAGCCGGAGGGCCTGGGTTCTCTTTCCCTCAAAACCAGGAGCTAATGTCTGCCCCTCCCCCCAAATTAAGAGGCAACAGCTGATGAGGCAGGAATTTTCTTCAAGAGTATACATTTGAGGCTGGGCATGGTGGTGCACCCTTTAATTCCAGCACAGGGAGGCAGAGACAGGCAGATCTTTGTGAGTTCCATGCCTGCCTTGTCTCAAGTAGAGTCCAGGACAGCCAGAGCAGAGAAGCCCTGTCTAGCAAAAACAAAATACAAAAAGAAGGTATACATTTGCTAAAGAAGTCCAAGATTCAGCTCAGAAAAATAAACCGGCCTCAGCCTAAGGTCATACAGCAAGACTATGCTGGAGTCTATATGAACTGCAAATGGATACAGCCAAAGTCTGAAAGGGAGAGCCTGAAGAGCTAGGCTGTACAGGGGAGTGGAGAAAAGGGACAGAACAGGCTCTTGGAAGTCACAGAGTGAGCACACAAAGTCCCTCCCCACTGTATAACCTGGGTGGGAACAGGAGAAGAGAAAGTCTGTCACCTACCTGGCAGGTGGGCCACAGGAAGATCTTAGTGGCATTATCCAGGGGTTGGTAGGTTTGTTGGGTTTTGTGGTTCTAGAAATTGAGCGTAGAGCCTAGTCAAGTGCTCTAACTGAGCTATATCCCAGCCCCCTTATTTTGAGATTGATCACTGATTTGTCCAGCTGGCCTTCAATGCTTATCTCTTGCTCAAGCAAGACCTGAGCTTCTGGCTAGATGTGGTGCCTTTAATCCCAGCAGAGCCAAGCAGATCTCTTGAGTTCAAGGCTAGTACGTAGCAAGTACCAGGATGTCAAGGCTACACAGTGAGACTCTGCCTTAAATAATAGAAAAATAGAAATAGAAAAACAGCTGGTTGGTGGTGGCACACGCCTTTAACTCCAGCACTAGGGAGGCAGTGACAGGCAGATCAATGTGACTTTGAGGCCAGCCACCAGGACTACAAAGCAAGTTTTAGGACAGCCTAGACTACACAAATAAACCCTGTAACAGTAAATATTTATTTATCACATATATATTTATCAATATCAATACTTAACAATTGTCTATAAAATTCCTAAATCCTAAACCCAAACCCTAACTCTGAAACCTAGCACCTAAAACTTCTTAGTATCTATAATACAAGCATTTAACATTAACCTAAGGTTTCTCAAAAGGATATTTTTCTCT
This sequence comes from Lophiomys imhausi, assembly GCA_907164525.1. Taxonomy (NCBI): domain Eukaryota; kingdom Metazoa; phylum Chordata; class Mammalia; order Rodentia; family Muridae; genus Lophiomys; species Lophiomys imhausi. The sequence continues at coordinate 3,118,805 of CAJQZJ010000838.1, forward strand.
GAGCGTGAGTCCTGATGGCTGGTCTTCATACAATTTTTCAGTTCTAAAATCTGAATTTTGTTCGTTCCCTTGTGGTCTTTTTTTTTTTTTTTGGTTTTTCGAGACAGGGTTTCTCTGTGTAACAGCTCTGTCTGTCCTGGACTCGCTTTATAGACCAGGCTGGCCTCGAACTCACAGAGATCCGCCTGCCTCTGCCTCCCGAGTGCTGGGATTAAAGGCGTGCGCCACCATGTCTGGCCCCCTTGTGGTCTTAAGACCAATTAACACATGAAAGTTTCCCAGGCGGCTCACCGATTCAGATGCTTATGGCCTGCAAAGGCCTCGCTTCTGAGCACTCCCAAATCTCAGGGAGAATCCGTCTCCTCTCTAGACCTGAAACGGGTCAACAACTGAGGGTGAAACTTTTTGGTGAGATTGTGATGTGTTTTCTTTCGCCGGTTGAGGAAAACCTCAGTGAATCAGGAACAGGAGAGAGAGTCCGCCCAGCGTATATATCTTCACCTAGCTTTTGTGCACTTTCAAAGTTAGTCCTCGGGGCTTGGTCTTTTTCAAAAAAGCTTTTTGCAGAGGGGCGTGAATTCACAGGGGGTCCACAGATGTGGGCAGGTGCCTCAGGTCATGTCATTCAGATGCCCTTTGCAGAGAGTGAAATGACAACAGACCTCTGGAGGGTGGGCATCCCAGGGGACCATGTCCTGCCCCCAGCCCCAAGATCAAAGAGGTCCTGCTCCTTGGTGAGTTCCCAAGGACACATCACTTAGGAAGTCTTTTATCTTAAAAGTCCAGCCTTATTCCAAGTTCCCTATGCTATATATGCTAACACTAAACCTACCACAAAACCCTGTCTTAAAAAAAGCATAAATAGGGGCTGGAGAGATGGCTTAGCGGTTAAGAGCACTGACTGTTCTTCCAGAGGACCCGGGTTCATATCCCAGCACCCACATGGCAGCTCACAACTGTCTGTAACTCCTGTTCCAAACAATCTGATGAACACATGTAGTCAAAACACCAATGGATGTAAAATAAATTATTTTAAAAAAAAACATAAATAGAGGGCTGGAGAGATGGCTCAGTGGTTAAGAGCACTGACTGTCCTTCCAAAGGACCCGGGTTCAAATCCCAGCATCCACATGGCAGTTCACAGCTGTCTGTAATTGCTGGGCATGGTGGAGCACGCCTCTAATCCCAGCACTCAGGAGGCAGAGGCAGGCGGATCTTTGTGAGTTCAAGGCCAGCCTGGTCTACACAGTGAGTCCAGGACAGACAAGGTTACACAGAGAAACTCTGTCTTGAAAAACAAATAAAAAACATAAATAAAATAGAAATAGAAAATTCTCAGCTTCCTAAGCTGAGATTCCAGGCTGGTGACACCCAGTTTCTCCAGTGTCATGAACCATTGGGGATTGCTGTCTCGCAACCCTGCAGACCCACAGGACTATAGTTTCCAGTACCCCCTGCTTCAGGCTGCAGCCTTAGCTAAAACTGTCCTGTAACCTGACTATCCCCCTGGAAAAGGTCCTTTCAGAGCTCCTTGAAGGACAGCAACAGGGGGAAACTCAGAGCCACTGAGCTTTGGTGGGGGTTGGGGAAGACAGTGTTTCCCTACCTCAGGCAACTGTCCTCCCCCATGGCACTCCCTGCAACCCAGGGTCTGGGTCCCCCTTCTCACAGCTGCCAACCTCTTCCATAGTAGCAGCTCCTCTGTTTAGGACACACATTCTCAGCTTGTGGTTCCTCTTGCCCATGCGCACAACATGGACCGTGGGAGGAGTGGCTATGACCTGTTTGACAGGCGCTTCATCTTACCCCTGTGGTTGTAGGCAAATGTCACAAACAAGCCTTGCTGCTCTGAGGAAAGAAGAATGTGCCCTGCACTTGTGATAAGAGGGTCTATAGACTAGTCCCGAGAGAGGGCCCAGGTTGGATAATGTCTTAGACAAAGTCTCAACCAGAATGCTTTAGGCACGCCTCAGGCCTCCCAGAGGAAGTATCCTGCTTCCAATCCTCCAAAAGCCAGGGGCCAGAAGACAAGGCCAGAAGGCTTAGGAAACCTGGAAGAAGTGGGTCAGCTGTGAACACACTCCTCCCTGGGCTGTGGGGAGGCTTTCTCCCTCCCCTCCTCTCTCCTTTCCACTTGTCCCCAAAATAGCTCCCTGAGCTTCAAAACCAAGACCCTCCCACCCATCCGGGGAGGCGTGGCAGTCTGCCCTGAGCCAGGCTTTAAATCCCCTCACAGCTGGGCTGCTCCACTCCCTGGTAGGAGGCACCCACCGAGGCCATCAGTCCCTCCAGTCCGGCCCACCCTCCTGCAGCCATGTCCAGGCCTCTTTCAGACCAGGATAAGAGAAAGCAAATCAGTGTCCGTGGCCTAGCTGGTGTAGAAAATGTGTCGGAGCTGAAAAAGAACTTCAACCGCCACCTGCATTTCACCCTGGTCAAGGATCGCAATGTGGCCACTCCGAGAGATTACTATTTTGCACTGGCCCACACCGTGCGGGACCACCTCGTGGGACGTTGGATCAGAACACAGCAGAATTACTACGAAAAGGACCCCAAGGTGCTACAGGAAGGGACACCCTGGGTGGGAAATGAGCGGGAGAGTGGGGCCCGGCAGAGAGCTGAGACATCGCAAGCAAATGGCAGTCCCTTCCTGAGGCCCAGGTTTTCAACAGCAAAATAAATGGCTCTTTTAGGAGCCTGGAATTGGAGGGTTTAGGGGTGCTGGGCAGAACACTGAGGAGAGAGACCCAACGGTGCTCAGGGTAAACAGGCTACTTACACATGCACCAGACATAGTTGGAGGGGGCTGTTGCTGGGCAAGAAATGTATATCCTTGTGGCCAGGTTTGGACCAGGCGTGGAAGGGCATGTCATCAAGTATGTGCATGGCACAGTCTGCTTGTGCCACAGGCAGGGCAAAGCTGGGGCAGCTGGAGCAGCAGGTATCAAGTATCTGGTAGGGTCATTGGTAAATGTCAGGAACCTAACACCCCACAAAAGGAGTGGAGGAGGGGGCAGAGAGGGACCCAGGAAATGGGAAAACTGAGCACCTTCAGCATCTTCATGTTTCTGTTCATCTCTGGACTGAGGCTTGAGGGCCAAGGGGAACAATGGTGAATGGACAGGAGAAGGCAATTCCAGCCCTGAGTCACCGTGTGACCTTGAAAATGACTTTTTCCTCTTGGCCTTGGCAATATCTTCTTGGGGAGCACTCAGAGGTGCTTCTCAATGTCCCGACTTCCTGATAGGCTACATTAGGAGGGGTATGTACCTCAGAAGGGGGTCTCCACTTCTATTTGTTTGTTTGTTTTTTTAGGGTTTTCAAGACAGGGTTTCTCTGTGTATCCTTGACTGTCCTGGACTCACTTTGTAGACCAGGCTGGCCTCGAACTCACAGAGATCCACCTGCCTCTGCCTCCCGGGTGCTGGGATTAAAGGCATGCGCTACCATGCCCGGCAGGGTCTCCATTTCTTTTTTTTTTTTTTTTTTTTTTTTTCGAGACAGGGTTTCTCTGTGTATACCTGGCTGTCCTGGACTCACTTTGTAGACTAGACGAGCCTTGAACTCACAGAGATCCTCCTGCTTCTGCTGGGATTAAAGAGGTGCATCATCACGCCTGGCAATTGCAGACAGCTGTGAACTGCCATGTGGGTGCTGGGATTTGAACCCGGGTCCTTCAGAAGAACAACCAGTGCTCTTAACTGCTGAGCCATCTCTCCAGACCCGGGTCTCCATTTCTTACAAGCACCTTGATCCCTAAGATAGGCCTGGCCAGCCTCATTCTCTGGAAGAGGAAACTGAGACCAGATAGATGTGGAAACCAATGCCTTTCTTATTTATTGGACCCCAAAGTCTGAGATGGCCCCTCTGAGCAGAGAGAAAAGAATAGGTGACAGAGATGAGACATGCTGGGACCTGACAGGAGGGTGAGAGGTCCCTCTGCTATGAGTTTGGGATTATTTAATCAGAAGATCTCTGGGGGCTGGCAGGTGAGAGACCCAGCTGTTTCTAGCTGAATGTCAGTGGGGGTGCTTCTCTGATCCCTCCTCTCTGTCCGCCTGTCTCTGGCCAGAGGATCTACTACTTGTCTTTGGAGTTCTACATGGGACGGACACTACAGAACACCATGGTGAACCTGGCCTTGGAGAACGCCTGTGATGAGGCCACCTACCAGGTGGGGAGAAGCACTTCAGGTTTGGGGTTCCCATGCTGACACTTGGACCTGACTGCTGCCACCCTTTCCCTCAGCTGGGCTTGGACATGGAGGAGCTGGAGGAGATCGAGGAAGATGCGGGGTTGGGAAATGGGGGCCTGGGCCGCCTGGCAGGTGAGTACATGCCTTATGGGAATGGGACAGAGGAGTCACTTATGTTGGATTCCTGATGCCCACTTCCCTGTACCTATAGCCTGCTTCTTGGACTCCATGGCTACCCTGGGGCTAGCTGCCTATGGCTATGGGATTCGCTATGAGTTTGGGATTTTTAATCAGAAGATCTCTGGGGGCTGGCAGGTGAGTGGCCCAGACCCCAACCTTGGGTGCTCAGTCACAAAAGAGAGGTCCCTCATTTGGTTATTCATCTCTGGACAGGTCCAGAACCCATCCCAGCTCCCCTAGACAAACATCCTTACTTCTTGCCCCTTGCTTCAAAGCCCAGCGACCCCTGTGGTCAACCCCTGCAGAATGCTTGGGACCTACTATGTCCTGCTGGGTGACCCAGTAAGCCGGGGCACTGTTCCTGCTCTGTCCTACTACACAGTATGTGAGTGCCTGTGGTTCAAGCCACCTATCTTCCCGAAATCCTATAGATGGAGGAGGCTGATGACTGGCTTCGCTATGGCAACCCCTGGGAGAAGGCCCGCCCTGAGTTCACACTGCCTGTGCACTTCTATGGCCGAGTGGAGCACACCAGCCAGGGTGCCAAGTGGGTGGACACACAGGTGAAGATGAAGATGGGTGCATGTTCAGGGGTGGGGGGGCACTCAGTGAGAGGCAGAAAGGAGGGGAGCCCCTAGAGAAAATAGGACACAGAAAAGAGCCTGAAGGCTACTGAATGCCCTGCCATTTTACAAAGGAGGGTACCAAGGCTCAGACAGGTCAAGAGATTTCCTGGAGGTCACATAGCCAGGGCTTGTCGGCTCTTGACAATCACTCTGTCTCTCTCACCTGCATTCCACTCTGTCCCATCAAGGGTGTTACTCAGTGTCAAGGAAGGAAGGTGAGGCCCTATGTAGGGATCCTCTGGAGGTGGCACTGGCATTGTGGCAGCCAGTAGTTCTTTGTAGCAAGTTGGTGCTTATAGATTATGGGAGGTGGGGCTGGCTGGCATTGGTTACTGCTAGCTAGCCCTCTGGCTACCTAGATAGAAGACCTCTGGATAGGCTTGACCCCCGTATAATTTTCATCCTGAATCCAAGATTCCCCCAGTCCTCTCCTGAGTCCAGTGTGCTCTCACTTGATCAGGCCAAGCTGTAGAGAAGCCACCAACAGAAACTCACTTTGGGTTCAGCGCTTGTCACTCTCCCTTCCCAGACAGTCTAAGAAGCCAGGTGTTGGGATATCCAGCGGGGATGCTGGAGAAATCTTATTTACTTATTATATTGCAGTGCTGAGGACTAGACAGTCCTTGTGCCTGCTTGGCATGTATTTTACCACGGAGGTATATCTTCAGCCCTCTTTTTATTTTTTACTTGACACAAGGCCTCACTAAGTTGCCCAGACTGTACTTGAACTCACCCTGTAACCTAGGCAGACCTTGAACTTGTGATCCTCCAACCTCAGCCTCTCCTGTAGCTAGAATTCCAGGCCTGTACCAGCAGGCCTGGCTTCTCTTCTTTTTATAGAGGAGGTTATGCAGCTTGCTCCTGGTAACCCAGCCAGTAAGCTTCAGTATTGGAACTGTAGACTACCTTGGGCATTGGCAGAATTCAGTGACAGTGATTTGAACTTCAGCTTTTGATGGGGGAGGCACCACACGCCAGACTCAGGCACTGGTCAGGGCTGAACCCTGGCAGCCTGTTCAGCTTCTGACTCAGGTACCCCCTGTAGGTAGTGTTGGCCATGCCCTACGACACACCTGTGCCTGGCTATCGAAACAACGTCGTCAACACCATGCGCCTCTGGTCGGCCAAGGCGCCTAATGACTTCAACCTCAAGGACTGTGAGTCCCTCTGCTGGTAGCTGGTAGTCCTTTTTACCCCTGCCCGCCCCTTGCCCAGCCCCAGCCTCATCCTGACCCACTTTGTCCCTCAGTCAACGTTGGCGGCTACATCCAGGCTGTGTTGGACCGGAACCTGGCTGAGAACATCTCACGTGTTTTGTACCCCAATGATAATGTGAGTTGCCTTTCAAACTAGAGACTGAAAGCACAAGTCCTTGGAGAGGGACAGGGAGCTGGGGGTTAGGGACCTTTACAACTGTCCCATGTTCTTTATTGCTGTCCCTGCATGTCTTATCAAGTCCTCTGAGCAGGAAGACATCTGAATTCTGAGGGAAGGGCTGGGGTTTGACATTTCCTGGGAGCTGTTTTCCTGGGGTCCTAGTTCATCGATCTTTCTGATACCTTCTGCTGTGGTTACTTGGTGAGGCAAAGACCCCTGAGTCCAGAAGGTGGGGGCAGTTGAGGGCTCTGGGACATAGTGTGGTAGGGGCTCTCCTGGTCACACCTACAACAGCCTTGGGCCCCACCCCCTGCCACCTCAACTACACTCTGCCTTGCACCTCCCTTAGTTCTTTGAAGGGAAGGAGCTTCGCCTGAAGCAGGAGTACTTTGTGGTGGCTGCCACCCTCCAGGACATCATCCGCCGCTTCAAGTCCTCCAAGTTTGGCAGCCGCGATCCTGTGCGCACAAACTTCGATGCCTTCCCGGATAAGGTAGCGTGCTGGTCGGAAGGCCTCTATCTCCTTATCTCCTGAGTCCCATGGCCTTCTCCTTCCAGCCTCGCTTCACAGATGAGTGGGGGCTGGGAGAGTATGGGGGCAAGGGGTGGCTTGCTCAAGATCTTCAGGCACCAGGGACACAACTCCAGCTGCCACGATGCATGGTCCCAGGCCAGTCACAGAACTACATTTGGCTTTTTGGGAGCTCTGAAGGGACAAGGAGCATTCACAATAGTGCTTGGTCTGGGATCCACCCTGACTTGCCACTCATCCCCACAGGTGGCCATCCAGCTCAATGATACCCACCCCTCTTTAGCCATCCCTGAGCTGATGAGGATTCTGGTGGACCTGGAGCGGCTGGAGTGGGACAAGGTGGGTTTCAGTGACTTTAGCCCTCCAGGAGCCACTCTGCTCCAGGATCTCCTTCCCAGCGTGAGGAGGGAGCACTGAAGTGGGCTAAATACGGACTGTGGACCAGAGGGCTAGCCGGAGCCCAGCGTGTGGAGAACATCGGTCCCGACTTCTTTCCTGTATGCCAGGCCTGGGACGTGACAGTGAAGACCTGTGCCTACACCAACCACACGGTGCTGCCTGAAGCCCTGGAGCGCTGGCCAGTGCACCTCTTGGAGACACTGCTGCCCCGGCACCTGCAGATCATTTACGAGATCAATCAGCGTTTCCTTAACGTGAGCTGGGGTGGCACGGAAGTGGGGCCCCAACCTTGAAGTCAGGAGGCCTATGGGCTTAGTCTGTGGGGTTGAGGGAGTGGGACTGAGACCAAGGTTCCGGAGTCCGAATCCTGGTCTTAGCTCTGGGCTCTTTGGGGGCACAGCGGGTGGCGGCCGCATTCCCCGGGGACGTAGACAGGCTGAGGCGCATGTCGCTGGTGGAGGAGGGCGCGGTGAAGCGCATCAACATGGCACACCTGTGCATTGCTGGCTCGCACGCAGTCAACGGTGTGGCTCGCATCCACTCGGAGATCCTCAAGAAAACCATGTGAGTAAGCCTCTGCACAAGCTCCGCCCACACCACTCTGCCGCTGCGCATAGGCCCCGCCCATTCACCTGACACCAACTAGGGCCTCCAGGGCTGACCCCTCCCCTCCCGTCAGTTTTACCCTTTAACCCCATGGGTCATTCAGGGCAGGCTTAGCAGCAAGCACCCATAATGTTCAGCTGTCTCACCTACCTCAAGGGTGACCCATTCTTAGAACACACTACCCCCTTTCTAGTACAATCCTGTCCTGGAAATCCCAGATGACGCCCCTCATACACACAGTGCCTTTACCTGCCCCAGGTCTGCACTTGCATCCGAGAGCCTCTTCCACGGAAGAAACTAAAGTAGGGAGCCAGGCGGGAGGGCTCTGCGGAGGTGAGTGGTGACCCTCACCCACTCCCAACCTGCAGCTTTAAGGACTTTCATGAGCTGGAGCCCCATAAGTTCCAGAATAAGACCAATGGCATCACCCCTCGTCGCTGGCTGGTTCTGTGTAACCCTGGGCTGGCAGAGGTCATTGCTGAGGTGAGAGGTCATGGTACGGCTGATAGGACCAATATAATTTACTACAAGACAGTCGAATGGGCAGCTCCCTGTACAATGGCTCCAGACAAGGACTACGGTCCTATACTGTGCTCCCGAGGCTGGTGACCACATGGAGGAAGGGGCACTGCTTTCTTACTTGAACAATCTCGCTCTCTGACGAGTGGAGGCCCTGGCTGTAGAGGCCTCTACCTGCTGGAGTTGACAGTCTAGTGGAGAGTGTTGTCACATCTGAAGTGAGGCTGTAAGGGGACAGATGTCTGGTGGGGAGGCTGGAGGTCATGCCAACAGGAGGAAAGGCCAGAGGTCAGGAGGCCTGCTGGGCCAGGTGGAGGAGTCACGGGAGCCTCAGTGTTAGCATAGGAGGATGATGGATTTATCCACGTTCCTCTGGCTAGAGGTTTTGGGAAGAGAAGTCTGAGGTGGAAGCATGGAGGAAGGAGGCCAGGATGGGATGGTGTTGGCTGAAAGCTGTCTCCCCACAGCGCATTGGGGAAGAGTACATCTCAGACCTGGACCAGTTACGCAAACTGCTCTCCTATGTGGATGACGAAGCCTGTATCCGTGATGTAGCCACAGTGAAACAGGTGGGGAGGCCTGACCTGGGGCTCTGGGCTGGCTGGCATCTGGGGAAGACAGGAAGGGGCCTGACCTGGGGCTCTGCGCTGGCGGGCATCTGGGGAAGACAGGAAGGGGCCTGATGGCTGAGCCAGAGTGGCAACTGGAGCAGCCATCATGGGTTTCATGGGTCTGAGTGAGGGAAAAACAATAAGATTATAGGGTTTTGTTTTTTTTTTTTTTTTTTTTGGTTTGGTTGGTTTTTGTTTTTTTTTCGACACAGGGTTTCTCTGTATATCTCTGGCCATCCTGGACTCACTTTGTAGACCAGGCTAGCCTTGAACTTGCAAAGATCCACCTGCCTCTGCCTCCCAAGTGCTGGGATTAAAGGCATACGCCACCACCGCCTGGGCGATTATAGGGTTTTTTACAGCTGAAGTGCCATTGGTGAGTCCTCTGCCTCCTCAATCTGCAGGAAAACAAGTTGAAGTTCTCCGCATACCTTGAGAGGGAATACAAAGTCCGCATCAACCCCAACTCCCTCTTTGACGTCCAGGTGAAAAGGATTCATGAATATAAGCGCCAGCTTCTCAACTGCCTTCATGTCATCACCCTGTATAACCGTGAGTGACTGGGACCCACCCGACTCAGTCTTCAACACCTGGCATCTCTCAGCATGCTACCAATGGCTGGATCAGTATCTCCTGGGGGCTGGTGACTGCCCTGAGGATGTAGTGTTAGTCCCACATCTTAGTTTCATTTCCTGTTGCTGTCATAAGATTCCCTGACAAAAGCAACCAAGGGAGAAAGGGCTTATTTGGCTCAGCATTCTGGTTTGCAGTAGTCATTGTGGGGAAGTCAAGACAGAAGGGACTTGAAGCAGCTCGCTCCCCACACTATACTGTAATCTAGAGGAGAGAGTGAGAAGGATGAATTAATGCATGCCAGCGGCTCCTTCCCTCCCTTTCTGAGGCAGGGTCTGACTATGTAGACCCAGCTTGCCTGGAACTCACTGTGTAGACCAGGCTGTCCTTGAGCTCCCAGAGTTCTGTCTGCCTCTGCCTTGCGATTGCTGATGCTGAAGGCTTGCCCTACCATGTCAGACCTTCCCTCCTATGTACATATTTTTTTTTTGGGGGGGGGTTCAAGACAGGGTTTCTCTGTGTAGCAGTAAGGGCTGTTCTGGACTCACTTTGTAGGCCAGGCTGGCCTCGAACTCACAAAGATCCGCCTGCCTCTGCCTCCCAAGTGCTGGGATTAAAGGCGTGCGCCACCACAGCCGGCTTTTATGTACGTGTTTTAAACATTTACTTATTGCATGTTGTGCGTATGTGTGTATGCCATGATGCAGCACAGCTGTGGAGCACAACTTTCAAAAGTTAGTCCTCTCTTGTGCACCCAGGGTTTGAACTCAGGTCATCAGACTTGAGAGCCAGTGCCTTTTCCTGCTACACCATCTCCCTGGCCCTGCTTTCTTCATTCTCACACAGTACAGAATCTCCTACTTAGAGAAAAGTGCCACCCCTCTATTAATATGATCCAGTCAATCCCTTACAGACATGGCCAGGGGCTTGCCTCCCCTGCCCCCCCCCCCCCGGGATGCTAGATTTTGTGAAGTTGCCAGCATTAACCATCACACCCCACATCACAGAACACCTGACAGACACAGAACAAAGTGACCAGCCCAGCCTAGCTAGCACTGTCCATGTCCCAGCCCTGGCCCTGGCTGTCTGTGTTTTTAAGTGCTCCCTGATGCTTCTCTTCTCTGCAGGCATCAAAAGGGAACCCAATAGGTTCGTGGTGCCAAGGACCGTCATGATTGGTGGCAAGGTGAGAAGCCTAGGGCAGACTGGCCCTGCATTTTGAACATATGCTGAGGCAGACACAAGATAAAGATATGGTGGGGAGGGAGGGTGAAGCACTGACCCCAGACTGCCCCACAGGCTGCACCTGGGTACCACATGGCCAAGATGATCATCAAGCTCATCACTGCCATTGGGGATGTGGTCAACCACGACCCTGCGGTGGGAGACCGCCTCCGAGTAATCTTCCTGGAGAACTACCGCGTCTCACTGGCTGAGAAAGGTGGGTGCTGCAGTGGCTGCATGGGAGCTCTGACTAGCTCAGTCTCAGAGGAGACATTAGCCATCTTTTCCTGGCCTGGGGTGAGGGTAAAGAAGAAATTGGAGGGGCTGGAGAGATGGTTAAGAGCACTGGCTGCTCCTCCAGATCTGGGTCTGATTCCCAGCACCCACATGGCAGCTCACAACCATCTGTGACTGTAGTCCCAGGAGATCTGATGCCCTTCTCTTCTGGCTTCCACAGGTACTGCATGCTTGTGGTACATATACATGCAAGAAAAACGCCCATCCACATAAAACAAAATTATTTTAAAAATAGTAAGACTGGAAAATAATTGAGGAAGACTCTTGGCATCCACCATGCCTTCCCATACACATGTATGCATGCACTCATATGCACACATACACATACCATACATGTACAAGGAAACCAAACAAAACCCAAAAAACTATATCAACGAGTTTAAGGCCAGCCTGGTCCACATAGGGAGTTCCAGGTTAGCTGGGGTTATATGGTGAAACCCTGTGTGAAAACAAGAGTAGTTGGGGGATAGGTTGGAAATGAAAAAAGGCAGTGGGTTGGGTTGAGAGACTTGGGTGGTAGAATCTCAGAGGTTGGGGCAGAGAAGTCCCTGAATCTGTCTAGATTCTAATCCAGCCCGGCAGTTCTGTTCCTGGGCTGACCTGTGTCTCTACTGCCATCCTGCAGTGATTCCCGCTGCTGACCTCTCAGAGCAGATCTCCACCGCGGGCACCGAGGCCTCAGGCACTGGCAACATGAAGTTCATGCTCAACGGGGCTCTGACCATCGGTACCATGGATGGTGCCAATGTGGAGATGGCAGAGGAGGCGGGAGAGGAGAACTTCTTCATCTTCGGCATGCGGGTGGAGGACGTGGACAGGCTGGACCAGAGAGGGTATGGAGTCAGGAGCTCCAGAGTTCATGGCTCTCAGTCACGGGGCATGCTGGGAGAGGCTGGCCAGCCTGTGGGACATCTTAGTTAGCTATGGCTGCTGGGATTCTGGGGAACTAAAAAGGGAGCTTGTGGTGAATAAGGTTAAAAAGATAAGAAAAGAACAAAGTAACACGATGGGAGGGAAATAAAATAGAAATTATGTAAGAGATAATATTGTTCTGAAATTGGAGGTAAAGTTAAATCATTAACTTTCTGTGGCAGAAAGGGACAAAGACTTAGAGTGATCCCTCAAAGGAAAAGCTTTGGTGGCATTACTTTTTTGTTTTTGTTTTTTCAAGACAGGGTTTTTCTGTGTAGCCCTGGCTGTCCTGGAACTTATTCTGTAGACCAACCTGGCCTCCTCGTTTTTCTAGGTTTACTTATATATATATTTTTTTTTTTTTGGTTTTTCGAGACAGGGTTTCTCTGAATATCTCTGGCTGTCCTGGACTCGCTTTGTAGACCAGGCTGGCCTCGAACTTGCAAAGATCCGCCTGCCTCTGCCTCCCAAGTGCTGGGATTAAAGGCGTGCGCCACCACCGCCCGGCTACTTATATTATTTTATATGTATAAGTGTTTTCCCTGCATGTATGTCTGTGTCACATGCATACTTGGTGCCTATGGAGGTCAAAAGAAGGGTTGGATCCCCTAGAACTCAAATTACAGGTGGTTGTGAGATGCTGTTGGGTGCTGGGAACCCTGGTCCTCTGCAAGAACATCAAGTGCTCTTAACCACTCAGCCATCTTGCCAGCCCAAATGTGATTAAAAAAAAAAGATTTACTTTTCCTTTTGTTATTTTTATTTATATTTATGTGCTGGGATCTATGCCACATGTGTGCAGAGGCCAGAAGATGTAGGATCTTCTGGAGGTGGGGGTGCTTGTTGTGGGTGCTGGGACTGAACTCAGATCCTCTGAAATAGCAGCAAGCACTCTTAACCATTAAGCCATGTCTCCAGTCCCGCAATGTGAAATTTTTAAATAACAATAATACTTTGGTTAGGGAAATAGTTCTGCTAGTCAAGTGCCACTTATACCACATAAGCCAAATATGGTCCCAGCTCTGGTGAGGCAGAGAAATGAGACCAGCCAGCCTACCTTATTTGACGAGTTCCAGGCCAGTGAGAGACCCTGTCTCAAAAATGCAAGAAACCTGAGGAGCATCCAAAGATGACCTCTGGCCTCCACACACATGCACGGGCGCACATAACATGCACAATACATGGTCATTAACTGGAAAGATGCAAGGCTGGGTAGATGGCTCAGTAAATCATGCTTGTGGTGAAGACCAGAGCTTAGATTCCCCCAGCATCCAAATAAAAGCCAGGCATGGTCAGCTAGACTAGTTTAATTGAATTAGCTAACTCAGGCTTCAATGAGAGGCCGTGCCTCAGGAAATAAAAGATACCCATTGTCTGCCTGTGGTCTGCCTACATAAACACATACACACATACCACAAACAAAAATGAGAAATACAAAATAACATTAAAAAAATAACTCGCCAGGCATGGTGGCACATGCCTTTAATCCCAGCACTTGGGAGGCAGAGGCAGGTGGATCTCTGAGTTCAAGGCCAGCCTGGTCTAAAAAGTGAGTTCAGGAGAGCCAAGGATACACAGAGAAACCCTGTCTTGAAAAAACAAACAACAACAACAACAAAAACCAAACCAACCAAACCAAAACCAACAAACAACCAAAAACCAAACCAAAAAAAAAAAAAAAAACAAAACAAAACAAAACCCAAAAACTCATGTCAGGGGTGGTGGTGGCACACGCCTTTAATCCTAGGACTTGGGAGGCAAAGGCAGGCGGATCTCTGTGAGTTCAAGGCCAGCCTGGTCTACAGAGTGAGTCTAGGACAGCCAGGGCTACACAGAGAAACCTTCCTAGTCTTGAATAACCAAAACCAACCAACCAAACAGAAAAACCCAGAAACCAAAAAACTGTCATCCTTAATCTCACATGCCTCATGGTAGCCCAGGTTGGCCCTGAATTCCTTTCCTCTGGCCTCCACTCCAAAGTGCTGGGATTATAAATGTGCACCTCCATGCTAGGCCCCAAACTTGTAAATGTTTATGCAGTGCTCCATGCTACAGCCAAGCTGTATTGTAGGTTTTTGTTTGTTTTAATGTTTTTAAACTTATGTGTATGAGTGTTCTGCCAGCATGTGTGTCCATATCCCATAGGCCCAGAAGAGGGTGTTGGATCCCCTGGCACAGGAGTTACAGACAGTTGTGAACTGCCATGTGGGTGCTGGGAATTGAACCCAGGTTCTCTGGAAGACCAACTTTTAATGTTTTAAAGGCTGAGACATCTCTCCAGATCCCCAGCCAAGCTTTACTGTAACAATTCCAAGCCCCATGGCATTCAAATTGACCAGATGCTGTAAATGTCACTGCAGGGAGCAGCCTTTCCTATCAATGCCCAGGTGTCTGGTTATTTCACTGAGAATTATTAGGCAAGCCAGATGTTGTGGCTTATGCCTTTAGTCCCAGCACCTGGAAGGCAGGAATGTCACTGCGAGTTCAAGGTTAGCCTGGTCTATCCAGCAAGTTCCAGAACATCCAGACCTATATAGTGAGACCCTATCTCTTTTTCTTTTTAGTTTCTCAAGACACTGTTTCTCTGTGTAACAGCACTGGCTGTCCTGGATTCACTTTGTAGACCAGGCTGGCCTTGAACTCACAGAGATCCTTCTGCCTCTGCCTCCTGAGTGCAAGTTCTGGGATTAAAGGCCTGCACCACCACGTCCCACTTGTTTTTGTTTTCTGGTTTCTCAAGACAGGGTTTAGGGTTTCTGTGTTACCCTGACTGTCCTGGAACTCACTTTGTAGACCAGGCTGGAGTTGAACTGCCTGCCTCTACCTCCCATGTGCTGGGATTAAAGGTGTATTCTTTATGGGGTTGTTGATTTTGGGATAAATATTAGGTGAATACTTGTGGATCAAAATGTTCTTGGGGTAGACATATGTTTCAGTGCCTGTGGAGTAGGAGTGCTTGTGGCACAAGTCTGATGACCTGAGTTCAGATCTCTAGAAGCCATGTAAGAACATAGCACACACATGTGTCATCCCAAGAAGCCTGTAGGAAAAGGGAGGCGGAGACAGGAGACTCAGAAGCAGCAGGCCAGGTAACTTAGCCCCCCCCCCCCCCCCCAAGACAGGGTTTCTCTGTCTAACAATACTGGTTGTCCTGGACTCACTTTGCAGACCAGGCTGGCCTCAAACTCACAGAGATCCACCTGCCTCTGCCTCCTGAGTGCTGGGATTAAAGGCCTATGTCACCATACCCGGCTCCAGCTAACCTGTCTTACACAGTGCCAAAGAGACCCTGTCTTAGGAGCAGGGTGGTTAGGCGATGAACACCTGAAGGTTGTCCAAGCACCAAATTTGTGGTGAGGCGTGCTCACCCCTCCCCCTACAGAGACAGAAGCCCTGACAGATTTGCAAATGCTTCTGGAAGGTTGGTACCAGTTTACACTTCCACCAACAGATTCAGAGAGCTGGCATTTGCTGCTGAAAGGGCTTTTTCCTAGAAATTTCAGACTTTGAGTGGGGCATGGTGGTGCAGTCCTTTAATCCCCAAACTCTGGAGGCAGAGCCAGGTGAATCTCCATGAGTTCGAAACCATCCTGATCTACATGGCAAGTTCTAGGTCAGGCAGGGTACACAGGGAGACTCTGCCACAAAAAAGAAAGGAAAGAAACTTCAGATTTCGTTTTCTTGACTCTAAGGTGCATTGAGCGAGATCTGGGATGTTCAAGACCAGACTCCAGACTTCAAAACAATTCTGACTGCAGAGGGCAGGGTAGAGCACCAGCATGGAGGCTGGGCACAGGCAAGCAGTTTCATAAAACAGGGCGGGCGATCCAAGAGCCTGGGATCCCTGTGGAGGGAGAGCTCTGTTGTTGATTGTAAGGGGACAGTGATCCAGGGAGGGAGGGCAGGCCTTTGTGGTGGGTTTAAGACAGGGGATGGATAGATGGTACCTTGAAAGTGAGGGAAAGCTGACAACAGCCTGCGATGAGTGTGGTCTGATTGTGGGAGCTTAGGGGCCACAACTGAGGATGTCCTTGGTAGAGGTGGACTTGGGACAGTGGAAAAAGACATTCATGGAAGGTTTTATTTTGTTCTGTGGTGGTGCTCTGGAGGGGACCCAGGCTTCTCACATGCCAGAATAGCACTCTGCCACTAGGAAGACGTGTCCTTGTCTGGAGCCATGAGAGCTAAGACTTGCCTCTGTTTTTCCTTTTTGTTTTTTGAGACAGGGTTTCTCTGTGTAGCCCTGGCTGTCCTGGACTCACTTTGTAGACCAGGCTGGCCTTGAACTCACAGAGATCTGCCTGCCTCTGCCTCCCGAGTGCTGGGGCTAAAGGTGTGCGCCACCACGCCTGGCTTTGTTTTTCCTTTTTTAAAATTATAGGTGAATGTGTGTCCACAGATGCACTGTGCCATCTCTCCAGCCCCAGGTCTGTCTTTTCTGTCTTCTCTGGGCCCGAGTGTCTTCATCTACAAAGGGGGTGAAGAAAAGCTGAGTGCAGTGTGGTGGCTGTGGAAGCCCTGGGCCTCAGGCCCCCCAGGTTTCCTCTGGGAAGCCCAGGACCCCTCTGCAGGGAGCTGACCATGGGTGTGCTCTGGCAGGTACAATGCCCAGGAGTACTATGACCGAATCCCTGAGCTTCGGCAGGTCATCGAACAGTTGAGCAGTGGCTTCTTCTCCCCCAAACAGCCCGACCTGTTCAAGGACATTGTCAACATGCTTATGCACCACGACCGGTAAGCTGGCTGGCCAGGCTGCAAGGAGGCCCATGGATAAGCAGGGCTTGTGTGGGTGGGGAGGCTGGCAGGGTCGCAGCTTCATTCACTCCAGTTGTCTGCTGTGCCAAGAGGGACTTGGCCCTTGACCTCACACAGCTCTGGTCTCTTCTTTCTCCTCCAGGTTCAAGGTCTTTGCAGATTATGAGGAATACATTAAATGCCAGGACAAAGTCAGCGAGCTGTACAAGGTGAGGGGCCACAGGCCAGGGGCTTGGCAGGGCTCTGACTGCGGCTGGGATGAGGGAGAATCCTGCTGGCAGAGTGAACCTGGAGATCCCCCTCTCTGTCTGCAGAACCCAAGAGAGTGGACACGGATGGTGATCAGAAACATAGCCACTTCCGGCAAGTTTTCCAGTGACCGCACCATTGCCCAATATGCCCGGGAGATTTGGGGTGTTGAACCATCTCGACAGCGCCTGCCAGCCCCGGATGAGAAGATCTGAGCTTCCTTCCACACCAGACCCCGCATCTGCCCTTGAATCTGTTTGCAATTCCTGAGATCAGGCCCACTCTTCATCCAGTGGGCGGGCCTCTGGAATTGTATCTCTACCCTCCCCTCTTTGGAACCCTCTATTATCAGTCTGTAGGTCCCGATGCCCAGTGTGACTGAAGACCCTGCCCTCTTTTTTTTCCTCAACTCCTTAGCCCTCCTATTTATGTATGGGGTCTGACCAAGTGCACCCACTCCCCAATAAATCGACTCTCCCTGAGCTTCCTTACTCTTCTCTCTCTGTTGCAAAATATTTTTAGATCTTGGAGAGCTTAACAGCTGCTGTGCAATCATCTCCTTACCACCCCACCACACTCACACACACACCGCGGCAGGTGCATCCTCTAGGGGGGAAGAGAGGGGCAGCCCACAGGCGGTGCCTGGGACTCAGTCCCTTTTCCGGTGTCGCACTCCACGCCCCTCTTCCCAGTGCTGTGTCCATACTAGGTCAGCGGCCAGCTTAGTTGGTCGGGGGCGGGGCGTCCGTCTGGGTGGGGCCCACTGGGTCTGAGAGTCGGGATTTGGGCTGAAGCCTCGGGACTAAGGAGCGTCCACGCTGTCTGGGGAGGGTCCAGAGACCGCTTGGCGCCTTCTTGGCTCCGCCTCTAGCCACGCCCCACTGCGGCGTTTTCGGGTCTCCTAGCAGGTGGCTATGAGAAATCCAAAACCAAGGGTGTGTTAGGGCTTCGGGCATTCGCAGGCCGTTTAGGTGAGAGCAGTAACATATTCTCCGTTCTGGAGAAACTAAGGTCTATAAAGGGCCTGTTCTGAGCCACCACACATTACCAGAACTGAAGTGCAGAGGGTAGTCCTGCCTCCCTCGCCCAAGACAAGAAGGGGCAATCCTCGGAAGGGGTTTTGGGGCCCCGGGTTCACAGTGAGTCGAAACGGCCGGAAACTGTTACCTATCCCTAGGCAAGCTTGCGAGGGACCCTAACTGCTTGGGTGGCTGCCCCTCCCGAGTTCCTCTTCGCTTGGGCCCGGGCATCCAAGTCTCCAGTTCCGAAGCTTTAGAGCACCTACTTAATTTCTAGATGCCCCTTTCCCTCAAGCCCCGTGGAATGCCAATGCCCCATCTGTAGACATCGACCCTGGGTCCCCAGGGAGCCGCGTGCTCCTTCATTCATTCCTTCATCCATGAGGCTCCACGACCAAAATCAGCTCGCATCTGTCCCAGCCCCTCCCCCAGGCCACTGCAAGGACCCGCAGCCCCACGCCCACGACCTCCACCAGGCCTGAGCCTCCGAGGCCCGCAGAAAGACGCCTGGGCCCGTGCAGGGTGAACCCCGTGGGAACAGTTTGTCTCGAAAACAGGAACCCGGGCCGGGGGGCTGGGCGGGGCGCCCCTTCCCCACCGCAGTCCGCTTCCTGCCCCTCCCGGCTTCCTCTGTGCGACACCCAGGCGGGGCGCAGAACCTGGGGGTGTCGCGGTGGGGGAGGGCTGCCGCACGCGGTCCCCACGCCGCCAGTGGCGCAGCCCCCGCTCGCGGCCACGCGCTCTGGGGGGGGCAGGGGAGGGGCTAAGCTGCTGCAGGGCCCGGAGTGCGCGGGGCGAGAGGGGGAGTCCCCGGTGGAGGAGGCGCGGCGCGGGGCGCAGGGGCGGGAAGGGGGCGGGGCGCTGGGCCGCGGCTCTGAGAGCCGGCGGGAGCCGCAGCCGCAGCGAGGCCGGCGGGCGGGAGCGCAAGGAGGTGGCGCGGGCCGGGGAGGGTGCGGGCTCCGCGCTGCGGGTCCCAAGAGTGAGTGAGCGAGCGAGGGAGCGCGCGCGGGGCGTGGGACACAGAGGGCGCGGCCCCTAGAGATCTCCGATCTCCTAGGTGTAGGCCGGCGGGGACTGCGGGTGGGTGGGGAATCTGCGGACCCGGTACTGGGTAGGACAGAGCTTGCGGAGGGGCTAAGGCAGCCAGCGCCACCCACGAGAGGGGGGCGTCCGTAGCACACCGGTGTCGCTTGGCACGTCTGTAGTAGGCCCTTCCCTGCAAGCCCCCATTTGACAGATGGGAAAATTGAGGTTCGGAGAGGCTAAAAGATTCTCAAGGTCACCCAGCAAGGAAGCAACGGAGTCAGGAGGGAACGACTCTGAGGATAAGTCCTCGGGATGGCTCCTTGATGTGGGGGAGTTTGTGTAAGGGTGAGGTCCTTTTCTTTGGGGCAATGCTCTGGCAAGGTCCAGAAGTGTAAGGAACCCCGGGCACTGGGGCTGCGTGCCTTGGAGCATGGATGGTTGAAGGGGGAAGGGCGGCGGAATGGGTGTGTGCGCAACCACGGGGGTATGTGCATGTGTGTGGGAGTGTACATGCGTGGGGATGCACTGTCTTTGCGTGTGTGCACACGTGTACAGATATCAGAGCTACTGTGGCGGAGGGATCAGAGGCTGGGCTGCCTCAAAAAGAACAGAAGAAGGTCTGGGAGGCGAACCGCGTCCGGGTTTGCTTTCTGGAATAAAGGACCTTGGTATGTGCGGTTGAGGATCTTCATTGCAGGTGTGCATGGGATGTGGGTGCCATCGTGTGTGACAGGGCGGGAGGTGAGTATCTGTGACCCTGGTGTGTGTGTGTGTGTGTGTGAAAAGGGTCTTTTTGCTTTTAATGTAGGTCATTGGCCTCCGGCAAATAACTTGTTTAGAAAATAGGTGTTTGTCCCTGCATGGTCCTGCTTATAGTCCTGCTGGTGACCAGATTTACTAATGGTGTCATGCAGGCCATGGCCACCCTCAAGGCGCTAGCGACCCCTTCTGGGCACCCTACTCGGTGCTCTCACGCACAATTTAACTATGCAGCAGGATGGGTGGGAGGTCAGGAGCCCAGGCTAGGGAGATACATGGCAATTCTGAAAGGGCTGAGCCGGGACTCCTGGGACCTTCGTACTTGTGGGTTGCGAGTCCGCGGTTCCCAGGCTCTTGGCTCCCCACTGACACCTCCCAACTGCAGTGGGTTACCCCCATCCTCTCCCCAGGAATGTTCTCTTCTCCAGTCCTCCTCCCCAAGGGCAGGCCCCTGAGGGATGCTACCGCCCCGCCTCCCACTCGGGGAGCCCAGGAGTGAGCGATGTAGGCAGGACGCCTGGGTTCCCTCCTCCCTCCTTCCATCCCAGAGAGAAATTCCTCCGAGGTCCCCTCAGGCACTGGGTTCCCAAAATAACCCTGCGGGGGAAGGGAAGTTGTGAAGGGAGGGGAATCAGGAGGAGCACAGAGCCAAGCTGCGGGGTGCTGCAGGTGCCTGTGGGGAGCAAAGGCAAGGAGAGGAGGGCCTGCCAGGAGGTTTGGGACAGCAACTAACCCCTGGGGTCTGGGCTCGTCCCTTATTCTTTCAAAGAGAGCCCTACTACCCTCCCGCGACTCAGCGGGTGGGCCGGAAGCCTCTCAGCTAGTCCATTTCCCAACTAGCCGGTTGCACCATCCCTGGGCAGGACCGTTTAACCCCGGGAGTGGCAGCAGCAGGCAACTCCGCCCCTGCCCAGCAGGGGGCGTGCCTGCTCCGCCCCGTTCCTGCGCGCCCCGTTGCTGCCCCCCAATCCTACCCGGCGCCTCCTCTGACTCCCACTTTACTTCTCCCAGGACCAGGTCGGATTCGAGCCCCGTGGGAGACTCTCGGAGTGTAGCTTGGGTCCAGCCCACCGGCACAGGCGGTCATGGCGACCACTCTGGACCTGGACAAGGGTTGCACGGTGGAGGAGCTGCTCCGAGGCTGCATCGAAGCCTTTGGTGAGTTGGATGCACCACGAGGGGTCACACCCAGCCCGAGCATGAACAAGACCTCTGGCCAGGACCCACCCATGCTCCTTTCCTGCAGTCTACTTAACGAAAGCCCCCTTTTTCCCAGAGAGGTGCCCAAACGTACCCTTTATCCAGACGGCAGAGAAGAGGGGCCCAGGGTCCCAACTCTGACTTGGTAGGGGCATTATCTGTCTCCCTGGGGGATCCGGAGGAACTTTATCTCTAGCCTGGGAACTGTTTCCGGTAGGTGGGGGTTGGTTTATCTGGTGGAAGGGGTGTCCCCTTCCCCCAACACTCAGGAAATGACCTCTGGATTCTTGACCCCGGGGAACCCAGGCTCCTTCCGCCCCAGCTGGTTCCCCTCCGGAGGATGGGCTTGCTCCAAGCTCCCCTCCTCCATCCAGCTCCTGGATCCTGTGTGACCCCTCGCCCACCCAGGCTTCTTTCTCAACTTTCACTCCTGGCAGTAGGTGGGCGGGGTCGGAAGTGCAGACCCAGGGATCTGACACCAGACGGCAGACTAGGCTTAGGCGTCTGAGCCTCCGGACCAAGGGTCAGCCGGCTTCTCTTTGACTTTTGGAGCAGATGACTCTGGAAAGGTTCGAGATCCACAGCTCGTGCGCATGTTTCTCATGATGCACCCCTGGTACATACCCTCCTCTCAGCTGGCAGCGAAACTGCTCCACTTATATCCTTGCCTGGCATGGATGGCTGAGGCCCATCGTAGGGTCCACGGGCCCATGCTGCTTGGCCTGCTCAGGGCCCTAGAGCCTGGAGTGCAGGTCCTCCCTATATCCCACAGTTCACACACTGTCCAGTCTCCTCCTAGGGCCTAGGCTTCGCCCTGTCCCTAGCTGAGAATTTGGACTCTACTGTGACCTAGAGAGAGCCCCCACTCTCCCCCAAGGTCTTGGATCAGCCCTGCTCTGCCCAGAGGCCTCCTCTCGTTCTTCTCCACCTATGGTGGAATCTAGCCCTCTACCTCCACCTAAGCCGCTCCCACAGAGTTCGTCGCCCCCAGTATTCTCCTGGAACCCAGGCTCTGACTGGGGTTCAAAGCATCTTGCACCTCAGAGCCCAGGTTCCACCCCCAGCCCCTCTTCCTAGCCTTAGGTTCTGTTGTCCTTAATGCTCCTTCACCTATCAGCAATCCCGGAAGGACAACTCCAATTCTCTACAGGTGAAAACATGTCACCTGGTCAGGTGAGTCTGGGCCCTGGGCCCTGACCCCTTCTCCTGCTACCTTTCTCAAGCTTCATGTGGGTTTGCCAGTGGACACTGTCCATGTGTGCCGCTGCCCTTCTTGTCGTTTTCTGCTGATGTGTGTTGGGGTTGCGGTTAGAGAAGGGAAGAGCTGGGAGGGTTGGGGGTGGGGTGGGGATGGTTGTTCCTGAACAGAACACACTTTGAGACTGCTTTGCCTCACTCTTTGGGAGTGAGTTCAACCCTAAAAGTTCCTTCTCTTGGCCATTTGGGGATGGTGGGGGAAGGAAAGCCTGACTTAGGGAACTTGACTGTACCCAACTCTCCACCAGGTAC
>CAJQZJ010000838.1:3141382-3161971 GCA_907164525.1 Lophiomys imhausi
AAGCCTGACTTAGGGAACTTGACTGTACCCAACTCTCCACCAGGTACTGGATCTCAGCATTCCCAGCTGAGTTCGACTTGAACCCCGAGCTGGCTGAACAGATCAAGGAGC
This sequence comes from Lophiomys imhausi, assembly GCA_907164525.1. Classification (NCBI taxonomy): domain Eukaryota; kingdom Metazoa; phylum Chordata; class Mammalia; order Rodentia; family Muridae; genus Lophiomys; species Lophiomys imhausi. The sequence continues at coordinate 3,141,494 of CAJQZJ010000838.1, forward strand.
TGAAAGCTCTGTTAGACCAAGAAGGGAGCCGCAGGCACAGCAGCCTCATCGACATCGAGAGCGTGTGCGTGGGGGGAGGGGAGCCCGGGGCACGAAGCATGCTACACCATATGTGCTTAATAAATGTCTGTTCAATTGAATGAGTGAGGGTCATGTCACTCTCTTGCTTTAAAGCCTTCCATGGCTCCCTGTCACCTTCAGAACTATTAGGCCCTTTGTGGTGTCAGGCTGGCCTGACGTTCCTGCCCTGCATCCCACACACTTCATACTGCGGCTACTTGGGTTGACTCGCCATTGTCTGTGTCCTGCATCCTTCCTTTCCATGGTGCTCGCTCTTGTTGCCCTGTCTCCCTCCTCCATTCTCACCAGACTCAGCACAAGTGTGAAGTCCCTGCCCGGTGAGGGTGTGCCACTCTGCCAAGGCAGAGTTTGCCATGCTTTCTTGTGTTTTCCTGAAGAGCTTTGTGCAGACTCCTGCCCAGAGCCCTGGGAACATGTGTCCCACTGTTTGGTGATGGCATGTCTCTGTGTCTGTCTCCTCCGGTAGATTGTGAGCTCCTCGAGGGCAGGAACCGTGTCTTGCTCATCTCTGTACCCCAGCGTCTAGCACAGAGTACGTTGTCCATCAGCGTGTTGAGTGTGTGGTGAAGGGGACGAGGAGGAGTTGTTGGGACCTGGGGATGTTACTGCTTAGGATGGTGGCTCCCGCTGTTTAGGTCCCAAGTCAGTTCGAGTGGCATGTCTGAGTGAGAGTGGGGTCACGGGGCAGGGGACATCTCCAGCACAGGGCTCACTACCCCTGCTCCCCCAGCCCCACCTACAAGTGGAAGCGGCAGGTGACCCAGCGGAACCCCATGGAACAGAAAAAGCGCAAGATGTCCCTGTTGTTTGATCACTTGGAGCCTATGGAGCTGGCGGAGCACCTCACCTACTTGGAGTATCGCTCCTTCTGCAAGATCCTGGTGTGGCCTGAAGGCTTGTGGTTGGGGTGCAGTATGGGCTGAGAAGGGAGTTCCAGAAAGGGCTAACACTCGGGGTATGGTGGTTGGGTGGTTCCATCAAATGACAGTGGGAGGGTAGGCAAGGCTGGCAGCGACGGGAGAAGCCAACAGGGCACTCAGACCAACTCCATCTGACCGCAGTTCCAGGACTATCACAGCTTTGTGACTCATGGCTGCACTGTAGACAACCCTGTCCTGGAGCGATTCATCTCCCTGTTCAACAGTGTCTCCCAGTGGGTCCAGCTCATGATCCTCAGCAAGCCCACAGCCACGCAGCGGGCGCTGGTCATCACACACTTTGTGCATGTGGCAGAGGTGCCCACCTTCCCTTGGTGCCCATCCTCCCTGTGGCCATCAAGCCCCGCCCCTTCTCTTCAGAAGGGCTGCTGGGTGACATGCTGCCTCCCCTCCCTTTCTGCCTCTCAGAAGCTGCTGCAGCTGCAGAATTTTAACACGTTGATGGCGGTTGTCGGAGGCCTGAGCCACAGCTCCATCTCACGCCTCAAGGAGACCCACAGCCACGTCAGCCCTGAGACCATCAAGGTACCTGGTTTGGGGAGGGGCCTGTGCTTCCTGGTTGCTGCCTTCCTACTTCAGTGCTGCGGTCTCGACATGACTGTTCTTGTCTGACAGCTGAGGAAACTGAGGCTTGGAGGAGGGAGTAAGAGCCTTAAGCAGTACAAGCGGCACTAGTGGGCACACCCAGGCCTGCTTAATCCCAAAGCTAATTTCTTCTTTTTATTTTATTTTCTTTCATTTTATTTTATGTGTGTATGGATAGTGTCTGTGTGTGCACAAGTGTGCGCAGGAGACCAAAGGTTGACATTTATTGTCTTCCTCTGAATTTCCATCTTTTTAAAATTCAGAAATTTGGGGGCTGGAGAGGTGGCTCAGAGGTTAAGAGCACTGGCTGTTCTTCCCAAGGTCCTGAGTTCAATTCCCAGCAACCACATGGTGGCTCACAGCCATCTACATTGAGATCTGCCCGGGCATATATGTAGAGCAAATACTGTATACATAGTAAATAAATAAATGTTTAAAAATAAATAAATAAACTTCAGAAATTTAAAAGAAGTTGCTGTGTCTTAAAGGATGACAGGTGACCCCCCCCTCCCCACACAGCGGGGGGTCAAGAATAGGACCTCCATGACAAGAGTTTTCCTTTTCTTCTAGCTGTGTGCATTCCAGAGCAAAACGTTGGCTTTTTGTTGTCCATTTCCAACTTCCTCTGGGTAGAAGCACATGTGATTTTACATCTCAGAATCTTTGATTCCACCTGGGTGGGAGAGGCTTTCCATCCTCTTGTGAGGGTCGGCCATCTTTGTTGTCTCATGTTTTTATTGTCTGTCCTAAGTGAGTATTTGTTGTATTGTTTCTTTTTATGAATTAACTTATTTAGTGTGTGTGTTTGTATGCCCATCCATGGGTGCGTACATGGGTCCACACTTCAGCTCTTGTGTGGAGCTCAGAGGACAACTTGCAGGGGTCTGTTCTTTCCCTTCACGATGGAGGCCTCGGAGACTGGGTCCAGATCTTCAAGTTTGGTGGCCAACCTTAGCCCACTTAGTCACCATGCTAGCTTTTTCTCTTTTCTTCTCTCTCTTCCCTCCCTCCTTCCTTCCTTCCTCTCTGTCTCTCTTTTTTTGATTCAGGGTATCATTGTGTATCCCTGGCTGTCCTGGAATTCCCCGTGTAGACCAGGCTGGCCTCAAACTCACAGAGACCTGCCTGCCTCTGCCTCTGCCCCCTAATTGCACTTCCATATCAGGACCTTGGTTTTGAGATGAGGTCTCATATGTTCCAGGCTGCCCCTGAACTTGTGTGTGCCCAAGGATGACCTTGCACTCCTGATCCCCTTGCCTCTTCCCCTCATCAGAGACATTCACCACTACACCTGGCTTGGAACTCACTTTGTAGAAGGACCTGGTTTTGAATTCACAGTGATCCTCCTGTGTCTGCCTCTCCACTGCCGAGATTTGGGGCTTACATGACCAAGCTCAGCTTGAGCTTTTTCCACTATTCGCCATCACCAAACACCCTTGTCTAATAACATCCTTCTTGGTCAATAGGCTGGTGTTTAAATGTTGATAACCCATGTTCAGCCCTGCTGTAAATGTATGTATGGCAGCTGGTCTTAGTTGTTTTCTTGGACTCATGACCTATGAACTGACCCCTGGCATCTGAGAGAGCAGTGTTGGGAACCAAAGGATTTGAGCTTAGTGCCTATCCTTGACCTTGCTCCCCATCCATTCCCACAGTTCTTGGGCTGAGGTGGGAGGATGGTTGGCACTCTGTGTGTATGAGTGACACTCTGCCTTTTCTCCCCCAGCTCTGGGAAGGTCTGATGGAACTAGTGACAGCGACTGGCAACTACAGTAACTACAGGCGCAGGCTGGCAGCCTGCGTGGGCTTCCGCTTTCCCATCCTGGGTGTGCACCTCAAGGATTTGGTAGCTTTGCAGCTGGCTCTGCCTGACTGGCTGGACCCAGGTCGGACCCAGCTCAACGGAGCCAAGATGAGGCAGCTTTTCAGCATTCTGGAGGAGTTGGCCATGGTGACCAGTCTGCGACCACCAGTGCAGGCCAACCCTGACCTGCTGAGTCTACTCACGGTGAGGGGCTGGGCACAATGTCTGCTGTGAGCGTGGTCTTGCTGGGTTCTGAACAAGGAGGTGAGGTTTAGCCTGGGCTCTGGGGCTTGCTCTGAACTCTGAGGTGGTTTCAAGATTGGGCTGAGACTCAGGCCTGGGGAGATCAGTCTCAAGGAGGCTGCTATGTGTGGTTCTTGGGCGTGGTCTGAGGCTGGGCTTGGGTCCTTGGTCCTGAGCTGAGCTTCTGGCAGTGGGTTATATTAAAAATTAGGATTAAGTTTTGGATTTGGTGGGTGGCATGGGTGATTTCTTCCATGGTGAAGCCAGCTCCTGAGTGAAGTTCTTTTAGTACTTTAATAATTTAACTTTTGAGATAGGATCTTACCCTGTATTACTGGCTGACTCAGACTTACTAGGGAGCCTAGGCTAACCTTGAGCTTGGAGTGGTCTCTTTGCCTGAGCCTCCAAAGTTCTTGGATCAAGGGACCAATGCCAGCTTTGGGCTAAGGTATTTAGGCCAGGTTCTGACTCTACACCTTAGCTGATATTTTGGTGGTGAGTTGTGTTTAAGGTTTTCTCTGTGGGCTGACTGGCATGTGGGCTGCGGTGTTTCCTAAGCCGGCCTTTGTCCGGAGTCTAGCTTTCAAATGAGGCTCTGGGCAGACTGGTAGTCCTATGGCCCTGTGTTTTTGGCTCCTGTGTAAGAGGGGAACAACAGGGACCAGAGAGTATGACCAGACCTGCGTATCGTAGGTGTCCCTGGATCAGTATCAGACGGAGGATGAGCTGTACCAGCTCTCCCTGCAGCGAGAGCCACGCTCCAAATCATCGGTAAGGGAGCCTTTAACCCTTCACTTTGCTGTGGAGGATCCCAGGGTGTAAGGACAAAAAGAACATTCCCTGTCCACTACACATACCTACTTGCCTGACAGTGAAATCCTGTGGGTGGGGTGGCTTTGGGTAGGCTCTCTCTCTTTTTATTTACTGGAGCCTCAGGTTCATTCCTACTCTGGCCTTTGCTCAGACCTAGCCCTTCCCACAGCCAACCAGCCCAACCAGCTGCACCCCACCTCCCCGGCCCCCTGTGCTAGAAGAATGGACCTCAGTTGCCAAGCCTAAGCTGGACCAGGCCCTGGTGGCAGAACACATAGAGAAGATGGTGGAGGTGAGAGGCCCGGAGGCCCAGGAAATCTGCTGGAAGTAGAGGTCTAGTGAAATTAGTTTCTCCAGAGCCTTGTCCTGTGAACCAGTACTAGTGCCATATCTATCTGACCATCCCTGGGAGGAGATGCCAGTGCTCTGACCATCCCCAGGAGTCACAGAGCACAGCCACATTGTGGGCTGGTGAGGCAGGACTGAAAAGGAACGTGAGGAGACATCTCTGATACTCTTCATAATATGGACTGAGCTCAGAGGTTCCTTTAAATTCTTCTCTCTCCTGGCCTTGTGTGTTCTTCTGTAGTCCGTGTTCCGGAACTTTGACGTCGATGGGGATGGTCACATCTCCCAGGAGGAGTTCCAGATCATCCGGGGCAACTTCCCTTATCTCAGCGCCTTTGGGGACCTGGACCAGAACCAGTGAGGAGGACTAGGGTCTGGGGAGTGGGGTAGAGGGACGGCATCAACCCACTTCCCTCTTGGGTTCCAGTTCCTGCATGTACAGAAGCCAGGCCTTGCCTGGGAAGCTGCCCATGTGGCTGTGATGTTTTGGGGTGGGAGGAAGCTGCATGCCAGAGAGGGATATTGTTACTTTTCTATTTTGGACAGATTGGGGAGCCCCACCTGAGCCTTGAAAAGAGAACACTATTTTATTTGTGGAGCTCACAGCTGCCAAGAGTGTGGGGAAGTTGAGACCCTGGGTAGCTGGCTTTAATAAACAGATAAGAAAGGCCGTAATTATGCCGGGTGGTGGTGACACACACCTTTAATCCCAGCACTTGGGAGGCAGAGTCAGGCGGATCTCTGTGAGTTCAAGGCTAGCCTGGTCTACAAAGTGAGTCCAGGACAGCCAGACTGTTACACAGAGAAACCATGTCTCGAAAAACCAAAAAAAAAAAAAAAAAAGAAAGGCTGTAATGTAATTAGCAGCACCCACTTGCTTATCCACAATTCATATGCTGACAATTTGGAAAAACATCTGGTTCTCTGAAGCAGGTTAAATGTGCCCTCTGTAACCATGTTTATGTCCCATTTTTGCTGAGATGACAAAAAACCCAGTCAAACTTTACAGTCCATCCCAGGTTGATTTATTTTTAAATGTGACCTGTATTTCAAAAGTATGTGGAAAAGCCGGGCGGTGGTGGCGCACGCCTTTAATCCCAGCACTTGGGAGGCAGAGGCAGGCAGATCTTTGTGAGTTCGAGGCCAGCCTGGTCTACAAAGCGAGTCCAGGACAGCCAGAGATATTCAGAGAAACCCTGTCTCGAAAAACCAAAAAAAAAAAAAAAAAAAATCAAAAGTATGTGGTTTGGGGACAGGGAATGTGTCTCAGTTGGGAGAGCATCTGCCTTTCGTGCATGAGGCCCTGGGTTTCAGTCTCAAGTACTGATTAGTGGGGCATAGTGACACCCTCCTGGGGTCCAGCATTGGGGAGGTGGAAGCAGGAGAGTCAGGAGCTCTGGCTCATCTTAGACCACATAGCAAATTTGAAGCTAGCCTGGGCTACATGAGGTTCTGTCTGAAAGAAAAAAGTTAATTATAAGCCGGGCGGTGGTGGCGCACGCCTTTAATCCCAGCACTTGGGAGGCAGAGGCAGGCAGATCTTTGCTAGTTTGAGGCCAGCCTGGTCTACAAAGCGAGTCCAGGACAGCCAGAGGTGTTAAACAGAGAAACCCTGTCTCGAAAAACCAAAAAAAAAAAAGAAAAAAGTTAATTATTATTGTTACCACTTTGCAAAAATTCATGATTACAAAATCCAGGTAGTAAAAATAAATAAACAAAGTGTTTAAAGTAAGTAAATATTAAGGGGGAAAATAAAAGGCCAGAAGTGTGTTTCGTGGACAAACAGGATTCATGTGTGGATCTGTTTCCACTGATGGCTTTGTGTCTTCTGCCAGACTGCAGCAGAAGTTCAGGGTTTTTGTCCTTGGGCTGGTGGGTGAGTTTTGTTTGTTCGTTTGTTTGTTTTTCTGTTTTTTCTTTCTGGGCTTTTTCAATGGGATGCAGCCCTTTAGAATCTCAGAGGCTACAGCTGCAGCCCTAAGACTCAAACTTTATGAGTGCTCACCAAACCCCAGTATTGGGCTCATAAAGAGAGAGGAGCCCAGCCGGTGGTGGTACACGCCTTTAATCCTAGCACTTGGGAAGCAGAGACAGGCAGATCTCTGAGTTGGAGGCCAGCCTGGTCTATAAAGTAAGTCCAGAACAGCCAGGGCTACACAGAGAAACCCTATCTTGAAAAACAAAACAAAGAAAAAGACAAAAAATAAAGGAGGCCATTCACCTGGGCTGTAGGTCAGTGGCGGCTCCTACCTGTGCTTAGGATGCACCTGGATGGCCTTGGGCTTTCAGAGGAAGAGCAGCATGCTCCTCCCAGGACCAATCCCAGCTCACTGCTTCTCTTGAGTTTATTGTACCTGCCCCCCTACTTTTAAAAAAGGTTTTTGTTCATTTGAGTGAACAAAAACAAGGTATGTAGCCCTGAGTGCCCTGGAACTTGGTATGTATACCAGGCCAGCCTCAAACTAACTCTGTAGCTGACAGTGGTGAATTCCTGATTCTCTTCCCTTGGCCTCCCCAGAGCTCCTCTGATTGGTGGTTTACAGCTGTGTGCCGTCACATCGGCTCCCGAGAGCTCTCTCTTTATTCCTGGAACTTGGAGATTTCTATCTCTTGTAAAATCATCTATGCATTAAAAAAACCTGTTGGTTAATTTTATTATTATTTTATTTACTTATTTACTTTATTTTTTAGAGACAGGATTTCGCTCTAGCCTAAGTTGTCTGGGAACTTACTTTGTAGCCCAAGCTGGCCTTACAGCCTTAGCCTCCAGAGTGCTAGGATCCCAGGGATGAACCACCATGGCCCATGTTTTAGTTTCTTTCTGTGCTGAGTATTGAACCCAGGGCCTTATGCAAAGCAGGCAAGCACGTTATCCCTGATCTACATCCCAGGCCTGCTTTTGTGTTTGCTTTCTGCTATATCACACACATCTTTCCATGTGGATTCATGTTGGAGTGTTCTATCTATCCATCCATCCATCCATCCATCCATCTATCTATCTATCTATCATCTTGGGTTCTGAGTATGGAAACCAGGGCTTACATGTTTCAGGCAAGCACTCTGCCACTGGGCTGTGGAGTCCACACTGTGTTACCCTTTAGAGGACTCCACTGTGTGACTGACCACCTTTCACCTAGGACTCCTTCAACTACTGTACTTGTGGATGGGTCTAGAGCTGTGCTCTAATTACCTGCCCCGCTGCTGGGAAAGTCTTTGTATCCACTCCCTCGGGCCAGTGTTTCTGGAGGAGAGATTCCTAGAAATGGGATCCCTGGATCCAAAGCAGTGCTCATTGTAAGTTAGGAGGAAGAGACTGCCAGCCTGAGGTTGTGCCAGGTTGCACCCCATCAGCGGTACCCAAGTGCCTCAACCTCCTTCCCAAGAGCAGAGGCTGTAATAGCCTTTTGGTTTTGCCAGTTGCATTGGGAAATGGTGTCTTTGTTAATTTGCATTTCTTCAACCTGATGAACCTATCTATTCATATGTTTATTGGCCACATATTTCTTCTGTTAATTGTTCATATTCTTTGTCATCCTGCTGGTTTTGTGCTCATTGATTTTCAGAATCTGTACAAATGGATATTAATCCCTTGCTGTTGAGTGTGTTTGCAAATATTTTCTTCCTGTCTGTCACTGATGTCCTTTTCCATATGAAAGTTTTTTTTTTTTTTAAATATTTTATTTATTTGTTGTATAAACAGTGTTCTGTCTGCATGTATGCCTGAAGCCCAGAAGAGGGCGCCAGATCTCATTATGGACAGTTGTGAGCCACCATGTGGTTGCTGGGAATTGAACTCAGGACCTCTGGAAGAGCAGCCAGTGCTCTTAACCTCTGAGCCATCTCTCCAGCCCGAAAGTTTTTTTTTAAAGCTTTGCGTGTTTGATATGTCAACCTTTCCGTTGATGGTGTTTTGGATTTATATGATGTGTAGAAAGGCCTTTTGCTCAAAGTCACAAAATAATTCTCAAGTCTTACTTCATGATTCTATGTGCTCGTCTGTGTCTCCTTCCAGAAGAATGTGGTTTTCATGCACTTCACATATATCATATAAAGTCTATATTTTAATATTTGTTTTATAAGTCACTAGTTGTCCCATTGAAATGAAGGCTCTCTAGCTTCACATCATGGAACATCAAGTTTCAAATAAGGGCCAGCTGTGGAAGGGACAGCCACCAAGAAGTAACCAAGGAGTGGGATGTGGTGGCAGGTGTTGTGCCTGTAATTCCAGATTCTGCGAGGCAGAGGCAGGAGGATGAGTAGTTCAAAGCCAGTCTCAGCTGTAATATCAAGTTTGAGGTCAGCCTCAGTCGCTACAGGAGACCGTGTCTCAAAAAACTTCAAGGCAAGATGGCTGATGCTCTTAATCCCAGCACTTGAGAAGCAGAGGCAGGCAGATCTCTACGAGTTCCATCCTACACAGGAACATAGGGAGTTTCAGGCCAGCCAAGGCTACATAATGAGAGCCTGTCTCAAAAAACAAACAAGCAAACAAACAGCAGGGAGGAGGGGAGAATATCTCAAATTAAAATGTAAAATATTGGAAAGAGGACTGAAGAGTTGGACATTTGTGTGCATTTTCTCATTTGACCCTCCACAATACATAAGGTACAATAAGTAGGGTTAGGCCCACATGGATATAAGGAAACTCAGGCACAGGGAGATCAGCCAATCCCCCAGGTTGTAGAGCTGAGATTTGTTTTTATTAGGGTGTGGGAGTGTTGAGACAGTTTTTCTATGTAGTCCTGGCTATCCTTGTACTATGTAGACTTGGCTGGCCTTGAACTCTTTGTCAAAGGCATGCACCACCATGCCCAGTGAGAGCTGGAATCTGAACTGAGATCTATGCCCAGAACACACACTCTGGCGTGAAGGGGCTCTTGGGAGACTGAGGTCTGGAGGAAACCCATTAGCTGCTCCATTCTCTCCAGAGTCCCCCTAGTCCTCAGGCACATGGCATGCAGGAACTGGAGATGCCCAACCTCTTTAGTGGACACTCGACCTGCGAGATCCCCATTGTCCTGAGGAGGAAACCCTAGGGAAATGATTTGGCCAAGCCCACAACAGTTAGTGGCAGATGCTAAGTGTCCTTTTGTTCCCTGCATGGAAGGTTCAAAGTCAAGAGCTAGGTGGAGACCTTATCCTCCAAATAGGAGGGAGGCTGGCCCTTGGCCCAGGGGAGGACCCAAGCTGAGGTGTCCCCACGCCCACTAGGGATGGCTGCATCAGCCGGGAGGAGATGGTCTCCTACTTCCTGCGCTCCAGCTCGGTGCTAGGTGGCCGCATGGGCTTCGTACACAACTTCCAGGAGAGTAACTCCCTACGCCCAGTCGCCTGCCGCCACTGCAAAGCTCTGGTGAGCGCCCCGCTGCCCAGACTTGCAGCGCCAGCCATCCATCCCTCCAGACCTGGTCTGCTGGCTCATGCCCCGTCCTTCTGCTAGCCCTGCCCCTGCTGGAACACTACCCAACCCTCCAAACGCCTAGACCCCAGGGCCTGTTCTCCAGACTTATGAAACCCTAACCCCCAAGCATGGCCCCCTCCTTTATTGCAGATCCTGGGCATCTACAAGCAGGGCCTCAAATGCAGAGGTAAGATAAGATGGAACAATGGCTTCGCTGCTGGGCCAAGGTTTGGGGGGTAGAGTTACTGTTGGGGCAGGGATTTTTATTTTGATGGCGCCGATTTCCAGGAAGTGAAGTATATTGTAACCAGAGAGCATCCTGACTGACAGGAGTGGATTATCTTCTAAGAGGCTGCAGTGAGGCAAGCTGCCTAGGAAAGGAAACTTTGAAGAGGGCGTAGTCTGCATTAAATTAACATGAAGAAAGCAACTTGGGTGGAGGCTTGTAATTTGGTAGGGTGATTTCTCAGGAGCAAAGAACCCTAGGTGAAGCACAGGCCTGAAGAATAGGATGGAGAGCTTTCTGACCCATGGCCCTTGCTGGCCCCCCTTCCTTCCTCAGCTTGTGGTGTGAACTGCCACAAACAGTGCAAAGACCGCCTGTCCGTGGAGTGTCGCCGCAGGGCCCAGAGTGTGAGCCTAGAGGGCTCGGCACTCTCACCCTCGCCAACACATACTCACCATCGGGCCTTCAGCTTCTCCCTGCCTCGCCCAGGCAGGCGCAGCTCCCGGCCCCCAGGTAAGAGGGCTTCCAGGAAGCCCTATTAACTTATCCAGGATTCTGGCTGGTTCAGACATCATGATTCTTTTATCTTGGTGGAACTATAAAGAAGGGTTGGATAGGTTAGAGTGCCAGAAAGTGCCCAAAGAGCTCCCAGCTTTTTGAGGGTAAGGTGGAGAGAGGCCCTAATTTAATTTATTTTTGAGACAGGGCCTTACTATATAGCTCTGGCTCGTTGTGCTTCCCAAGTGCTGGATTACAGGCGTGCACCCTAATTTTAATGGAGCTTCCGGATCTCAGTGGTACTTCTGTTTTGTAAGGGGAATTGGAGTTCTGTGAGCCATTTGCATTTCTCTTTCTGCCTGTCATTGTATAAGTCCTTTCCCCCATAAGCTCTGGGTGGTTCTCTTGGGGTCACTGTTGGTTTTGACCAGTTTGCTGAATGATGATTTGTCAAATGATTATTTTCCAGAGGACACAGTTAAACTGAGGTCCAAGGCAATTTGACCACAATCATTTGTGTTGTCGTAAGTCCTCAAAAATAGAAAAGAGAAAACTGTTTGCAGTGAGTCTTCAGATGTGCTGGGCCCTAGACTGCACACTATACACAGAATCGACGTTGAAACAAACTGCACCAACAGAGATGTGGCTTTGGCAGAAAGAATCGTAGAATAAGCCTCAAAAATGGGGTTGTCTGGTCATTTCGAGAATTGATTTTTGGAGAATGGGTCTGCTTCCAGGATGAGGAAGGGATGAGAGCCTCTCCTGTGATCCAGATGGCTGCTGAGGTCACAGGGACTTGAGGCTGGGTTTGTGGACAATTCTCCCATCCCTCTCCACAGAGATCCGAGAAGAGGAGGTGCAGACAGTGGAGGATGGAGTGTTTGACATCCACTTATAAGATGGTGAGTCCTCTCTTTTTGCAGATCACCACAGAGGGCTGGAGTGGCTTATGGGAGGGCCTGGGCAGGTGGGCCATTTGATGAGGGGGCAGTCTTCTTCATAACTTCTGTTTTTTTTCTCTTTCCAGCTGTGACTATCAAGGACTTATCCTGCCTTGGAGAAAAGACTTGGAGCAGAGCAGGGAGCCTGGGTTTCCAGGGCAGGAGGCTGGGGCTGAGGGTGGGGGTTAAGGGTGGCATGCACTGAGGTCAGGGCCGGGCTGGCGTCCCTAAGGTTGTACAGACTCCTGTGAATATTTGTATTTTCCAGATGGAATAAAAAGGCCCGAATAATTAACCTGGACCATCAACCTAAAATCCTCAGATGCTGTGCTTCTAACTACACTGCTAGGGTCTAGAATTCCATAGGTTGGACAGGTTGCAATCTCTGATACATCTGGAACTTGGGGGTGATGAGGCCTTAGAGGCAGAAAACCTGAGAACACAAGACTCCTGCGAAGGGTCTAGAATGAGAGGGTGCCAAATCTTGGGGATCTGAGCCTTGGCACTAATGAGTCTTTGCACCCTAGAATTACTGGGCCCAGTGCAACTAGAGTTTTCAACACAGAGACAAGACTCCCCTGCCTTCCAGATAACCTTTTACTCCAGTGACAGGGTGCTCATGGTAGGAGGGAGAGGGCAGCCCATGGTACTGGCTGTGGAGGCAGAGGTGAGAGCAGGAGGGGTGGGGACAGAGGTTGTGGCTGGTGTGCCTCAGGGTGGGGGCTGAGCACCTTGGTCATGCAGCCTCCTGGCTTGGCACTGCCGCCAGCCGGAAGGACAGCGACTTCCAGAGGAAATGCATATTGATCCTGCTCAGCTCCAGAGGCCTCTCCTAACCCAGCTTGCTCTTCCCTCCAGAGCAGGCAGCACCGAGAACTTGAGGGTGGGTGGGTGTCACCGTTAACTGAGTAAGGCCACGGCCATTTCTAACGCTGCTTTGGGACAGGAAGGTGGTCTACAGGGGGTTGCCCAGAGGATCTAGAGCCTGACCAGGCTGCCCCTAGGGTCAGGAGGTATCAGACAGCAATGCTGAGGATTTCCACAGTGTAGGGTGCCCTACAGCAGTTGTCGGATTGTTCTGGGGGTAGAAAAGGAGCATCCCAACTCCCTACCTGCCCATTGCTCTGTTCTGTAGGCTTGGCCTTGACCTCCAGAGCCCTCAATTCCTGCCCATCCCTACCTTTGGGACTCCACTTCCCCTGGCTTTCTAGTCCCTATTTTGGGCCTCATTCTCCTGCCCTGTCACAGGGATCAGCTTCAGTCTTGTTCCTTATTGAGTCCCCTCTACCGGCCTTTCCTTCTGTCCTCAGCCCCCTCCTGCCCTTCCCCCTCTTGAGGCTGTAATATCCGTTTCACGATTTGGGGGCTGAGTTGCTATAACAACAGACGGCGATTGTGTTGTGAAGAGCAGCTCGCTCTTGCTCTGCCAGCCTGCCTCCCGCTGCCTCCATCCCTGCAGCCTGGTTGGCTCCCCAGCCCACCCCCATCCCCTCCCTGGCCTCTTCCCAGTGTGTGGTGTGGCCCGGTGCTCAGCTCTGCCCCATTTGGGATGTGACTGTGATGTGTACCTGTCTTTCCAGTGTCATTCAAATGTGTCGGAATTGGATGTCTGGGCTTCACATGGTGTGTGCCTATGCATGTGTGTTTTAGACCTGAAGCTGTCGTTGCAGGGTTTTCCCTCTCTATGTGTCCCTATTGGCCTGTACTTGGCCAGGAGGGTGTTTGCTTTCTGCTTCCCACCAATGCCCATACTGGGTGGAAGCTTGTCTATTTGAGGGTTGTATTTTGAAGTGGTGGGGCCCAGCTGCCATGAGAGGTCTGAATCTGGGACCTTTTTTGTAGAAGGAGAGGGCCAAGGAGGTGTAGCAGGCTCCAGTGACCTTTCCCGCCCTTGGTGGGGAAAGCTGAGGGTAGGGACCAAGAGAAGTGTTCACCCTTGGCTCCCCCTCCCATTCCTTGGGTTTGAGCGTTGTCACTGGGTCACTGCACCTGCTTGTGTGTCCCTCTGCATTGTGTGTGTGTGTAGCCTTCAGTAGAAGGAGCAGTAGAGGATGGGTGGGGCAGTGGGCTGGGGGGGGGGGTCAGAGAGGCCCTGACTCAGCAGTTCCTGTTCTGCCTCCTCCACTGGCCTTGGCAAGGGAGGGGCAGCCTGAGGGTCTCTCCAAGGTCAGAGACTGGGACCTAGCTCAGGAATCTCCCTTTCCACTGTCTAGGAAATGCCCTCTGCAGCTAAGTCTCTTAACCCCTTCTAGGCTGTCGAAGGAGGTCCTGTCACATCCATTAACTTAGGAATTCACCACTCTGCAAAGTACCTCCTGATGGCCAGGGTGACTCCATGGGCAGGTCCCCTGTGAGCACCTTGGGTGTGTGTTTGCCCTTGATTGTGCAGGTGCCTGAGTTCACAAGTATGCAGGTCCTTGAGCGAATGCTTTTCCTGTGGTGACTTACCATGGTGGGGCATCTCTGCAGTGTCCTCTTGTGTCTCTTGGAAACGCTGGGTATACATGGATAGGTGTGCATGGCAGTGTGCCCCCACGTGTATCTGCATACATTAGTGGTTAGACGTGTGTTCTTGCATATTGCCTCTGGCTAAGGAAATGCCAACTGCTACCAGCTGTGCAGATCATAGCCCTGTAACAGAAATCAGGGGCCTGGAGAGAACAGGCAAAATGGTCTGGCACACACCCACGGACATATCCACGACTGCACACCGCCTCATTGAGAAACCCTGTGTCCAACTTAGCTAATGGTATACACACTGGGCTCTGGATCTACCTTTTCTCGGTGGAGTGAAGGGTGGTGTTCCCTCCTTACACTCTGACACAAATACAAATACAGCGATGCAGACATTCCTACCGCAGAAGACCTGCACCCCAGTACCACACTCTAAAACTCATAGTTAGGAGTAGGAGCTTGAAGGGAGGATACTACCAGCCTTGCACTCAGTAACCGGGCATGAATAGCTTCAAGCCGGCTACTAACCTCCAACCCTAGCCTAGCCTTCCCCAAGGGTGGAAGGCTAGTTCCAAACCCTAGGATTCCCATGAATCTGGGCTGGGAAACCCCAAACCCCCACGTCTATTCTGTCTCTAGCTCAGTTCTTCCCTCCCCTAACAGTTACGTCCTTATCTCAGCAAAGACCCCAGCTCTTCAGTTCGGGAGGCTTCCACCTAGAAGATACTGGGACAGTGATGACTAGGGTCTCTGCGAATGACTGGAAAGAGCCACCAGCAGTCGGGGCTGGGGGGTGGGGTTGGGGAGGCTTCCTTGGCTCCAGGTAGCCCAGGCCAGCCCCCGGAAGCAGCCAGCAGAGGGCGCTGCGGCCCAAGCCCTGCTCATGTCCTGCTCTCTTGGTACCCCAAGTCGGGGTTCAATCCTCTCTGGTTTGTCCTGGGCCTGGGCATTATCTTCGGGACCCACCGGCAGGGGCGGGTGGGTGTGAGATCCAAGAACCCAACTACGGGAAGAGGGGGCTAGGGCACCTGGATTCTCAAGAAACTGATGCTGGGGAGGGCACCTGCTGGGTTAAGAGGCCTGGACGTCTAGGCAAAGGTCCTGAGAGGCGGAGAAGGGCTCGGATGCCCTGGGGCTGGAACGCCTGGGTCCGCGCGGAGGAGGGAGGAGGGTCAGCGGAGCCGCGGGCCTGGCGGCTTCTGCATCTTTGCATTGGCCGTGCCGCTCGTCCGTCAGCGTTGCATGGTCCAATGTGCGTGCTTGGGGGGTGGGTCCTGGTGCTGATGCTGCCGTCAGTCGGTGTTGCAGGGATGCGGCGGCGGGAGCAGCCGCCCTGACTCTCAGAGCATCCTCCTCGGAGCGGCACCGCGGCGGGGCGGGCGGGGACGCGGCGGGTACCGAGAGGTGCGAGGCGGCAGATACCGCTGGCCCTGGATCTATCACCTGCTAGAGACCCAGCGGTCTAGAGGCTCGGATAGCAACCCTTCAACTCCTGGCGCTCCTAGAACCAGGTATTGGGGCGAGGGGGGGCTGCGGCGGAGACTGGTGGGGGGCGGGAGCCAATCGGGGGAGGGGAGCAGGTCGGAGGGGGTGGCGGATGCTGAAAGGACGGATTGGGGGGGCGGGGGCGCCAAGCAGAGAGGGCTGGCTGGGTGACAGCGAGTAGGCGAAGCCGGTGTGGGAGGTTGGGGGACTCCCTGTGGAAGGGGCATTGGCCCTGAGCTGGGGCGAATGGAAGGTGGTGAGGGAGGGTCGTAGGGGGAAGGGATGGGGTGTGAAGGAGGGGCTTCCATAGGGTTGTGAGAAGGGGTATTAAATGGGGAGGGGTCTCCAGTCTGTGCTGGTCCTGGCATCTGGAAGCAGTGACGGACCAGAGAGGATGCGAGCTGTTGTGGTCTGAAGGGTCTACAGGGGAAAAACACTGGTCTTAGTGGGAGAGGAGACAGGCTGGAGAGAGGATTGAGAAGTGGAGAGGGGGATCTAGGGGTTACCACTGAAGAAAGAGCTCTACTGGGGGATGGGAGCCAAGGGGAGAGGAGGTTATCAGGAGGGAGCAGAGGGGAATATGCCAAGATGCTCTAGGCATAGACGAGTCTTTGATGGGGAAGAGCTGGACAAGATGGGGGGCCTGAGGGAGAAGAGAGAAGCTTGCTGGGGAAGACAGAGAGGGAAACCAGTAGGAGGGGGTTCTGCTTGGGTGGGTATGTACTTGGGGGCAGCGGTAGGGTTCTGGTCACAGAGTGCTGGAGGGAGAGAAGCTTGGGGCCCTGGGCTTACTCCCCCACCCTAGAGGTGGGGACTATTTCTCATGCCCCAGCCTTCTCCCTCAGAGGAAGGGGCAGCCTGCCCTGGGTTCTTTGGGATAGAGTATGAGCCCAAGGACCCTGGGTGGGCTCTTGGAGATAAAATTGGCTTTGTGGGGGCTGTTGGACTGTCACCTTTTCTGTCGCTCCCCTCGAGTCTGAGGAGAGGCATCCAGGGCCTTAGTGAACCGACAGGGTTGGGAGGGGCTGTTTCTTGGTGCCCTGCAGTACAAGGGTATGCTGCCCAGCTCTAAAATGCTCAAGTAAATCTGAGGGGGTGGATCTTGGGTCTCCAGCCCCCTTGACTACTTCCGGCTTTCGTGCACCCTTGTTTTTGCACATATTGTGGGTGGGTGGGGTAGGCAAGGACCTTCCAGTCATCCCTGTCCCTCCCTCTTGTCCACCTTCCCAGTGTCTGGGCGTTTCTTCTGGGGGAGGGCTTTACATCCCCGATCTTCTGCTAGAAAATGAGAGTGAGAAAAGGGAGCGGGAAGAAAAAAGAGAGGAGAGAGATCAGCCAGTCAGTTAACTACATGTGGGCCTTCTGCTTTGTGGGTGCTTCGGCTACTCAAGTCCCCAGTTCCTCACCCCAAACCTGGGGATGGCTCAGAACTGGGGCTGCTGCTTTCTGGAGCCAGGAGAGAAGGGTCTGACTGGGTGGTTCCTTTTTTTTTTGCTAAGGGAAGTGTGCTCAGACTCATTCCATCCTCAGCCACACAGGGGTGGGCGGGACTGATCAGCTGGCAGTGGCTGCTGGGGAGTTGCTCCTTGGCCTGGGCTTCATCTACCTGACAGCAGCTCCTGAGAGGAAGGGACCAGGCTGTGGAATAGCTGTTGGGGACCTCGATGTCTCTCCAGGCTCAGTCTTTACTCAGGGTCAGCCATTCTGTTCTGTCCCACCCTTGCAGTGACACACACATCTTGACACTGATCCGCACACTTGGTGGCACACACACACCTGCGTATACAATACAACTCCCTGGCAGCTCACCACCCACACCCCCACATCCCCCCGCCCAGAGATACTGCCACCTCCTGTCTGCCTCTGAGACTTCCTCCGGGAGCCCACTTCAGCAAACAACAGACATAGAGCCCCTAAATGCTCCCACATCCCCTGACAAAGCACTCCCAGCCTTTACCCTCAGAGATGCACCGCTCCTGTCACTGTTCATCAACCCAGGCTCATGGACATCTCAGGCCCACTTGCCCCCCTGGCATGCACTGCCTCCTCTCCTGGGGGCACACTCCCACGCCTGCATACCTCCCCAGACACAATCTCTGCCTGCAACATCACACACACCACAGGCTAGTTTGGGTCTCAATCATTTTGCTCCAAGTCTGTGTGTGTGCACACTAGCACACAAGCTGCCAGCTCACACCCTTTATGGCTTGACCCGCACCCTGTGACTCTCACCCAAGTTCATTCTGTGACACTCTCTTATCTTTAAGAAAGCTCTTAAAACCCAGGCCAACTCCTACTTGACCATGGCCAGTCACTCCAGGCCAGCTTTGCTTGCACCCAAACCTGGCCTTCTCAAGGAGAACCTTGAGTTCTGCATTTGTCCCCCACACGAGGTCCTCTGCCTGCCTGACACCGGAAACACAGTGTCTGTCCCTTCAATTCAAGCTCCTGCTCAGCCCCCACAGGGACTCCCAGAAGTGTGTCCTCACACACCACCCACCCCTTGTGGTTCCATCTGTTGGTGCAGTTCTGTCCTGGCCTCTTCCACAGGCTTGTGGACTCATGGAATTAATTCAATAATGTACACCTTACTGTCATTTTCAAAGCTGTTTTCTGCCACTGCCACCATTCAACATGGGTGGACGAGGGTGAGGCTTCATGAACTACGCCTTGCCCATCAGTGACCCTCAGTTTGCTTATCTGTGGAAAGGGTGTGTTCTCATAGCCATGTCTGAGAGATGTCTCAGAGATTAGATGAGAGGACTGCGGCAGCTGCAATCACAGTAACAGCAAGTGTGTTTAGTAGGTATCTATTGTGTGCCTGTGAGCTTTTTCATCTGCTGTGTTTTTCAGGCACGTGGGAAACTTCCGGTCAGCAATAGGTCTTTAAATATTTTTTTACATTCATTTATTCATTTTCATTTGTATGTACATCATGGTGATTATGTAGGGGTCAGAGGACAGCTCGTGGGACTTGGTTTTCTATTTCTACCATGTAGAAACTGAGGAGCACACTTAGATAGCCAGGCTTGGCAATAGCACCTTCATCCTCTGAGCCAGCTTGCTGTCCCAGCAGCAGGTATTTTTAATCATTGTTATATAGCCTTTCCTGCATGTGCATGCACACACACCTGTCAGGCACCTCAAGAGTGTCCCAGCCACTTCAGGCTTACCCATGAGGCTGCCCCTGAAAACCATCTGTCCCCTCTGCGTTACTGGGGTGTACACTTCTAGGTCTGTGAGCCCCAGCTACGCATGGCACAGGGATACCTTCTGTGCCCACCCCTCCCACCACTCACCCCCACGGTTCCATATACTCATGTTCCAGCCTCCAGTCTATCAAGTCATCTCATTGCACCTCATCCTCCAGCCCACCCATTTCCACAGCCCTACCTACTTGGCAGTAGCCTCATCAATGCACACACCTCCAGCTGACACTCTTGTCCTCTGTCCTTTGCTGGTTTTTCTCCAGGACACTGATATCACCTTGGGGACACAGAAGCACATCAAGTCCTGGCGTTCATTCCATGCTCACCTGTCCTCAGGTCTCTTCATTCTTCCTCCCATTTTCCTAGGCAAGATGAAAGAATGTGAAAAGTCCAGAGATGAGACAGAATCAAATCGGAGACAGTCCCGGCTCTGTCACTTAGGAGCAGTGTCTCCCTGTGTGGCCCCATGTCTTGTAAAAGGGAGCCTCACTAAGATCTACTTCGCTCACTCCCCTTGTTAGGGGAGTCCTTTAAGGCCCTGGCAAGGATTAAAGTAAATACCAGACACACGCAGCGCTGCTGCAAGCCGTAAAAGGCTGAGAGGTTCTAGAAGTAATCATTAACACAACACACACTTTTCCACATTGCAGAAATCTCAGCTAGGCTGCACTCATCCACATTCTGATGCCGACAATACTTTTATTATTCTAAAAGAAATGGGAGCCCAAAGGAGGCTAAGTAAAGAGTGAAAGGTCACCCAGGTTGGTAGAGGTAAAGATGGCATTAGAAACCAGGCTCCTGAGCTCTAACCACATATACTCTGGCCTGCTTTGAGGCTGTGGCTTGGACGTATGTCTGTCTGGGTCCTCCCTTGTCTTCACTATGTCATCAGGACTAGAAAGGGGAGTAAGAAGAAGAGGCAAGAACTGTAAGTAGCCTGTCCATCCTGTCAATCCTGCCTGGGGCTTCAGTGGGGAAACAGTGTCCTTAGAAACTATTATGAACCGAAGGGTACCTTGGGGCACACTGTCTGATGTCCCCTTGTTATGACTCAAGAGCCACCTCCTTCCTACACCCAGTGACTCTGAATAAGCAGTCATCCCTCCTCAGTTTGTACACCTCCACAGACGGGGAACTCATTCCCCACCCCCTCAGGCAGCCTACTCCACTGTTACATGGCTTGGACCTCCGGCAAACTTCTTTAGAGCTTGAGCCAAATTCTTTCCCCTCAAAACACGCTTTTCTCCCACCTGTCCGAGGGCTGCCTTCTGTGGCCACCAGAATGTGTGTAAACCTAGCTCTTCCTTCCTGGCGCCTGGGGGAGGCCCCTGCTGTCTCGCTCCCAGCTGGCATGATGAGAGGAGAACCAGAGAGAGGCTGGCATTCGCAAGGCTAGAGGTGTGTGTGTGTGTGTGTGTGTGTGTGTGTGTGTGTGTGTGTGTGTGTGTGTGT